>CAMZMU010000044.1:16136979-16505961 GCA_947311845.1 Poa pratensis | reverse complement strand
AACGTTCTCGTCTAATTAACAAACAAACAAACAAACAATCACTAAGCTATACAAGCAAGCACCTCAACATAACCATCATTAACATCACAATTGGCTACTGCACACATCAAACCACACAATTTGGTTTTCAAATAAATTGAATTAAACATTATTTAATTAAGTCCAAATTATGGCAGAAGAAACTAGTATTCATGTTTAATTCCACAACTTGTGTTCTGTTGGTCACAAAAATATAAACAAAATTCTATGGAAAGCCTGATGTGTAGAATACAACCCAATTTGAATTGGATCATTTGGAGTTACCAAACTCCACTACACATTGGATTGAATCAGTAGCTTAATAATCAAGTTTTAGCTACCAATTAAATTATATTGTTCCAAAAATTAAACCCTTTTTAGGGTAACTAACATGGGTATTGTGAGCTAACAAAATTGGTCCTAACTCATTTGGATCAACCAATTAAACATAATGGTCTGTTTTAGTCCAGAAGGGTTTATCTTAAATCCACAATTTATACTACTTAATTAATTCTACAAAATTAGGGGAGCTAACACAAGGCAGTACTAAGCTAGCAAAATTGGTTTAGTTTGGAATTATTTGGACTAACAGAGTATCAGAAACAAACAAGTTTAGATTTTAAACCTTCTGTGGCATTTTTCAATAATACTTTTTAATTATTTAATTAAATGACCTGAGACCAATTGTGTTGGTTTTTTAAACAATTCATAAGCTTTCCAAACATTTGAGTTTGATTTATTTGGATTCCTAAATCTCGAGATATTTAATTTTAATGTTGACATCAGTACTGAGAATTTCAGAGAATTCAAATTAGAAAATCCACTGTTGTGGATTAATGTTGAAATCCCTGAGGGTGGGTCTACCGTCAGTGACTCAGCGAAACGGTACGCGCGCGAGGGAAAAGATTAAAATTATGACAGTGGGACCACATGGCAGTCTAAACTTAACACGAAGCGGTTACGTGGCCGTAGATCTTCGATCCAACGGCTCACGGAGGTCGCCATCGGCGACGACCTAAAACGAGCGGCGCTGCCGCGCGGCGACGGCGAGGTGGACGGATCTCTCACCTAGGGGCTCGGAGGGAGGAAGCGGCGATGACGCGAATCGACGGCGGCGGCTCGGGGAAGACGATGGTGCGAGCGGCAGTTGCTGGGGAAGTCTCTGTCGACGGCGGCGATGTCGCGCTCTTCGTCGGCGTCGGGCAGCAACTTCGGCGGAGCTTCGGGGGGTCGGCGTCCGTGTGCTAAAAAGAGGGGAAAAGAAGCCTGGTGTGAGTTGCGGTGAGCTGTGGGCAACAGCGTAGAGGGGTCAGAGGGAAGAATGGGAGGGTGTGGCGTTGGGTGGTGTTCGACCTCAACGGGGCGTCGGTGCGTGCGGCAGTGCATGCCCTCCGGCGGTGCACAGACGAAATTGAGGCGAGGGAAAGCATCGAGGGGGAGGTGTGGTGTTCCAGTGAGGTCTCCGGGTGCTTTTATAAGCTCGGGGCGGGTCCACGATGGTCGGGTCTACGGCGGCGGCCATTGCGGTCCACGCGACCATTTCGGCGATTACCCGGCGAGGGTTGCAGAGGCTCGTGGCGGCTTGGGGGCTTAACGGGGTCCGGCGAGGTTCTAGAATCATAGAGGAGTGGTGCGTTGTCGGGAAGCAGAGACGGGGGCCAATTAGCTCGGCGCCGTCCAATGCATCCGCGGCGGGTCGTCGGGGAACATCGGCGTTAAGGCGACGGGAGAGGTGCCGTTACTTCCCTGCGGTTTGCAGAGACAGCGAGGCTCCGGGTGCGCGGCAGGGGGGCTGGGCGGCTCGGAAACGGCGACGACGGTGGAGGCGACACGGCGGCAACGTCGGGGCGAGGGAGAGAGGTAGGGGATGCCATTTTCGCAGAAAACCCCCTGCCTCCTTCTGCTTCTTTTTTTTATTTCTGTTTAGTCTTCTGTTTAAAACCAGAAGGTTTTCTAGATTTAATTGGTATTTAAACATTTTAGAAAATTTGCAAAAAATTTGTGGGGCCTTCCCATAATGTACAGAAGCTCCACAAAAATTGGCATAAAATATAAAATGTTTTGAAACATTTTCTTTATAGTACTTTGTTTATGTTATTTGAATTATTTCTATTGTTTTTTTTAGAATTTCAAAACTAGTTCAAAAATAATATTTGAGAGGGGAAAGTGGTAGGAACAAAATGGGGAAGTGTTGACATACATCTCCACTGACTTTGGTTTGAAAATAATTGAGTTGGTCACTTGGAGATTTTTATGTGACAACTTGTCACTTTTATTTTTCTTGCTTTGATTGTTATTTGTTTTCTTTTTTTTACTAGTGTTCACTAGTGCAAACAACCCATACAAACAGCAAGAACAACATCTCAAGTAACACAAAAGCAATTAACATACAATAAGCAACAAAAGTTTTTGTTGGCTCTCATTTTTGGAATATAATCCTGATAATAATTTTGGGATGTTAAATCCCTCCCCCCCTTAAAATAAATCTCGTCCCGAGATTTGCTAGGCTTAGGTTTTAAGGGAGGTCTGGGAATTCGCTTCTAAGATAATCTTCGCGTTCCAAGTTGCTTCTTCATTCAGAGTGGTTAGTCCACTGGACTTTGTAAAACTTGATCGCACGTCTTCGGGTAACACGAACATCTTCTTCGAGAATTTTGAGGGGTCTCTCACGATTAAGTCAGGTCTTGGTTCAGGTCGATGGAGAGGTGGTCGATGTTTTTGAAAACATCAGGCTGGTCAGGAACTTCAAGACACTTCCGGAGCAAGGAAATGTGGAAGACATTCATGATAATCTCCTAACTCCTGGGGTAACTCCAGCTGATAGGATATTCTCCTCGACGAGCAATGACCTTGAAGGGTCCAATATACCTTGGTGCTAACTTTCCTTTGACATGGGAAACGCTGCATTCCTTGAGGGGTGTCAACTCGGAGATACACAAATCCTCCGACACTGAAAGTGAAAGTGAGATCACGGCGCTTGGTGTCAGCATAACTCTTCTGACGGGATTGGGCAGTTTTGAGACGTTCACGAATAGCTGAACTTGCTCTTCAGCTTCTCGGAGGGTATCTGGTCCGAACAATTTGCTCTCTACGGTATCGGACCAATTCAGAGGTGTACGACACTTCTTACCGTAAAGGGCTTCAAAAGGGGCCATTTGCAGACTAGACTTGATAAACTGTTGTTGTACGAGAACTCTGCAAACGGAAGACATCTTCCCACTTGGAACCATAGGATAGAAACACATGCGCGAAGCTTGTCCTCTAATATCTGGTTCACATCGCTCAGTCTGGCCATCGGTCTGGGGATGATAAGCTGTGCTAAAGGCTAACTTGGTTCCGAGGGCTTCATGAAGGGATTTCCAGAATCTTGAGGTGAATTGGGCTCTATCTGATACAATCTTCTTAGGCACACCATGCAGGCACACTATTCTGGAAATATACAGGTCTGCTAACTGAGCTCCGGTATGAGTGGTCTTGACAGGAAAAAGTGGGCAACCTTGGTCAGTCGATCAACGATGACCCAGATGGAATCTTGGCCTCGGTTGGATCTTGGAAAGTCCGGTAATAAAATCCATTCCTATCTGTCCCACTTCCACTCGGGAATTTTCAAAGGTTGAAGCAATCCAGGGTCGTCGCTAATGTTCAGCCTTGACTCGCTGACAGATATCACATTGGCTACGAATGAACCAATCTCTCGCTTCATTCCATGCCACCAAAATCTTTCTCGATGGTCTGGTACATTTTGGTTCCGCCGGGGTGGATTGAATAAGGGGTCTCATGGGCCTCCTTCAGGATTTAACTCCTTAAGTTCCGTGACATTGGGCACACAGATACGGTTATTGAATTTCAGCACTCCTTTGGCATCTTCGGTAAAACGGGTGCTTTGCCGAGGGTAAATTTTCTTCCTATTCCTCTATACTTTCATGACCTTTCTGGGCTTCTTTGATTTGATCCACCTGGGTTGGGGTTAACTCTAAATTGGCGAGATAACCATAGCTAACAAGCTCTAGTCCAAAATTTGGAGTCTTTGAACAAGGCTGGTGTTCGGCTTGGATCAGGCATTCAGGGTGCAAGGTTTGGACTAAGGGCATCGGCAAACTACATTAGCCTTTCCGGGGTGATAATGGATTCCAATATCTATTACCTTGTTTAATTTCCCCCGGCAGATTTCTTCCTGCAGGGGAGCTTTTCGCTCTCTGGTGTTTTCCGCCTCGTGGAGGCGGCGGAATATTTCGATGGCCTCCTCTGTGTGTTAGGGTTCCGAGGGGGTCAAGTACGCGAAGGGGGAACGGCTGAGGTGGGCCAGGGCCCCCAAACCACCTGCGGCGCGGCTGGGGGCCCACCGCGCCAGCTGGTGAGGAGGGCCCACCTTGGCCCTTCTCAGCTCCCCTTTTGGCCTCCTCCATCTTCTGGTAAAATAGGAACTTCCATATGTCTCCTTCGATTTATTGATCTTCAGAAATAGTGCATCTCGACGGTGCTTTTTCCAGCAGAATCCTGACTCCGGTGTCCAATTCTCCATTATTCATCAAACATGCAAAATAGGTAAAATAACATAAGTAACACTTCTAAATATGAAATATATCGATGAATAGCAGTAAATTATGATATAAAATAGTGATGCAAAATGGACGTATCAACCCCCCCAAGCTTAGACCTCGCTTGTCCCCAAGCGAAAACTGAGCTCAGTAAACATGACCACAAGTTTATGGAGCAAAGTGTCGATAAATAAAATACGGACAAGAAGCATCACATTCATTGATACACAAGTCATTCTAGACAGCAACTTCCCTTCATATAATCTAACTTGAAATAAGTAAAGGGAACCACGATGAAGTGCATAAAGAGAACCATGATTGGTGAAGGCAAACTTAAACTCTTGGTCAGAGAACAATTAACAGATCATACTTATCTTTCGAGAAGAGTCTTTATATCAGAGCTTATATAGCAGAACTTACATGCCTTAATCATAACAGTCTCCTTACAGTCATTGATAACTTTCAAAGTTATATTCATTCGGATAAAAGCTATTGTGCGAAACAAGGAAATGAGAGATATGATTAGAAGTATCAACACATATAACTAATTGGATCTCAACAACTCAAATGCTTGCTTGAGATAGAGAGGAATGGGTTTACTGACTCAACAATAATGTAAAAGATAGGCCCTTCGCAGAGGGAAGCAGGGATTAAATCATGTGCTAGAGCTTTTAAGTTTTGCAAAGCATATAGAGAGTATGAAAATAGTTGTTTGAGCTATGTATGTCGTTGTCAACGAATCGTAGTAAAGTGAACACTAACCCCTTGTCAACCAGACTTTCAAGAGCGGCTCCCATGAAGGACGTTATCTCTACCAGCAAGGTAGATCATCCCTCTTCTCTTTTGTTTACACATGTATTTTAGTTTCTTTATAGTTGACACTCCTCCCAACCTTTTGCTTACACAAGCCATGGCTAACCGAATCCTCGGGTGCCTTCCAACATTCACATACCATGGAGGAGTGTCTATTTGCAAATTAAGTTGCTTACTGATAAATCAGGGCAAAACATGTGAAGAGAATTATTAATGAAAGTTGTAGTTAATTGGGACTGGGCACCCCATTTGCCAGCTCTTTTTGCAAATTGTTGGATAAGCGGTGTATATGCCACTAGTCCATTGGTGAAAGTCTGTTTGACAAAAGTGCTAGAGAAACTCTACAGAACCCTCATGAGCTAATAAACAGTGACACAAAACTAGGAGTAATAAGTTTTGAATAATTTAAAGGTAGCACATGAAGTATTTACTTGGAATGGCGCAAAATACCATATAGTAGGAAGTTATGGTGGACTCGAATGGCAATGGTTTGGCTCAAGGTTTGGATGTATGAGAAGCATTCCCTCTCGATACAGGTCTTTGGCTAGCAAGGTTATGTAGCAAGCATAAGAGTTGAGGGATACAAACAATTATACAAGTGATAAGAATAATCATGCAATCTTCCTTAGAAGCACAAATAGTTTAACTTAAGAATACTAAGCTTATGAGCTACAAAGAAAGAAAGATCATGGAATAATATATTTGCATGCACTCCCTCTCTCTACTTAAGTCTCAAAGTATTGTCTACTACTGACCAATGCTAAGTTTGCCAAAACCAAAAAGATTAACTTGGTGCTCTAAAAAGTGATCCCTATACTAACAACAAGGTTATCAATATGAAAGAGAATTGCAAGCTAAAATAAAGTATGCAGAAAGTAAATGATAAAACTTCTCATTAATATTTCATAACGGCAACTCACACCAAGGGATACATAGATAACCAACTAAAAGAGAGATACTTCCACATTGCAAACCATCATATAAGATAACTTCCCTACTCACGATATGACTTTATGGAAAAGTAAAAGGTAAAGATAATGATGTGATACCGCGGCACTCCCCCAAGCTTGGAACAAACCAAGGGGATGCCAATACTGATGAATTACTCCTTCGGTGGTGGTGGTGAATTGTCCTCATCATCAGACTTCCAGGGAAGGGGTTTCCCATCAACAAAGGACGACTTGGTTTCGATTATCCTGAAACTAGCAGCAGCGCTTATGTTTTTAAACCGAGTTTCATACTCACAGTTTTGATTCTGGACTCATAGAGTTGCGCCTGCAGTTTGTTGGTGGTGTTGATGAGGTGAAATATGTCTTCCCAGAGTTTGCAGTCTCCTTCTTATGTTCAGCGACCAGCGCGGACACCATTGAGTGGAAGACTCCCACTTCACGTTCCGCCAGCTTTTTGTATGTGAAGACCTCTTGCTCCAGCTTCTCCATCCTGGCTTCCAGGCTCCCTTCTCCTTTGGGTCCTCGCACGTCTTCCGTCGCAGCTTTCCATCAACCATCTGCGACTCCTTGGGATGCATCTTCAGCTCATCCATGTATGGGGTGACGACGTTCACAAAGAAACTGTCCTTTGGAGGCTTCGATGAAGACATGGCAGCTCTAGATCTGAAAACAATATCTGGACAGAAACAGCTCGAAACGAAACACGATGAAAAGGCGAGATACGAACCTCGGGGGTTCGGGTGATATATAGCAAAAAGTTTTACAACATAAGGAAGGTACAGGAGGAAACCTGATCGGAGACGAGCTCCGGGGTGCTCAAACCACCAGGCGGCGCGGCTGGGGGGCCCACCGCGCCGCCTATGGTTTGGGCACCACGGGTGCCGTCTCCCATCCGGTTCGGTCTCTTATTTTTCCATATTTAATAAAAACGACGAAAATATCTTCTAGAAAGTTATTCGCGAAACTTTTCTTACCGAAACTGTTACCTATTCGAATCGAATTCTGCAGTCCCAGAAAAATGTTCTTCAATGAAAGTTTCCGGAGTCACCACTTTAATTGTATCAACCTCTTCATTAATAGAATCTCCAGAAATATAATGCTTGAGTCTTTGACCATTTACCACTTGTGTAGAGTTATCTTTCAATGAAGCAATTTTTATTGCACCTGAACGATACACCTCCACAATAACAAATGGTCCTTCCCATTTTGAGAGTAACTTTCCTGCAAAAAATCTGAGACGAGACCTATACAATAGAACTTTCTCACCAACATTAAATTCTCTTTTAAGAATTCTCCTATCATGCCATCTCTTAACTTTTTCTTTAAAGAGTCTAGCATTTTCATAAGCCTCACTTCTCCATTCATCTAAAGAACTTAATGCAACAACCTTTTCTCACCGGCAAGTTTAAAATCTCTATTAAGTTCTCTCACTGCCCAATAAGCTTTGTGTTCTAATTCTAAAGGCAAGTGACAAGCTTTACCATAAACCATTTTATAAGGAGACATGCCCATGGGGTTCTTATAAGCAGTTCTATAAGCCCATAAAGCATCATTTAACTTACTAGCCCAATTTTTTCTAGATTTATTAACAGTCTTTTGCAAGATAGATTTAATCTCCCTATTTGACAATTCTACTTGTCCACTAGTTTGAGGATGATAGGCTGAAGCAATTCTATGATTAACACCATATTTAGCAAGAGTCTTTCTAAAACCACCATGGATAAAATGAGAACCTCCATCAGTCATAAGATATCTAGGTACACCAAACCTAGGAAAAATGACATCTTGAAGCATTTTTAAAGAGGTCTCACCATCAGCACTTTTAGTAGGTATAGCTTCTACCCATTTAGTGACATAATCAACAGCAACAAGTATATGAGTATTACCTTGTGAAGAAGGAAAAGGACCCATGAAGTCGAATCCCCAACAATCAAATGGTTCAATAACAAGAGAATAACTCATAGGCATTTCATTGCGTCTAGAGATATTACCAACCCTTTGACATTCATCACAAGATAAAATAAACTTTCTTGCATCCTTAAAGAGGGTAGGCCAATAAAAACCTGATTGTAGAACTTTCTGCGCAGTTCTATCTCCAGCGTGATGCCCTCCATAAGCACTTCCATGGCATTTCCTCAGTATTTCCTGTTGTTCATATTCAGGAACACATCTTCGCATAATACCATCGACTCCTTCTTTATATAAGTGTGGGTCATCCCAAAAGTAATGCCGCAAGTCATAAAAGAATTTCCTTCTTTGCTGAGCTGAAAAGGTTGGAGGCAAGTACTTGGAAACAATAAAGTTAGCATAATCAGCATACCAAGGACTATCTCGCGAACTTACACTTATTGCAGCCAATTGTTCATTTGGAAAGCTATCATTAACAGGAATAGGATCATAAGGAATGCTTTCCAATCTAGACAAATTATCAGCAACAGGATTTTCAGCACCTTTTCTATCTATGATATGCAAATCAAATTCTTGCAAAAGAAGTACCCATCTAATAAGCCTTGGCTTAGCATCTTTCTTTTCCATAAGGTATCTAATTGCAGCATGATCAGTATGAATAGTGACTTTCGAATCAACTATGTAGGGTCGAAATTTGTCACAAGCAAAAACTACAGCTAGAAATTCTTTTTCAGTAGTGGCATAATTCTTTTGAGCAGAATCAAGAGTTTTACTAGCATAATGAATAACATTTAACTTTTTATCTACTCGCTGCCCAAGAACAGCGCCTACAGCATAATCACTAGCATCACACATAATTTCAAAAGGTAAATTCCAATCAGGTGGTTCAACTACAGGAGCGGTGATTAAAGCCTTTTTCAAAGTTTCAAAAGCTTCCTTACAATCATCATCAAAAACAAATGGTACATCTTTTTGAAGAAGATTAGTAAGAGGCTTGGAAATTTTAGAGAAATCTTTAATAAACCTCCTATAAAAACCAGCATGACCAAGAATACTACGAATACCTTTAACATCTTTGGGACAAGGCATCTTTTCAATTGCCTCCACTTTAGCTCGATCAACTTCAATACCTCTTTCAGAAATTTTATGTCCAAGAACAATTCCTTCATTAACCATAAAGTGGCATTTCTCCCAATTAAGAACAAGGCTAGTTTCTTCACATCTCTGCAAAACTTTGTCAAGGTTGTGCAAACAATTATCAAAGGAAGTTCCATAGACGGAGAAATCGTCCATGAAGACTTCCACAATTTCCTCACAAAAGCCATGAAAAATAGCAGACATGCATCTTTGAAAAGTAGCAGGAGCATTACATAAACCAAAAGGCATACGTCTATAAGCATAAGTTCCATAAGGACAAGTAAAAGTAGTTTTCTCTTGATCTTGCGCTCTCACAGCAATTTGAGAAAACCCAGAATACCCATCAAGGAAACAAAAGTGAGTTTTCTTGGACAACCTCTCAAGCATTTGATCAATAAAAGGCAAAGGATAATGATCTTTCTTAGTTACTTTGTTAACCTTTCTAAAATCAATGCACATCCTATAACCAACTACTACTCTTTGAGGAATTAGTTCATCATTTTCATTAGGAACAACGGTAATTCCTCCTTTCTTAGGAACACAATGCACAGGACTTACCCATCTACTATCAGCAATAGGATAAATAATACCAGCTTCAAGAAGTTTTAATACCTCATTTCTTACCACTTCTTTCATCTTGGGTATTAAACGACGCTGATGCTCAACAACAGGCTTTGCATCAGGTTCCATGTTGATGGCGTGCTGACATATAGTAGGAGAAATTCCCTTCAGGTCATCAAGAGTATATCCCATAGCTCCGCGGTGTTTTCAACACTCCCAATAACCTTTCCTCCTCTGTACCTGAAAGTTTAGAGCTGATAATAACAGGATATTTTTCTTATCATCAATATAAGCATATTTAAGATTATCAGGCAGAGGTTTCAAATCAAAAACAGGATCCTCCTTGGGTGGCATTGTGGTACCCAAATCTTCCACAGGTAAATTGTGTTTGAGCATAGGTTGACGAAGGAATACTTCATCAAGCTCATTCCTTTCTTCCCTGAAGTTCTCACTTTCATGATTCTCCATATGTTGCTGCAAAGCATTGTTAGGAGCAAGAACAATAGATGCAAGTTGAGCAATTTCAAAATCCTCACTAGGCAATTCAGTTTCATAAGGTGCTTTAGCAAATTTAGAGAAATTGAATTCATAAGATTCACCAGCAAATTTAGTAAAGATTTTCTCTTTCTTACATCTATAACAGCACCACAAGTATTCAGAAAAGGTCTACCAAAAATAATAGGACAACTATCATTGGCAGCCGACCCAAGTACAAGAAAATCAGCAGGGTATTTAGTCTTACCACAAAGGACTTCGACATCTCTAATGATACCAATTGGAGAGATAGTTTCCCTATTAGCAAGCTGAATAACCACATCAATCTCTTCAAGTTTACAAGGAGCAATTTCGTGCATAATTTCCCTGTAAAGCTCATAAGGAATAGCACTAGAACTTGCACCAATATCACATAAACCATAATAGCAATGATCACCTATCCTAACAGAAAGCACAGGAACACTAGACTTCCTAGAACTTTTAGGATGTGAGACAATATTAGAAGCATCCTCACAAAAGATAATGTGTCTATCTTCTAAATTTTCAGTGACAAGATCTTTAACCAATGCTACAACAGGTTCAACAGTTATTTGCTCATCAGGTTTGGTAGTTTTCTTATTACTTTTACTAACAACACCAGTTATGATAGTATGTTCCTTAATCTTATTAGGAAAAGGAACTTTTTCAATATAAGGTTCTGGAATAATGCGATCACAACATTAACCTCAACACCTTTAGATATATGAGAAACAGATTCATCTTTATATGGTTCATGATAATTTTTAAAACCCTCCTTCGGCAAACCGAAATAGGAAGCAAAGGCTTTATAAAAGTTTGCAACAATTTGAGAGTCAAGACCATAAGTAGTGCTAATTTTGCGATAATCATCAGTATCCATAAATTTTTAACACACTCAAAGTCATAGCTTATACCTGACTCCCTACCTTTGTCATTCTCCCATCCTTCAGTGTTCTCCTGAATCCGATCAAGAAGGTCCCACTTAAACTCTTCTTTATTACGAGTGAACGATCCAGCACAAGTGGTATCCAATAGAGTTTTATCTTGAAAGGAGAGTCTTGCATAAAAGTTATCAATAACAAATTACCAGGAAGCTCATGAATGGGACATTTGAGCATTAATGCCTTCAATCTCCCCCACGCTTGAGCGATACTCTCTCCATCATAGGGCCAGAAGTTATATATGAGGTTCCGATCCTTATGAATCTCACTTGGAGGATAGAATTTGGAGTAAAAGAGAGGTACAATTTCCTCCCATCCAAGAGAATACCCATTCTTCAGCAGTTTATACCAATGTGCAGCTTTACCAGACAGTGATAGAGAGAATAATTTCTTCTTAACTTCTCCCATCGAGATACCTGCACACTTAAATAACTCGCACAATTCATGCAGAAATAACAAATGATCTCCAGGATGGACAGTTCCATCTCCTGCATAGCGGTTATTTGTGACACGTTCAACAATTTTCATAGGAATTTTGAACGGTATTACCTGCTCATCTGGCGCCTCCTCTACTACCTTAGCAGTGGTAGTTGTTTTCCCAAATAGGAATTCAAGAGAAGACCCCTCCATAATGAGATATAGCAGCAGGCAAAAATAAAAACAGCACGTACAATAAATGTTTCCCTTACCAATTCCACTTACCAATAGCGCTACACTCCCCGGCAACGGCGCCAGAAAATAGTCTTGATGACCCACAAGTATAGGGGGTGTATCGTAGTACTTTCGATAAATAAGAGTGTCGAACCCAACGAGGAGCAGAAGGTGTTGACAAGCGGTTTTGATGAAGGATTCACTGTAAATGCTCACAGACAAGTTTTTAGGAGTTTTTGATATGACAGATAAATAAAGTACAAGTAAATAAAATGCAGTAATAATAGTTGCAGCGAGTGGCCCAATCCTTTCTACAGCAAAGGACAAGCCGGTTGTTGTACTTATAATGACCAAACGTTCTTGAGGACACACGGGAATATTGTCAAGTGCTTTCGCTTCATATAGTTGATTAATCTTCATTGTTTCGATAAGTGTTGTGTGGGTGAACCTATGCTAATGCACCGCCCTTCCTAGGACTAATACATACTTGTGATTATACCCCTTGCAAGCATCCGATAATACAAGAAAGTAATTAAGATAAACTAACCACAGCCTTAAACTTTGAGATCCTGCTATCCCTCATGCATCGATATACCAACGGGTGTTCAGGTTTCTGTCACTCCGGCAACCCCACAATTGGCAAACGAATACACAATGCATTCCCCTAGGCCCATAAAGGTGAAGTATCATGTAGTCGACGTTCACATGACACCACTAGAAGAATAACACCACAACTTAAGCATCAAACCATTAAATATTACTCAACATATTTTCTACTAACATCAAGACTTCTCCCATGTCCTCAAGAACTAAACGAACTACTCACAAGACATCATACGGAACATGATCAGAGGTGATATGATGATGAATAACAATCTGAACATAAACCTTAATCCAATGGTTTCACCCAATAGCATCAATAACAAGAGTAATCAACACCGGGAGAGTTTCCCCTATGAAATAGACAAGATTCAGCCCTAGATGTTACAGTGGAGACGGGGTGCAGCGGCGGTGATGATGGTGTTGGCGGTGGAGATGATGATGATGATCCCGATGAAGTCCAGCTCGATGACGGTGATGATGGCGACGATTTCCCCCTCCGGGAGGGAATTTCCCCCGGCAGATTTCTTCCTGCAGGGGAGCTTTTCGCTCTCTGGTGTTTTCCGCCTCGTGGAGGCGGCGGAATATTTCGATGGCCGTCCTCTGTGTGTTAGGATTCCGAGGGGGTCAAGTACGCAAAGGGGGAACGACTGAGGTGGGCCAGGGCCCCCAAACCACCTGGCGGCGCGGCTGGTGGGCCCGCCGCGCCAGCTGGTGAGGAGGGCCCACCTTGGCCCTTCTCAGCCTCCCCTTTTGGCCTCCTCCGTCATCTGGTAAAATAGGGACTTCCATATGTCTCCTTCGATTTATTGATCTTCAGAAATAGTGCATCTCGACGGCGCTTTTTCCAGCAAAATCCTGACTCCGGTGTCCAATTCTCCATTATTCATCAAACATGCAAAATAGGTAAAATAACATAAGTAACACTTCTAAATATGAAATATATCGATGAATAGCAGTAAATTATGATATAAAATAGTGATGCAAAATGGACGTATCACCTCCGCTGCACGAGTCCCTCGCCGCTGCACGAGTCACAAATAGGGCCGCCGGTCGCCTCCGCGACCGGCGACCCGCACCACCCCAACCACCATCCACCCTCGACGCCCTTACCTTGCATTGCGACCGCAAGCCCTGCGTCGCCGCCCGCCGCTCGAATCGCCGCTTCTTTTCTTGTGCCGCCGCTCGAATCGATTGTCGCTTCTCTTCTCGCGCCACCGCTCGAATCGGCCGCTCCATCTAGCCCGGAGAAGCCGAGACAGTAGGACAGGAGTGAGCTCCGAGGGACGCCGGCGCGTGGCAGAGTTTTTTCCCCATGATGAACAGATGCAGCTGTCGCATCGGAGCTATTATCACCGCTTCAGAGCACGCATGCGTGAGGTCCCACTTGTCATAAACTTATCCATTGAACGGTCAAACGGGGTTTACCGCGTGGGATAATAAATTAACGGCCATATCGTGCCTGGGCTATTTCTACACAAAGGCATGTCGCACCACAGCTATTGTTACGAAAGATGTAGCATCGCAGACAATTGCCCAGAAAGACGTCGTACTGGAGCTATTCGCCCATTTGTCTCTTTTATAACGCTGGGCTATGAAGTATACATGGGACTCAGAGTTGGTGGCACTGTGTGCTTGCCGATCTTTCAGATCGGTGGCTCTAGGGTTCATGGATGGTGTCGGCGAGGCGGCGGCGGCGACTCTATCAGATGGGTTTTTCCTCCTGCTCTGTCCCCGTTGCTGCGCCGTTGTCTCCGGCGCCATGGTAGAGCAGAGAGGATTCGTTCAGGAGTACGTGCAGACGGTGGTCTGCACTAGTGACAGCTGGAAGATGGTGCACCTTGTGATGGGTTCGTGGTTGGAGGCTAACGGTTCTGATTCCCTACTCTGACGACGTCGTCGTGCGGAGGTGCCAGTGCTGAAGTTCGATGGCGTGTCCGGGGTCATGCTGCCCCGGTCTGATTCTTTCAACGGAAATGGTTTGTCTTATGGCAAACTATCTTAGTGATCCGAAAAGCTGATGATCAGCGATGGAGCCGCGTCGAGCTCGGGTGAAGAGATGATCTGTCTATTTTTTTCTTACGTGGCTGCTACGGTGGTGTCGAAGAAGATGGATAGGCGTTGATTTGTCACATTTGTTTATTCTATCTTTCCAGATCTGTAAGATCGGTGTATATGTACTTTGTATCTCGTCTTTTATTTATCAATGAGAATCGTATTACTACGCAAAAAAAAAGTCCTAAACCTGCCGGCACTTAGTTTTTCACCGTTGCTGCTGCTGATTCATGTCCCGGAGCACAAATCAAAAGTGAAATACTCCCGAGTTGATTCTTATACGCTTGATGAACCAGCGACGACCCACTTCCATTGCAAGGGCCCCTCGTTTCTGATCCTCACGACGTTTCAGCTCGTCTTCGATCTCACTACTCAACGACGGGAAGATCTGCGCCAGCCGCGAGTACCCCTCGGTGACCGCCACCTTCTCAAAGTTCTTCTTGTTCGATGTGAGGTAGTCTAGGCACCTCTTCTTCAACCCCGGGCAGCCGTGCATCTCTGCGCAAACTAGTGTCTCCACGACCGTGTCGACCGACAGGCCGTCACACAGCCTCTGGGCGCACGCGAGCTTCAGCCCATCCACATCGTACCTGTCCGCCGCCGCGAGCAGGTTCTGGAACACCTCGTCCGCGGACGCACAAGTCCCGGCCAGCTCTTCGTCGCCGGGCAGCGCGTCGGTGTACACGTACCGGAGCAGGAACCTGAACGTGTCCGGCTCCATGTCCTCCAGCTTTATGAACGCCATTGTGGCCTCCGCCATGGGGCCGAAGAGCTCCGCCTTGAACACGGGCGACCGCGCGGCGAGCACGGCGCGGTGAGCGGGGAACGTCTCGCCGCCGACCAAAAAGGAGACGTCCGACGTCTCGTCTGCGCGCTCCAGAAGGCCGCCAAGATGGTTGGCGAGGCCCGAGGGCGGAGACGCGAGCTTTCCTAGCACTATGATTCCGCACACGACGGTGATGCAGCCTCTCGTGAGGTACTCGTGCCCTAGATTGCTGGGATCGGCAAACCGCGCCCACCCCCACGGCCGGAGCCCCCGGGCGTGTAAGACAGCACGCACCTCCTGGCGAAGGAGGAGCACGGCTCGCCGTTAGACTAGCCCCAATGGGAGTAACATGAGGAGTAACATCAGTGCCACGTAGGCAAAAAATCTGATGTGGCGGGTAATTAATGAGGAGAGAGATGGTTGTGGTAACTAGCTATGTTACCGTAACATCACACATTTCGAGGCAAGATGAGTGTATAACCTATTAAATATGACACTACAAACATGTTACTCCCCACTATGAAAGTAGTAACTTAGAGTAGTAACATATGCATGTTACTAGTCTAATTTACTCTCCATTGTGAGCAGCCTTACTCCTCATCACGAAGGCCTCGATCACGGCCTTGGTTCGATCCCTGGAGTTGGAGATGAGGTCGAAGTAGAGGGAGATGTAGCCGTGCGCGCCTTCCCAGCCACGGGGGTAGCATCGTACACGCCAGACGTGGCCGCCGGCGGAGACGTGCTGGGTTTGGACGGTGGCTCGGTCGACAGCGACGTCTTTGGTGCCCGAATAGTCGAGGTTGAACTGGAGGTAGGCGGAGCCCAGCATGTCGGCGCGCGGCAATCGGTGGTGTCTCGTACCTAGGGAAAGGATGATCTAAATCTCGCCGTATGTGTATACTAGGGTTACTTACGTACGCGCTAACGAGACGGCCGGGAGTTCGATTTGTTAATTTCCACTTTCCATATATTAACAGCTGTATTGGAATATATCATGTTCTAACCATGCATCTCAGCTTACCTTTTGTTTGTATATCTTGTCGCCGTGCTTGCATCGGACAGCATCTATTCTGCACGACCCAAAAACAAGTTCGCATACGGTTGGAAACTTCTACTAGATTTCAAACTGTATATAAATCTCCCTTCTTCAACCCTAGGCTACGCCCTGTCCAAAGGTTCTTCCGCCGGGCAAATTAGATAGAGAGAGATTTTCCCATCAAGTACTCACCCGACGAACCCTCCTGGAACCCTAGCCGCCGGGCCACCGCCGGCGAGCCCAGCTCCTCCCCGTCCTCCTCTCCCCTCCTCTCCGTCCCCTGCCTCGCCCCCCGCGCGGGCGAGGAGGGGATCCCCATCCCGCGGTCGCAGCTCTCCCCTCGCCCATCCTACCCTCGCCGCCACCGACGGCGTTGTCGGCCGCGGGCCGGGCGCTGGCGGCGGCGGGGACTCTCCTACTCTCTCGCGCGGGGTCTCGGCGCGGGCTGTGGACGTCGTCGGGGGCGTCACGTTGTGCAGAGGCGTGGCGGCGCGGCCGTCCCGGCGGCGGCGTGGTGACCTGCAAGGCTCGTGCGCGCACGGGCAGCGACGGCGCTTCACAGCGGCGGTGTGCGCTCGGGCGGGGCAGCGGCTCCTTCCCGGTGGCTGGCCATCAAGGGCCATGGCGGGCTTGCGTCGGCCGTGGCGGCGGTGGTTCAACGGCGGCGGCAGTAGGCGACAGCACGGCGACGGGGCTAGGTGGTGCTCGGGTGCTGGCCACGGCTAGGGTTCATCGGCCCAGATCTGGGCCTGGTGGGCCCGATCTGGGTTTTACGGGCCCCGCCCGTGCGCACGCCCTGAGCCCATCTGTAGGAGGGACAACTGCGATATTGGCGCTGCAGCGCGGCGGCGGGACTGGTCGGGCCTGATCCGGGCCTGTGTGGGCTGATCTGGGCTTGACCGGACCTGCTACTGCGTCCGGTCGGCGACCGTCTCAGACGGTGGAGGACGGGATCTCCTCTTATTGATTGCGGTTGTTGCTCTCGCGGGCCTAGTTTCTTTCGCCGGCCCCTCTTGTCCATCACGGTGACCCTGCGACTTGTTGGTCCCTCGGATGGGGATCGCGGATGCCGGGGCGGCGGCTTTGGAAGGCGGACTGCACGGGCGTCTCTGCGGCGAGCGACGTTGCGGTGGTGACGGTCTCTCTCCTTGGTCGTTTGGATGGCGAGGGGCGGACGGCGGGGGTCCCTGATGTTGCGGCGCTTCGGCTTTGGCAGCTCCCATATCGTGTTTCAGAGGCCGAGCTCGGAGGCGGAGGACGGGTCCTTTGTACCGGGCGTGTGCGAAGGGTCTTTCGGGCGAAAGCTCAGCACTTCGGTGCCAATGGCGGCCATGCCCGTGGGTATGGTTACCCTCCTGGGGGCGCTGTTGTGGTTCTCTTCGACGCGCCAAGGCTCCGGGTGAAAACCCTTGACCCTCGGTCTCGACAACGGCGACGTGCTACGTCGTTACCCTCTTGGGGGCGTTGTCGTGGAGCCTGGTATCTCGTGGGCCTGTTCCGGTGTTCTCCGGTGGCAAGTTTGGTGTTCCTTGTTCTTTCTTTCTTATCTTTGATATGCTTTGTAAGAGGTTCCCCTCATCACGTTGTATCGGTTCGGCCATTGAGGCTTTATTTATAAAGCGGGGCTACGGCCTATTTCGTCAGTACTCACCCCAATATGGTGGTAATAGAAGATGCCCTGCCGCACTCCAACATGGTCCACTCCAGTTTTTGCGAGTTCAAAATTGAACTTGCAAAAACCCAAGAACATTTTCCCCATCAACCACGGCCTCTCCAAATACATCAACCTGGACGGCACAACAGGAACAGCTCGCTACGCCGACGGCTTTTCCGTCGGCAAAACCCCAAAGGCCGTCGGCACAGGCTAGGCCGACGGCCGCCATCGGCATAGGTCCCTCGGCGTACCAAGGCCTCGGCTTAGCCTAAATAGCCGTCGGCGTAGACCTGTGTCGATGGCACGGCCAAACCGTCGGCGTATAGGCCGTCGGCGCAGTCCAGGTGGGGCCTCGCCTCGAGTCGCTGACGATGGCAGCACCTACGCCGACGGTTTTGCCCTCGGCATAGCCCCTCCACGTGGCGAAGCCTGGGGAGCCCTGGCAGGGCGCTACGCCGACGGCTTTGCCCTCGGCATAGGGTATCCACGTGGAGGGCCGACGGCTTTTTCTACGCCGAGGGCCGAGGCGACGAGCTGGCCTCGCCGGGCTCTACGCCGACGCCCCGACAAAAAGCCGTCGGCGCAGAGCGCCGTTCTTGTAGTGCGGCGAGTATCCCTGGTGTGTAGTTTGCTACCCCGCTGTGGGCGTCCGTGGGGTTGGTTTCGTGAAGCGAAGCGATCTGGAGCTTCATGGGGCAAACGGGTGTGGTCACGCTTGTATGCGGTGCCATAGTATTTCGTAACAGTACGAGCCTCAAACATTATCAACCATCGGGGGACATGGCGGACCTACAGGGTATGCCGTATATGCCATGGCATACCCTGCGCGGCCCAACCATGCAAGTGTATACTTGTTTTGATCAACTGATTAATCAATCTAAGCTAATACATGCAGGCTGTGGCCATTCTTTGTCTCGTTCAGGGACGTGGGTTGATTAGCTTTGGTAGTACTTGACCATCTGTCTGTTAATTACTGCGTTAGCTTTGGCCACTAGTCTACGTGCATGTTTATCAAGATGTGGGCAATAGTCTCGGGTGTAAGCCTGTAGGCTAGTTGCCTAGCTACGTCCAACAATTTAACTTCTCGTTATAATGCAAAATCTCTTTTTATTTAATTATTTTGTCATATTTTATAATCGTCATTTTTTCTTCATATTTTAAGACAATACCATTGTCAATAGACACACCAAAATTTTGGTGTGCCATACCCATTGCTAAAATTCTAGGTCCGCCACTGGGACATGCTGGATTGTACACCGACGGTTCAGACCTCTCCTTCTCGGTCGGCGGCAAGACATTCCATGCACACCGGGCCGTGCTTGCTGCCCGGTCAGCTGTGTTCAAAGCGGAGCTCCTTGGCTCGATGGCCGAGGCTCAAATGCCATGCATCACACTGCACGAGATCGATCCGGCGACATTTGAGAGTATGCTGCGCTTCATATACACGGATGACTTGCCTATGAACTTACAGTTCGGACTACACACTACTCCCATTGATGTGTTTCTGCATCTCCTGGCTGCAGCCGACCGTTATGCGTTGGACCGGCTGAAGCTTGTATGCGCGGAGAGGATGCTGGAAAATTTGTCGGTGGACACGGTTGCAATTGCCTTAGATTGTGCGTTGATGTACAATTGTCCAGAGCTAAAGGACACAGGTGCATGGATTTCTTCGTCACGGAGCAAAATTTCAAGAAGGCCGTGTTTTTTTTTAGAGCGTTCACCGGGGAGAGCACAAAAGGCTCCCACCTGAATTTTTCATTTATTTCCCGGGGGAAGTAGGGTGAAACCCCTTATTGTGTGGCGGACAGAAAAGTACATCGAGGTGGGGAGGGAGACAGCGCCGCAGTGGGGGCGAGCTCAAAGTACACGCGCTCAAGGAGCGAGGTAGGACATCCAGAGGTCGACATCGGAGCGGCGATCCAGGGGGAGACGGGCGCGCCAGAGAACTGCATCATCGCGGCAGTTTTTCCGGGCGAGAGCGAGGGAGGGGGCAGTTTTGTCGAAGACGACCCTGTTCCTGTGCTTCCAAATATGCCAGAGGCAAAGGAGGCGCAGTGTGGCCGCCGTGTGGGTGGGAGCAGATGCCGGGAGCGGGCAGTGGGCGGCGAGAGACACACTGCTCGTGTTGTTGGGAGGCGAGCCCATGGCCGCCCAGAATCGTCGGGCGAACGGGCAGTCGAAGAACAGGTGGTCCGCAGTCTCGAGCGGGGCGGCGCAGATGGGGCAGCCACTCTCAGCCGCAGTGAGGATCCCTTTGCGGAGAAGGTTGGCACGGCACTGGACGCGGCTCTGGACAAGCAGCCAAGCGAAGAAGCGGACTCGGGAGGGGGCGTGGTTGCGCCAGACGAACTCGAACCAGCTGGGTTTCTCTCCGCCGAATGTGCACAGCTTGTAGAGGGAGGAGGTGCGCAGCTTCCCGTCGGGGCCGCCACAGAGGGGCAGAGTCCGGCGATCAGCGGTAGCCGAGAGCTGAATGCCGGCCACCACGGAGGCCAGCGCACGCCGCTGAGACTCGGCCTTGGCGGAAAGGCGAGGCACCAGGATGATGTCGAGGCCGTCCTCAACGACGGCACGGACGGAGGCATGCTGCTTGGTGCAATGAGAGAAGAGCTCTGGCATGGCTTGCACGAGGGGCCCGGAAGGCAGCCACGAGTCCAGCCAGAACGCCGTACGCCACCCATCCCCGAGCTGAACGCGCGAGATGCAGCGGTATAGAGGGAGGAGGGTAACCAGCCCGTTCCAGTGCGACCCACAGAGGGTCGAATTCTGCTTCACCTCGTCAAGTGGCTCGCCGGCCATGGTCGCCCAGACCCAGCGCGGCCAGGACTCTTCCGTGGCCGTATGAAGGCGGTGGAGGAGTTTAACCTGGAGGCACTTGTTCTGGTCCACCAGCGAGCGCACTCCCAGCCCGCCTTCAGCCTTGGACCGGCAGACAAAATCCCAGGCCACAAGACATTGGGCGCCGGTGACGCGGTCGACCGCCGCCCAGAGGAAAGCGCGGCGAAGTCTGTCAAGAGCGGCGATCACCCCCGGGGGCAGCGTCAGAGCGCCCATGGCGTACGCTGGCAGAGCGTCCAGCACGGCATTCAGGAGCACGAGGCGGCCACCAGCCGACAGCAGTAGCGCACGCCACCCAGACAGGTACTTGTCCACCTTGGCGATGAGGGGAGCAAAGGCCGAGAGCCTAAGCTTCTCGGCGGAAAGTGGCAACCCAAGGTATGTCTGGGGGAAGCCTTCGACCTTGCATTGCAGAACCCCGGTGATGTCGGCGAGGACGGAGGCATCGACGTGCATGGGCACAAGGGTGCTTTTGCCGTAGTTGATGCAGAGTCCCGTGGCGCGCTCGAAACGGTGGAGGAGTAGCCGCAGCCGCCGTGCTGAGACGCCGTCAGCACGGAGGATGATGAGGGTGTCGTCGGCGTACTGCAGGACGGGGCAGGGGGCATCGTCGACGAGCGGGTGCAGGAGGACGTCATCGGTGGAGATGAGGCGCTGGAGCACGTCCGCGACGATGAGGAAGAGGTAGGGCGACAGGGGATCCCCCTGTCGCAGCCCGCGCAAGCAGCGGATCCACTTCCCCGGGAGGCCGTTGAGGAGGATGGCAGAGCGCGACGACGCGAAGATGGAGTCCATCCAGTCGCACCAGAGCATCGGGAAGCCACGGGCGAGCATGACCTCCCGCAGGCTGGCCCAGCTGACCGAGTCGAACGCTTTGGCGAAGTCGAGCTTGAGGACGACGCAGGGGGCACGCCGCCGGAAGCAGGTTTGCACGAGCTCGGTGGCGTAGACGAAGTTCTCGGAGATGCTTCGCCCGGCTAGGAAGCCGGTCTGATCCACCGCGACGATCTTGCCAATCTGCTGCTGGAGGCGGCTCGTTAAGGCTTTGCAGATGGCCTTCATCGAGCAGTTCTGCAAGGAGATCGGACGGTACGACGACGGTGGCAGGACTCCCATCTTCTTGGGCAGAAGCACAATGTGGGCGCGGTTGATACGCTCGAGGTCCACCGCGCGGGAGTGGAATTGTCCAAACAGCCTGGACATGGCTGGTGCGACGGAGGCCCAAGCAGCGCGGTAGAAGCTGGGCCCAAGCCCATCCGGCCCAGGAGCGCTGGAGCGGTCCATTCCATCGATGGCAGCCTTGATCTCTTGGGCCGAGAAGGGCCCAGTGAGCTTCGCAGCATCCACTTTTGGCAGCCCGGCGTAGAGGTCGTGGAGGCTGAAGTCGCAGGTGACGGGCGGGGCACGGCCAAGCAGGTCGAGGTAGAAGCCGTGCAGCGCCGCCGCCTTGGCCTCGTGACCGACGATAATGGCACCGTCGAGGTCGAGAGCGCGGATGCAGTTCCGGCGCATCCGCTGAGAGGCACGCGCATGGAAGAAGCGCGTGTTTTCGTCGCCCTCAACGATCGCGCGGAACTTGCCACGTTGCTTCCACCGTGCTGCGCGTTCCAGGATCAGGGCCTCCAACTTTTCCCTGCAGAGCACACGGAGCGCGAGCTCGGCGCCAGAGAGAACACGAGCTTCTTCGAAAAGATCAAGCAGGTCGATGATAAATTTACAATTGTTTTCAAGTAGGGGGTTAAAGCGGTGGGAGCGTTTCCAAACCTTGGCGGCCGAGCGGAAGGATTTCAGACGGGCAGCAAGGTCCCCGGCGGCATCAACGAGCTGCAAGGGAGTGGACCAGGCGGGCAGAGTGGTGGGGAGGAAGGCGGGGTTTAGAAGCCAGGCATTTTCGAACCGAAAGCAGGCGGTGCGAGGGATGGTGGTGGAAGCGGTGACAAGGAGGGGGAAGTGGTCGGAGGTGGGACGGGAGAGTGATGTTAGCGAGGTGTTAGGGAGAGCGGAGTTCCAAGCCTGATTAAACAGCGCGCGATCGAGCCGGGCAAGCACGGGAGAATCACGTTTGTTTGACCAGGTGTAGAGGCGATCGAGAAGGGGGAGCTCGAAGAGGGCGAGGTTGCGGATGGAGTCGTTGAACGCGGCGGCCAAAAGGGGGTTGAAGTTAGAGTTGTTTTTATCCAGCGGGCTACGGATGAGGTTAAAGTCTCCGATAATGAGCCAGGGGAGGGTGAACAGGGGGCCGAGAGTTTCAAGTTCGGCGAGGAAAACGTCGGTGAGGGAGTGATCAGCGGGCGCGTAGACATTGGTGACGGCGAAGGAGAGGCCGGAGAGGTTGGAGGTGAGGACGGTGAAGGAGAGCTCGAAGAAGGCCGTGTTAACTGAGGCAGAGGGTGTTTACAAATTTCGGTGAGTGCTACTGCTATGTGATACACTCTACAGGGATGTCCATGCATGAGTAGTTGTAATTAACGTGTCCGATGAATTTGGCCATTGATTAGTCTTGTTTTTTTCAGTGTTGGTGACAACTGACAAGTGAGGGGATGTGGATTATTTATTTCAAACAAACTCGAACTATGGAGGTTGTGCGATGTATCTACCTTTGTGTCTGTTTTGGTGCTTGATTTATTTAGTAACTTAACGTGAAACCTGAATACCTGATACGATGTAGGCAACAGGCCAGTATCTCTAGATGTGCAACCTGTGCAGTTGTACAGCGCCCCAAAAAAAATTCTAAGTTTCTTAGGAGCAGGCTGTTATCTCTCTACTCTTCCCAGCTGCGAATTTTCACACGCCCACCTCTAAATCTCCTTAATTATTTTGAGAATATGCATAGTATACGCATACCATATATATCTGCCGAGAGCTCGTATTATTTATTGCGTTCAAATCCAAAATCAAATTAGCACATGTATGTAAATTAGTATTTCAGTGTGGTGACTATTCCATGTGCTTTTCTCCTCTAAAGAGAATATGCATGCATGTATTCAAAATAATTTGCTCGCAATTAGATGCTATGTTGATATGTTTCAACGATTTATTTTTTGCCACACTAGTTGCTGAATTACAATAATATGGTTGTCAAACTAATATCGTGCAAGTTTCACGATAATAGTGCATAGTTACCAGAATTTTTTTTACATGATTAAACATTGCAATGCTATATGCACGGCTAAAGAACGGGTTTCAACTGTTTTAAAAACTAAGAAATGGTATAGTGGCAAAATTAGTATAATGTTCTTCTATTGGTGTAGAATTTGTTCAGTAAGTTTGTAACAAAGTTGTTTATAATCTGGTTGTTAAATACTTTATACAATTTGACAAGTAAGTGTCAACTGTCTCGCAGTTACGGTAAAAAAAGTTGTGAAAACGAATTTAGCTTCCAAAATCTCCTCAACTAAACCATCAGCGAAAGCAATCGTCAATGTCGATCAGATTGTGGTTTTAGAGGCCTTCTTAAAAAAAATCGAAGAACTCAAGAATCTAGCATATGCCATACTTGCATGATTTTGCCTTTTTTTGGGTTGAACGCGCGTACGTAAGAACGAGAAATGATGGTCCAACACCGTATGAAAATAATGCAGCGGCTTGTTTATGGACTTACCATATGAAAACTATGACAATACCGAATTTGCTTTCCTATGTTTGGCCAGCTCTCTCACCTGTTGAATAACCGAGGGGAAGTCCGGCAACCGAAAGTAGGCGTCGGTCAAAGCCGCCTTCGAATGGTTGCCCCCCTCCATTTGAAAGTCGATGCAGCTGTTCCTCCATCGGGGATAACTGTGTGTCTCGGCAAAGGCTATCATGTCTGCGACCTTGTCGGTCGACAGGGTGTTGCATAGTTTGTCGGCGCACAGGAGCTGCCGTGGAACAAAGCTTCAGGGCAGTGCAAAAACGTGCAGGACAAAAACTTCCCTACTAGGTTGTCCATGGCTCTAAACCTGAATTTTGGCACAATACACTCCATCTTCCCTTACTTAGCAGCAATTACAGTTTGGTCCAATGCAACAAAAGGAACAGTTTGAAAATTAGGTTCCCAGTTCAAAAATGCATCTACCACATGCTCTAATACAGTGACGGATCAGAATTCCAAAATTCAGAACACCATAGTAAAACTACCCTTGAAAGCCTGAAACCGTGCACATGGAGATGTATACCACTATGTTATGCCCCAACACCGTCTTCTTAAAATTATTCTCCGCGATAACAAAGTCAATGCACCTGCTCTTCAACTCCTGGCAATTGTAAATCTCAGCGCAAACTAAGACATCAGCCACCGTATCGATGGAGACACTCTCCCACAACCTCTGAGCACAGGCAAGCTTCAGCCTGTCCAATGCATACCGGTCAGCTGCAGCAAGCAGATGCTTTATCATATCAGTGAAAGAACCCTGAAACTCGCTGTCTGCGGGCAGGGAGTCAGTGTACACGAACCGAAGCAGGGATTTAAACACCAAAGGTTGAATTTCGTGCACTGTGATGCATTCCATTGTAGCCTCGGCCATGCCGCCAAAGTGCTCTGATTTGAAGACTGGTGACTGTGCAGCCAGAATCGCTCTGTGCGCGTGAAACTTTTGGCCTTTCACGCGGAATGACACATCCGCCCCCTCAGCGCAATCCAGCAGTCTGCCAAGATGGCTCTGAATATCTGAGACTGGCACAGGAATGGAAGTGTCACGCAGAACGTTGATTCCACATAAAAATGTGATGCATCCATCCTCCACGTATTTTTTAGACTCCAGATAGCTTCGCCTCACAAACTCATGCCATCCCCTGCTCCTGGAGCTGATGCCATTGGGTGCGTAAACCTTGGTACACCTTTTTTCGGACTCTGAACCGCCCCTGCGCAGAATGGAAGCCTCAAAGATGGCCTTGACATATTTACCTTTACTGACGAGCCGTAGGTAGAGGGAAATGGATCTGCCTCTATGGGATTTCTTATTGCCACGTG
Source organism: Poa pratensis (assembly GCA_947311845.1). Classification (NCBI taxonomy): domain Eukaryota; kingdom Viridiplantae; phylum Streptophyta; class Magnoliopsida; order Poales; family Poaceae; genus Poa; species Poa pratensis. The sequence continues at coordinate 16,480,034 of CAMZMU010000044.1, read as the reverse complement.
GGTAGCAGTATATCCTCCAGATGTGCCCTCCGGCGGAGATCACATCGGAGCGGACGACGTCGCCGATTGAAAAGTACTTGGTTTTCGAATATTCAAGTTCGAACTGGATGAATCCGGAACCCAGCATCCTTGTATCCGACTACTTGCTGCTAATACGTTTCCGGCAAATTGCGTTAGAGAAATGGCTTTGGGTGAAATTAACAGCAATGCAGAAACTAATATCTCAGTTCGCACCAAGCCTGCTGAACCGGACATCTGAAAAGAAAACAAAAGAGGTAGGGGTTGCTCACATCCTACGGCGGCGGTGGTGTGGTCGGAAGCCAAAGCCCCGTCGGCCCTTCTTCAGGTCTTCCTCTGTTGGCGCGATCATTCACCAGCCTCACTTTGAACGAGCGGAGAAGGAGATAAGACCACGCCGAGTCGCCGACGCCGTCGCTAGGGTTCAAACCGGAGATCGCGGGCGAATGACGCTGGCCCGTGCCTTAGCGGCCCAGCCAAGTTCTGAGATTCCTTCAGTTTTTTCCTTTTTCATTTTCTCATTTTCTTTTACTTTCATTCTTTTTTTCGTTTTTCTATTTTATTTTTCATTTTTTCCTATTTATTTATATTTTATTTATAATAGCATAAAACTTGCTTCACGTTCAGGAAAATTGTTCACGGTTTAAAAAGGTGTTCATGACAAAAAAAGCATTCAAGAAAAAAATTTGACGGGTTAACCAATTTTCATGGGATTCAAAAAAAATCACGCAGTTAAAATATTAATTAATGTGATCCAAAAAAATTCACCGATTCAAAAAATGTTCATGATGTGGTGAAAAAACTTTCATAGAGTTTAAAAATATTTTTATGGGGAGACGAAATATTCTTCAATTGAAACAAATGTTCATATATCTCAAGATAATGTTGTTTATGTTTTTGAAATGTTCATGAGTTCGAAATGTTCATAGGTTATAAAATGGCATTCACATATTCAAAAAAGTTGACAGAATTCAAAAAAATCACGAGACATCGAAAATATTCACGGCTTCGAAACAAAACGTAGATAAGAGTCCAAAATAATGTTCACGGGTATAAAATAAATCATGAAGTTCCAGAAATACTCACAAAACGGTAGAAAAATGTTCATAGTTTTGAAAAAAAAATCACGAATTCAAATAATGTTCACAGGATTTGAAGAAGGTCGACAGATTCGACATTTATACATATTTAGTTTTGTAACCAAAAATAGTTTTCTTTAACCCTAAACACTCGTATCGGATACCCTAAAAATTGTCGGTGGAGCTCCCCTTGTCCACGCTAAGAGCATCTGTAGCAAATACCCTAAAAACTCGTATAGGATACTTCGTATCCGGTGAACCGGATACTGATTATCCGGTACAAGTTCGTCTCGGCCAGAACAGATACACGATAGTGGTACTGGATATTTAAACTTAAGAACAGATACAAGTTCGCGCGAGAATTACATAGGTAGAACAAGATCGAAACTATACTAGAACTGAAATTAGACTACACTAGAACGTCAATTAAACTACACTAAAACAAAAATTAAACTAGAAAGAAACCCTAGATCTACTCCGATGCGGCGGCGATGGTGATGCGGCCGCTATCTCCTCCCAAGTTTTGGCGTAGGTGTCGACCTACGGGTCGATGTCGAGGTCCTCGGCACCGGGCACTCCTGCCTCAAGCGCCGCCGATGCGGCGGCAAGCTCGGCGTCGGCATCCTCCACGCGCTTCCACGTCGGCACGATGTCGTCGACAAGGACGTCGAGGCTGGAGGTTCCGCAGACGCACCTGCCGACGGTGATGTGGCACCCGTCCGACGGAATGGGCGGCAGCTCCGGCAGCCGGGACACGTCCTCGAAGTCCTCGGCCAGTTCCGATTGCTTCGGCCTCCGGGCACCGCCGGAGCTACTCGCCTCTGCGTCGTGCGCTCTCTCCCTTAGGAGCCCCGCTCACCGGCGGGCCTTGTAGGAGCCACGCTTGCGCGCGCCCGTCCGAGCGGCTGCGGTAGGCCTCCTCGTTTTCCGGTGGAGAACAGCCTCCGCCTCCTCCTCCGCGCCCGCCAGAGCCGCGCATGGTCGATCTCGCCATGGATCTACTGGTTGGAAGGGGAGAGGAGATGCGGCGCGACGTTGATTGCTCGCCAGAGTTTACCTAGGGTTGCGGCGGCGCTAGGCCAGGTGCGGCGAAGGGGTTCGGTTTTGGTACCGTATCGACCCCTCCGTCCCGGCTATATAGTGGATAAGCCGTCGCTTATCCAGTGGCCTGGATATTATTTTCCGGGCCGCCCATTTTCCGGTATCTGCTCAGGCCAAAAAAAGGCTCCGCCCCCAAATCGGCCGGAGTTTTTCGGGTCGAGGGCCTTATACAGTATCTTCTAGCGATGCTCTACCACGGCAAATAGCCAAATAGAAGCTCCCGACTTTCTTCATGTGTACCAATCGGGACCCCTAACAAATCGCATCGATCGGGAAGTTCAGACAAAAATACAAATCATAGTAGAACAAAGATTTTGACTTCTTTTATGTTTTCATTCCTTTTCCTTTTATTTTATTTTCCTACTCAAAATTTATGTTCCTCTTTCTTTTGTTTGTTTTTTTACGGGAAGCTTGAGCTTTATTAATCAAACACTACATAATTACAATCAGTCCTAAGACTGTGAACTAAAAAGGCCGGAGGTTCCGCATCCCATAAAAATGACCCCTCCTGAATACTTGCATACTTTGCACAGGAATGGGCCGCCTAGTTTGCTTCACGAAAGGCATGAACAATCTTAAAAGACATAAAAGATAAAACTAACTCACTTATCTCATCTAACACTGGTCTGATCATAGAACGATCCTCCAGTCTACCCTGCCAGATTCGAACAAGTTCAGCAGAGTCAACTTCGAAAACCAACTTGCTGAAACCCTTCTGAACAGCAAAAGCAGCTGCATCTCTTAGCGCTAGGGCTTCCGCCGTAAGAGGATCACATATGCCTGCATAAACCTTGCCAAACGCTCCCCTAAAAGTGAGAGCATCTCGAGCAACAACTCCTGTCGCTGCCAAACTGTTCTCCACCCGGATTGCTCCATCAGAATTGATCTTGGTAGTATCATCCGGTGGCCTTTGCCATTTGCATGCCGGCCTAACTCGTTTAGGCAGAACCTTGTCCTTAGGTACCTCAAGAGCCTGCAAATTTTCCTTAACCAACTCCATGGTTTTGACCGGATTGAGTCCAGCTTCTCCATGCGTCAAATTATTCCTCGATGTCCATATCGAGTACATTACTGTGGTGATTACCGCACTGTCCTTTTGGTTGATCGATGGCTCACATAAAATGTCCCTCGACCAAGTTAAAGGGTGTAATCTCAGTAGCTTCACCAAAAGCAAGTGTTTAGCAGTCTCTCAAAACAATTTTGCATGGCTGCACTCAATAAGCGCATGCATCAAGGTTTAGGACTCTGCTTTGCAAATTCCACAAGTGTTGTTTTCCATTATATGTCGCCGTGACAGAGTCCCACAATCTGGTAAAATACCTCGAAGAACTCTCCACCAGATCACACGCTCCTTGGGTACCACTGGAAGCTTCCATAACCGCTTCCATAGTTCACTGTCATTCTCAGAAGATGACGGAACAGCATCATGTTTCAACACTTCCTCCTCCTGATTCTTGCCAACTAGAGCTCGATAGGCAAATCTAACCGAATAGATGCCTGACTTCTCCTTGGCCCAAGCAGTCCAGTCTTCTCCCACTGATTGACGTAGAGGTATACTCAAAATTGCATCAGCATCTGGAGCAAAAAAAATAGACTACGAATCAATGGAACGTTCCATTGATATCAATCATCAACTCGTTCACAGTGGTAAGATCCTGTCCATTAGACGGCCCATGGGCCGCATCGTCTTAAACTTTGGGATCCAACTATCTTCCCAAATAGAAATAGTTTCACCTGAGCCCACACGTTTAATCAAACCCAACTTCAGAGCTTCTCTTCTCGCCAACACTGCCCTCTAGGTCCTTGACGCTGCGTGTGGAATCATCGCAGACATCAGTTCCTGGTTGTGTAAATATCGTGATCTCAAGACCTGGGAACAAAGAGAAGTTGGGTTTGTAACAATTCTCCACGCTTGTTTCCCCAACAAAGCAATATTGAAGGCATGCATGTCTCGAAACCCCATGCCTCCTTGACTCTTTGGAATAGCAAGTTTTTCCCAAGCTATCCAATTCATAGATCTTTTATCTAAGTTTCCACTCCACCAAAACTGGCCCATCATGGTCATGGATGTAAGCTTCTTACACGAGCCCTTGGATAGTAAGAAACAACTCAAACTATGGCATGGCTTTGCTCGAATCACTGATTTAATCAAAGCTTCTTTTCCAGGATATGCAAGCTTGTTTTCCGCCCAGCCATTAATCTTCCCTCTTGAACTTTCAGCAATAAACTCAAAAGCATCGCTGGTCAAACGCCCTACCGCTGTTGGCAGACCCAAGTACTTCTCACTAAAGGCCTCGGATTGGATATTCAAAATTTGCTACACCGCCTCCTTGTGATCATCCGGGGCGCATGGACTAAAGAAGATAACACTCTTTTCCTTGTTAACTTTCTGACCGGACGCCTCATTATAGATAGTCAAAATCTCATTTAATCTTGCCGCGCTGGATCCATTAGCATTGATGAATATTAAATTATCATCAGCAAATAACAAATGTGACAGCCACGGAGCTCTATTACAGACTCGGACTCCTCTATCAATAAAACCCGTGTTATAGTAGTGTAGTAGCACCGATAAACCCTCCGAGCAAATGAGGAATAAATATGGCGATACCGGATCACCTTGTCTAATTCCTCGTGAAGGAGAGAATGGATCCAACATCACATCATTCACCTTCACAGAAAAACTGACCGAAGAGATACACTTCATAATCACTTGTACTAACATCGGTGGAAACCCTAATTTTAACATCATAGCTTGAACAAACGGCCACTCCACCCGGTCATAAGCTTTCATCATATCCAATTTAACTGCACAGTGCCCTTTATTTCCTTTCTTTTTTCCTTTTCATAGAATGGATACTCTCAAATGCCACTAGAGCATTATCAAAAATCAATCTTCCTGGAACGAATGCACTCTACTCTTGGCTAATAGTGTATTCCAACACAGACCTCATTCTGTTAGCAACGGTCTTTGTAGCAATTTTGTAAAGAACAGTGCATAGAGAGATTGGCCTATACTGTTTAATGGATTGAGGCTGTCGTACCTTTGGAATCAAAGTAATAGCTGTATCATTAATCAGTGCCGGCATATCCCCACCATTCAAGGAACTCAATATAACAGCACACAACTCAGGTCCAATCAAGTCCCAGTGCCGCTGATAAAAACCGGCTGTGAAGCCATCCACTCCTGGTGCCTTCGAAGGATGCATCTGGAACAGGGCTCGTTTAACCTCATCCTCTCTGTATGGTTCACATTTCTTTTGTTTGTAACCTCTTTTACTTTGTTACTATTTTATTGTTTTCCCCGTTTTCGTTTGATTTCACATTCTTTCACTTTTGAAGCTTTTCACATGTTTTGTTTTACTTTCTTACCAATACATGAATATTTCTCGAAATACACCGACATTCAATTTTCATTAATGGTTGCCGAGTGCTCGGCATATAAATCTGTATGTCGAGCGTCTAACTGTCTAAGTAAAACACACGGCCAAAGACGGAGCTCGGCATATACTACTCATATGCTGAGCAACGTACTCGGCAACTATTTCTGTGCTCGGCAAACACATGTGTATGCTGAATTGTCGAGTATGGCGCTTGGAGGGTATAGTTTACTGGCGAAAGTGTGATTCATTCTGTTAATGTTCAAGAGAACAGAGAAATACAACACGTTTAGGATACTGATTTTGTTTAACCCTTTTCATCTGAGTTGTGTGATGACATCATCCTAAATGCTTAGATATCAAGCTACTAGTTCATCAAATACTTGCCCCACTATGCGTGGAAACATATCAGAGAGCACTTAAAAGACTGAAACACCATAATGGAGTTATACTTGACTGCCTGCAAGCTGCAACATCAATGATACATAAAACCCAAGATGTATCTCTTCATGTTATGCTTTAACCCTCTCTCTTAACTCAGAAATAAGCGATGGAAATTTCTGCCCCAACTGCACAAAACCTTCAGTTAACTCAAGCCTGTTGAAATGTTTGCTCGCCACCAAGAAGTCAATGCACTTGCTCTTCAACTCCAAGCAGCTGTACATCTCTGCAATTTCAAAAGTAGTGGCAATTGATTCCAGTGACACATGCTCCCATAACTTCCGGGCGCATATAAGCTTCAGCCTGTGCAATGCGTACTTGTCCGCTGCAGCAAACAGATGATGAAACATCTGAATTGGAGGAGAGCACCCAAGCCCGTCGTCTTCAGGCAAGGCATCGGTGTAGATGAAATTAAGCAAAACCTTGAATGTTGCGGGGTCTATGTCATCCAAGCTGATGCTTGAACATGTAGCCTCAGCCCCCGAGCTGAAGAACTGGGCTTTAAAGACAGGCGAGCGGGCAGCAAGCACTGCTCGATGCGCATGGAAAGTCTGACCATTGGTGGTGAATGATACATCCGTCCCGTCCATTTCATCCAGTAGTTTGCTAAAATGATTTCCTTTGCGCGGCGGTGGCAGAGGGATTGGTTTATCGCGCATAACCAAGATGTGGCAGAGAAATTTGACTCGGCCTTGAATTACATATTTTGGCTCCAAATCGTCTTGCTTGGCGAACCTAGACCACCCCCACCAATCTCTTCTGTTGTCCTTGCTACTGAACTCACAAAGTAGTGACCTTGCCGACCAGGAAGCTGGTTTGCCATGCCTGCCTAAAACCGAGGCCTTGAAGATGGCTCTGACAGTTGCGGATTTGCTCACCAAGTAGAGAGACAGATACTTGCCATCGTGAGCCTTCTTATACCCGCAGGGGTAGCACTCTATCCACCAGTCGTGCCCGCCGGCGGTGATGAATTCGGAGTACACGGCCTTCCCGATGGCGAAGGCCTTGCTTTGGTCGTAGTCTACTACGAACTCAAGCGAACCAGAATCCACCACGGTGGTCCGCACCTCCACCCCAGTTCCGGCGCCTCGCTTTCTCACTGAATAATTGTTAAAATAAAATGATTAACACGAGATTCACATTTCCTAACTGGATCCACCAATTTTGGTGAGCTTAACACTAACACCAGTTCAGAAACAAAAACAAAAATGATGAAAAATCCGCAAGATCGAGAAAATGTAGAAGAGCGAACTCACTGTCTTCCCGCTGGGATTTCATCTGCTTGCTATTGTCGGTGGGTCGAGCTACGCTACTCCGTCGGGTCCCTCCGCCGTCCTCCCGACGACACCCCTCGGTCCTCCCTTCGGCGGCGCTCTCGGCACCCCACTTTTCGTCTCTCGCCTTACGACACCAGAGCACCCCCTCTGCGATCGGCCGACGGCGTGTCCTTCGGTTGGCCGCCGCTCCTCTCTAGGGTTCGTCGCAGAGGCCGGCGTTTAAGAATTGGGCGCGTCTTCGCTTGAATGCAACCGACGAGGCAAGGAGGTCGCTTTGGCGTTTGAACAGTTAGGCCCGTGATTTAGGTGGGCCGGCCCACACAGGGAGGCTAATTCTGACGGGCAGCCGAACTGCTTCAAATTCTCTCCTCGAACAGGAAAAAAAACTGGTTCAAAATGAGGTGTACATTCTTTTTTTAAACGAGAGGTGTACATTCTCCAGTCCTTCGCGGAAAGAGCCGAGATATGTAAATCCGGACACAGTCCGTACTTCTCATGTGCCTCAGATGTCTTCAACTTTTCTATTAAGGGCGTGTTCGGCAACCCTCCAGATCCACCAAATCCGTCGATCCGGCTCCTCTGACGCGAAAACTGATTCCCGGCCGGAGCAGTTTACCTTCGGCGCTGCTCCGCGCTCCCATTCGCGAAAGTGGCTGGGCCAGCATGCTAGTTCGGCCTTTCTTAAGGAATTTCATGGGCTGCCCTTGTTAGATGTGCTAAAATTGAGGCCAAGACGTGCTAGTTCACATTTGTTGTTCGTCTTCCCAGTCCCCCATCGATTCCCCACACGGCCACAGTCCCAATTCCTCCCCGTCGGCCGTCAAGGTCGTGCCGGAGCAGCGACCATGAAAGAGGATGGAGGCGGCGTTGGTGTCGTGGCCGGATGCGGCGTCGGGTTGGTGGCGGTCAAGGCCATGCCGACGTGCATATTCTTGGCTCGAGAATGGGTCGGAAGATGCGGGGTAGTTGGCTGGAGCAGCGGCTGGGGCCGGTCGAGGATGTCGCCGGTGGGGACCTGCTGGAGGGAGCTCCTCGATCTGGAGGTGGAGGCGGGCGAGTCGGGGGAGCAGTGGGGTGATGTGCGAGACGGGGAAGATACTGCGGCGTGCGAGACGTCTCTGCTGGCGGCGGGCTAGACGGCTCCTGCGGCGGCCGGAGTCGGGTGACAGCGGTGGATGTGGAGCAGTGGAGGGCGTCCAGCGGAGGTCATGGGCGAGACGACTGGATTCGTTTTGGGAGAGAACCCCTCCTAAGTGTACGCAAGGACATTCGTCTCTTACTGTTTTTGTCATTGAAATATTCAACCAATACCACGGTCTATAAAAATACTGTAGTATTAAATATTCCCAACTGCTAAAAAGTGCACGGATGTTTTTTGACACGAACGAGCACTCTCGTCTCTGCCGTCCGATGAGTTGAGCACGCGCATCTCCGCGCGGTCGTGGTTCCGACAGCGAGGTACGGCCCCACACCCACGTGACAGGAAGGGAGGCATGTGTCGACTTCCTCCCCCAATGCCCGTCCCCATTTCGCGCTAGCTCCCCCTGCGAGCTCCGGCGATTCCCCGCGCGAGCTTGACTGGGACGGGGGGAAACGGCGCATGCGGAGGAGGGCCGGTGATTTTGCGCGACTTGAGCAGGGAACCGGAGCGTCAGGATTGGGGGCTGGGGGATCTGCGCGTCTGGAGAGTATCTGCGGTGGCCGACCTGCCCGGGATCTCGCCGCGGGCAACACTCCTCCCACGCCCCGCCGACCCAGGGGTGCTCCGCTGCCGTACCCAGCTCCACGCACCGCCCCGACCAGCTCCGCGCGCCGCCTCCAGCCCCCATCGCCGGTGGCTCCCCGCCGACGACCCCCGCCCAGGGCGCCATCCACCGCATCGTCATTGCCGCGCCCTAACCGGATCTCCTCCTTGTAGCTGGCTGGTGGCCGTGTCGGCGGCCATGGCACGGGCGCAATTGAGCCCGACGAGCGTCCATCCCCACTCCCCAGCTCGCCGGTGCCTGCAGCGAACACAAGGCCTAGTGGCTAGTGCGCATGTTGATTGAGCCGGTCGTGGCAGCCGAGCCGACTCGGTCCGTTGAAGTCACCTCGACCAACGCTCGCCCCAAGCTGCTTGCTGGTGGGAACTTCAACATCTTCAACATCTCTCTCCTTGCAGTGTCAGCAACAACGGCCATGGCAGTCACGGTGGACGAGAATGGAGCCGATGGGGGAAAATTAATCGTTGGAGCTACTTGAGGTACTCCGTAATACTGCACGGTCTTTGTGTCCTCTAAGGGTGTGTTCGGTTCCAGGACGAGGTGGAATGGAATGGAACGGTTCCACACCTGGAACCCGTTCTCGTGTTCGGTTAGACAAATGGATGGAACGAAGTGATTCCTCAGAACGGAATATTCCGTGTAGATGCGGAACGCACCCATCCGGCCGAATCGGCCGGACGAGGTGGAACGTGTGCGATTAACACTCTCCTCTCTCTCACCTCTCCCTAATCCTCTCCTCTCTCTGGTCAGCGGCGGGCGGAGCAAGGCGGCCTTGGCCAGCTCGAGGCGTGCAGCGGCCGGTCAGCTCGAGGCGCGGCGGCGCGGGGGAGCGAGGCGGGGCGAGCGTGCGGGCGCCGGCGGCGGGCGGAGCAAGGCGGCCTCGGCCAGCTCGAGGCACGGCGGCGGCGGCCTCGGCCAGCTCGAGGCGCGCGGCGGCCGGCTAGCTCGAGGCGCGGCGGCGCGGGGGCGCGAGGCGGGGCGAGCGTGTGGGCGCCGGTGGCAGGCGGAGGAGGTCGCCAGGGCGGGCGGATGGCCGGGGCGGACGGGGCTGGATGAGAAAGAAGGCCATTAATTTGGATCAAATTAACTGATAATTGAATATTTACATTAATTAGGTTCTAATTAATTGAATGTCTAAATTAATTCGCTGCGGTTCCATTCCACCTTTCCAAAACCAACCGAACATAGGAATGGGATGATTCTATTTTGATGGAATGGAATGGAATGGTTCCATTCCACTTCGTCCAAAAAACGAACACACCCTAAATGCTGCCCCCTATCCTTATGAAGACTACGGGGCGTAAGGTAGCAGCTGTTGATCTCTAGTTGCATCTATTTCCCAATTGGGTTGTAGCTGAAAAAAGCAAAGTTGCATGATGGAAATGATAAGTTGTTTTTTTATCGCATGTACCAAGTTATCATTCTAAACACCTTAGTTTAGTTGCACCAACTGTTGAATTCTAGTTGCATCCATTTTCCCGACAGGGTTGTAGCTGGAAGAAGCAAAGTTGCATGATGGAAATGATAAGTTGTTTTTTTATCCTATACATCAAGTTGTTGTTTTAGACACCAACTTTTCATTGCATCCATTTCCCAACTGGGTTGTAGCTGGAAGAAGCAAAGTTGCATGATGGAAATGATAAGTTGTTGCACACAGCCGAAAAACAATAAGAAGAAGAAACTAAAAAAGAAAAGTCTCGCTACAGAGTTACATTCCTTGCAGCAGCAACACAACCACCACCAAGACAACACCTGATGTCCAAATTCTCCAAAATCAACGTCTTTAAGAAGGAAACAGTGCACAAGCGCCGTTGTCGCCCGATCGAAGATCTTGAGTTTTCACCCTGGAGATAGTCTCCACTCTCAAAACAATGTCTTCAACAAGGCCATTGCCAGGCACAACCAATTAAGTCCAGACCTCAGATTTTCACCCTGAAATGTAAGACTTTGAACTTCACCTGTGTTGACGCCCCCACTTACATACCGCTGCTACGAGTCCTGAAGCTCCAAACAAGTTCATCATCGCCGCCAAAGGCTCGAATCACCTTTACTAGTCCTCCAATCTCGCTTCCATGACATTCTCCGCTACTGACTTCATCATGGATTTGCCCATGATGGCAACAAAAGCAGAGCTTCACGCCGCTCCCTCTGGCGCGACCGAATCCATCTAATCCAGCGGTCTCTAGGCATAAAATTCCATGGGAGATCGACGGTGGAGCCTTCCGGAAACCGATACTCCGGCCAGATCAAAGAGGACAGGCATTAGGGCATCTCCAGCCGTTGTGCCCCCCCGAGCCGAATTGCGGCGCTATTTTTGGCCGCCTGGGGGGGCAACGGCGCTATTTTGTGTCCTATGGACGGCGTTTTCCCAGCCGTGCCGAAACTCAAGATCAAGCCCATAAATTGTAAAAAATACAAATTTGGGAGAAAGTTACAAATTTCAGGCGAATGTCATACTATATAGGAGAAATTCGCATAGTTCAGGCGATTACACTATATAAAGATTTAAAAAACTTAATTAAACTAAACACGGCGCTCTACATGCCGAACTGGCTGTAGAACACCGTGTAGTCGACGCCGCCGTCATCGTCGGAGCCGCTCGACGGGGCACGGGAGGATGGGCCTGCGCCGTCGTCGCCGCCGTGCCACTTGCTCGGCCTTGGCATAGTCGGCGCCTCGTCCTCGTCGTCGCTGCCGTCGAGGATGACAATGCCGATGCGCTGGTATGCGTCATACCGCGCCTGCTGACGGGCGGCGAGCTCCAGCAGCCTCGCCTGGCGCTCGGCCTCCTCCTTCTTGTGCATCTCGTACGACCAAGCGCAGGCGAAGTCAGCCTCCGCCGACAGAACGTCTTTGAGCGACATCTGCTCGGCGAGGCGCTGGCCGGGAAAGTCCTCCGGGTCCTCGGGCGCCCCTGAGTTCAGCGCCGTGCGGACGTAGTCGCTCGGCGCCGTCCACTCGAGCTCGGTCTACGGCTTCTTGAGAGGAGCGCCGCCGCTGCCGTGCTCCTTCTTCGGCTTGACGAGACGCAGGCGACCCCGTGGCGGCGAGGGAAGGCGGCGACCGGAGTTTAGGACGATGCCGCCACTGGGCCTAAGTGGCGGCGTGTCCTCCGGCTCGGGCTTGACGAGAACAAGACCGGAGCAGGGCGTGGACGCCGAGGCAGGCGTCGAAGAGGAGCGCGGGGTTGAGGAGGAGCGCCGGCCGGAGGAGGAGGACGACGAGCCGCCGCCCATCCTCCTCGGCATCCACGACGAGCCACGACGGCGCGAGATGGCCGGAGGGCGGGGCGGCATTGTCAGGCGGGGGTTGTCGCTGCCATCGATGTAGTCCAGGACATAGCTCAGCATACCTGCTCCTCAGTGAGGCCGTTGAGGACCTGCTGGATCTCGGCGTCGCGATCCGCTCTTTTGCGGTGGCGGCGGCACCGGAACTCCTCCGGCGCTGAGACGCCGCTCGCCGGGGACGCGCATGTCGGGCGGCGCTGAATAGCCCGCCTCGTACAACATGCGCGCCTCCCAGTCATGCAGGAAGCGGCGGCCGAAGCCGTTGGCCGCCGCACCATCGCCGGGGTAGCGCTCCGCCATTGAGCTCGGTTGTGCTTGCGGGAGAGAAAGGGCGAACAGAGGGCGAGAGAGAGAAGCGGTTGCGATGAGATCTGCACGGCGAGGCCTCTGCTTTTATAGCGGCGTGGAAGGCCAGACGACCATGCGATTGGACGCGTCGCCGCCCGTCTGACCGCCGCGGCAGGCCTTTGACGGGCGCGGGAGACGAGGTGATCGAGATGAAGACCGGCGTTTTTTCCTTTTTCGTTCGTGTTGTTTCGGCTAGTGACTGATAGAACGGGCCCACCGTGCTTTCGCGTCATTTCGGCTCCCCAAGGCGGAATCCAATGGGTTGGTTTGGTCTGGGAGTGCCGGCGCTATTTTAGGCCGAAACGGCGCTATTTGGACTCCTGGGAGGGACGAGTGGAAAGAATTCGGCGCAATCAGGGCAAAACGGCGCTATTTTTCGCTTTGGGGGCGCTGGGGGCACGGCTGGAGATGCCCTTAAATAGAACTTCATTTTGGCGCAACCTAGACCCGCCGGTCGAGGTGCTCGCGCAAACTAGACGCGCGCATCCCCGAGCAGCTCGGCATCCGGCGGTCCATGTGCTGTCACGATCCGGCGACACCACGAACATGATCCGGTCACAACACGGTGTTGCGCAGACCAGACCCGCATCCACGAACGGCTGCCAGTGCTCCGCTGACCGCCGCCATCATGCATGTGCCGCTGGCCTCACGATCCGGACGCCATCGTTCTGTGTAGCTTGCCTCACGATCTGTGGGCCGCTTTCCAGCGTCGCGGCCTCCGGATCTCGCAGGTTGCCGGCCTTCCGATCTTCCGAATAGGACATCGGAGCTTGACAAACGAGTCTGGGCAGCAAGCAACTATCAGAGAACTTGCCTGTGGCAAGATGGTTAGGTGGGTGGTTGTACCCCCAGCCCACCAGAGTTCAAACCCCAGGTTTGACGCTGGTGTTTCTCATTTAAGGCGGAATATTCTTCAGTGGGAGGCGACGTTCCCGTCGACAGCGAGGCGCCCGTGGTGACTTCGTCAATCTCAAGACTCGACCCGCCGGCTCAGTCTCTCGGAGGTGCTCATAGGGGTAGGGTGTGCGTGCGTGCGTTCATAGGGGTGAGTGTGTGCGCGTGTATATGAGCGCTTGCGTTGTACTGTGTTTCGCAAAAAAAAAGCAAGCAACTATCACATGCATGAGAAGCTGGATGATCCTGCCTCCTGCGCCATGCGCATGCACGCGGGCACTAGCATATGCGCTTGGACGTTATCCTTTGACGTCGGCCGGCCAGATCTTGCTTCCAGATCGGATCAGACTGAGAGAAAACTGCGCGGGTTTAACACTCATCTTCGTGTGTTGACACAAACTATCAGCGATCCCTTGTTATGGGGTTTTGGCTAATAGGCACATACAGCATTCTTCGCAATGCCCTCTCTGCTCTGTTCATTGTGAGAGTATTAAGCATGCTTTTTTCCAGTGTGACAGAGTTAAAAATATCTGGAGATGCTTGGGTATGACTGAAGCCATTAATCTTGCTTGCGCTGAAGATACTGAAGGAGCTTCGGTCCTTAGTACCTTGTTATCTAACAAGGCTGCTACTGCGCCTCTAATGGAAGGTATAAATCGAAATGATCTAATCACAACTGCTATCTGGTATATTTGGTGGGAACAAAGGCAGTTCACACATGGAGAAAATATTCAGTTACCCTCAAGGTCCGCCCAAGCCATCGCTGCGCTGGTGACTAATTACTCCAGGGCGAAGAAGAAGGGCAGCTCACCGGTAGCTCGGAATGGCTGGGTTAAACCAAGGGAGGGTTTTGTGAAACTGAACGTTGATGATGCGTTTGATGTTGATCTTGGATCGGGAGCGACGGGTGCCATAATCCGGGATGCTGCTGGTATGTTTATTGCATGTTGTAGCACCACTTTACCTTTGTTGAGGATGTTTCAACAGCTGAAGCTATGGCTCTGAAAAATGGATTGGCACTAGCAATTGCGGTGGGATGCAACCGTATTTTGATTGAATCAGATTGTATGGAGGTGATTGAAGTAATGGAGAATGGTGGAAATTCCATTGGAGCGGCAACAGCTATTTATGAGACTATTACTTTCCAATGTCGTAATATGTCTCATGTTTTGTTTAGCCATTGTCCTAGGGAGGCCAATGTTGCGGCACATACATTAGCTAGTAAAGCGGAGAGTACTCAGTTCACTATGTGGCATGAGGAACCTCCCGATTATCTGTTTGCTGTAATCATGGACGATGTAAGTGTGTTTGCTAAGTAATAAAATCCGAGTTTAGTTCAAAAAAAGTATCACACACCTTTTAAAATAGGTGGACATTTTATTTGACATAAATGAACATCTTCATACACTGTGAAACATATTCTAAGTATTACTTTAATAAACATGGCTTATATTTTTTAAGTGGTATTCCCTCCGTTTCTAAATATAAAATGTTTCTAAACACCAGAATGAAAATTTTGAAATACATGGTTATCTATATCTCTATACAAATTGATACAAAAACACTAGAAGGCCGGGTTTAACCAACAGAATTAAACCAGACATGAAGACCTGATTCAAAATTTCAAATACATGGAGAATATTGGAAATGTATAGTAATTATTTTCTAGGCTTCTCCCTTAGCTCAATAATTGATGGGAACTTCTGAACCAGCCCCACGAAACCATCGGTTAACACGGCCTCCCTGAAGTTTTTCTCCTCAACGAAGAACGCAATGCACTTGCTTTTCAGCTCCAAGCAGCCTGTACGTTTCAGCATGACACAGCGTTGCAGCGACGGTGTCTGTAGTCACGTTATCACATAATTTTTGGGCGCACTGTTAGATTTGTAATACGGTTTTTATATGTATACGTATAAGAGTATGGAGTAGTACTCCACCTCGAATACGCCTTCCTGTACATGCCACGCTAGGGGCTGTTCCTAGCTTATTTAACATGAAACCGATCGACCCAGAGGGCAACGATCGTTCCACCAGATTTAACATGGTATCAGAACCAAGAGGTCTTGAGTTCGAGACCCCGCTCACGCGGATTAAAAAAAAAAAGATCCTGCGGCCCGCTCCTATCCCACGCTAAGGACTAAAATAGATTAGACGTGAGGGGGAGTGTTGAATATAATGCCTAGTCTCTTTCCATCTGTTCGGACTTTTGGTCTAGATGGCTAGTTCCAACGCCACGTCGTGCCCCGGGACAGCTCCGTCTCCGTCACGGTCGGGGACCCCGCCATGGTCCCGCTCGCCATCACGCGCACCTGACGAACCGCGCTCCGCCATGTCACGCTCCAGGACAGCGCGGTCGGGGACCCCGCCACGGTCCCGCTCACGGACCCCGCCCTCGCCTCGATCTCCGCAACGGGGTGATGATGTTGACCAATCCGCACACGGCACGACGCCTCCTTCTCCGACAACCTCGTCCGCTGCACATGGAGGCTCCGATTCGCCAGGATCCGCTGCGCCAAGTCCTGGTGTGGCCACTCCTGTGCACACGCCTACGCCTCCTTCTTCGCCACCAGCTCCACCACTGCCTCCCGAACCTCGTACTCGCCTTCAAAAAGGTATAAGCTAACCTCGTAAACTCACTGATGGTACTATTCGCTGGTGTCTTCTTGCATCTACAGGAGAACCACGAACATTGTCTGAGGCGCTTGGGATGACAGGTGGCGCAAAGCGATGGAGGATGAGTATAATGCTCTTATGCAAAACAAAACTTGGCATTTAGTTCCTTCACATCATACAAAGAATCTCATTGATTGTAAATGGGTTTATCGTATTAAGAAACATGCAGATGGCACCGTTGATAGGTACAAGGCACGCTTAGTTGCAAAAGGTTTCAAACAGCGATATGGGATAGATTATGAAGATACATTCAGTCCTGTGGTCAAAGCAGCAACGATACGTATTGTTATTGCAGTTGTTGTTTCTAGAGGATGGAGTTTGCGGCAGCTAGATGTCAAGAACGCGTTTCTTCATGGCGTTCTGGAAGAGGAAGTCTATATGAAGCAACCCCCAGGTTTTGAAAATCCTCAAGCCCCACATTATATTTGCAAGCTTGACACGGCCCTGTATGGTCTCAAACAAGCTCCTCGTGCATGGTATTCACGACTCAGTGCCAAGTTGCAACAGCTTGGTTTCTCTCCTTCCAAGGCTGACACCTCTCTGTTCCTTTACAATAAGTCTGGCGTCATGATATTTGTGCTAATCTACGTTGATGATATCATTGTCACTAGTTCTTCAGATCAGGCCATCTCGGCTCTCCTTCATGATTTGAATGCCGACTTTGCTCTTAAGGATCTGGGAGACTTACATTATTTTCTGGGTATTGAAGTAAAGAAGACACATTCAGGCCTCCTTCTTACTCAAGGAAAATATGCTGCAGATCTTCTTGCCAAAGTTGGTATGACAAAGTGCACCCTTGTCCTACACTCTTATCCTCCACTGAAAAATTGTCTTTAACCGAGGGAACTCCTCTCGGTCCTGATGATAGCACAAATTTCAGAAGTTTTGTAGGTGCATTGCAATATTTGACGTTGACACGTCCTGATATTTCCTTCTCTGTTAACAAAGTCTGTCAGTATTTACATGCACCTACAACTACTCATTTGACAGCTGCAAAAAGAATTTTGAGATATGTTCAAGGTACTCTACATGTTGGATTGACATTTCAGAAGTCTTCCTCTACCTTGCTTAGTGCCTTTTCAGATGCAGATTGGGCAGGCTGTCTTGATGATAGACGATCCACTGGAGGTTTTGCTATATTTGTCGGACCAAATCTGGTCTCTTGGAGTGCACGAAAACAGAAAACTGTGTCACGATCAAGTACTGAAGCTGAATATAAAGCTCTTGCTAATGCTACAGCTGAGTTAATTTGGGTTGAAGCTATTCTCAATGAACTTGATGTTAAACTAAGAGAAAAACCTTGTCTGTGGTGTGATTACTTAGGTGCTACATATCTATCTGCTAATCATGTGTTTCATGCTAGGACCAAACACATTGAGATAGACTATCATTTTGTTCTTGAGAGGGTTGCAGATAAATTACTTGACATCAAGTTCATTTCCAGCAAGGATCAGGTTGCAGATGGTTTTACGAAGGTGTTGCCAGTCAAGAATCTTCATGAGTTTGTTCGTAATCTCAACCTTTCAGAAGGTTGTGATTAAGGGAGGCTGTTAGATTTGTAATACGGTTTTTATATGTATACGTATAAGAGTATGGAGTAGTACTCCACCTCGAATACGCCTTCCTGTACATGCCACGCTAGGGGCTGTTCCTAGCTTATTTAACATGAAACCGATCGACCCAGAGGGCAACGATCGTTCCACCAGATTTAACACGCACAACAGCTTTAACCTATCCATGGCATACTGGTCGGCCAAGGCAAGCAGATGCTGATACTACATGTGGTGGATAGCTGAGCCTTGGAGCTCGTCATCTCCGGCCGGCAAGGTGTCTGTGTTACTGTGTAGATGAACGAAGAAAAACTTTAAACGCTACAGCGTCGATATCTTCCAATGTGATGTGGGACATGGTGGACTCCGCCATGGAGCCGAAGAGCTCTGCTTTGAAGACCGGTGAGCCGGAAACGTCTCGCCGTCGATGACAAACGAAACATCAGAACCGTCGGCGTAGTCGAGGAGGCGGCCAAGATGGATCACTATGTAGAGGAGGCGGCACAACTAGGGGGTCGTCGGTCACAACAATAACTCCCCATATAATCATGACCCATCCGTTCGTCACGTATCGAGACTCATCAATGTCGCTTCGCTTCGCGAACGGTTCCCACCCCCAGGCCATGAGTCCCTCCGGTGGATAAACTTGTACGCATCGATCTGCATGGGAAGAAGACGGCGCGCCGTTCTTGTCCACTAGGAAGGCTTCGAAGATGGCATTGACGCCTTTAGACTTGCCCATGAGCTCGAGAAATATCGAGATGTACTCGCCCTTCTCGAACGCCTTGTCCCCGCGCCCGCGCGGGTAGCATCGAATCCTCCAGGAGTGTCCCCCGGCGTAGTTGACCTTGGAGTGGACGACGTTGCGGCGGCGAGCTTCTTAGTCTCCTCATAGTGAAGCTTGAACGGCACAAAACACGGGTCGAACATGTTGTTGGCATGTAATACTCCTTGCATTCCCAGCGACTAGTTCTCCGGTATTTTAGGACACGCTGCCATGCGGGGCCGAAAAAACTGGGACCACCTGCAGCGAGTCGGAGCAATGTCCAGGCGGTAGAAAAGTGCCGGCCAACCAGGGATCGCTAGCAGCGGACGGCCAGGATCGCACGTAAATACTTATCTACGGTCAATATGCGCTAATCACTGAGGATCGCCCGGGCACCCCAAGAATGTAATCTTTAGATAGAGAGTCCAGCGACGATTGGAGCTTGAATCGGATGTCGTACGTGAATGTGATCGAATAGGAAAGGAAGTGGCCCAAACACGATTAACACATAACTAGCTGTCCCCAGCTTGACGTTCCCGACCTATATATCTCCGCCTTCCGTTTGTTATCCGACGGTGGTGAGCGTGCATTTTGCACTTAGCACCTGCGTCTACCACAATTTTGCAAAAAAAAATTAACGGGGAAGAGGCCTGAAGGGCCTGGAAACTATATTAGTCTGCGGGATAATTTAACCCTGGCAAGAATAAAAAGAATAACTTGGTCCTCAACTTTTAAAAAAGACCTTAGAGTATAAAAAAAGGCGATCAAGTCCTTCGTCGCAGCTCTGACACCTGGGGCTAGGCCACTTCGGTCACCGTCAGCATGGAGGGTGGTGCTGGGAGCAAAGATCCTCCACATTGACACATCGCTCTGGAAGAAGAAGATAATGTGGTGCCAACCGAACAACATAGTGTGGAGTGGCCTTCGTCGGCCACATATCACGTCGGCGATCTAGTCTCCATGGATGTGGCCACCGATTACGTCGGCCATATCGCGGTCCAATAGTTGTAAGCGTGCATTTTGCACTTTAGACCTACATCTACCACAATTTCGCAAATCTATATGTAGCAACATAACTACTATATGTCAAGTGCAGACCACTCCCTCCAGGAGCTTTTCAAGCGTTCCTAACGGCTCCGTGCTTGCCGAACCCACAACATTGGGGTCACGAGACCGTTTCGTGTTGAACTCCTCCATTCTAATTTATTCTCATTGTTTTGCATTAGTGTCCCAGCCTTGAAAGGCCATCACCATCTCAATACCCAGCCGTCATGTTGTCATTTGGGTCAGAATAATATGTTTTGGTTATTGTCTGAATGGATCTTTTTACTCTATACAAATTATTGAATTGATGCACTAGCCAGCTCAATCAAAAGTCCAAACCAATGGAACTTTTTTATATTAATAGTGCCTTGGCTAGTTCTTAAACTTAATATGCTCTATATATATTAAATTGATACACTAGCCAACTTAAGTAAAAGTTTAGACTGGCGGAAAGAGGCTAGACTGCATATTTCAACACAGATCTTCACGCAATTCTATTAAATTATGTTACACGACGTTTTCAGGCAGTTCAAGACTTGCTTCTTTGGTTGAACAAATTCTTGGCAAAATAGAGGCAGCAATGACCTCTCGATCTCTCATCATAATTATTTACTACTAAAAGCGGTATGTGTGTGTTCACACTTCTTCCTCCCGGAGACACGGCGCTAGCAAAGAAGGTGCCGTCAAGACTAGACTTAATGGTGGGGGTGGGGGTCGTCGGCGACGCGATCTCGTGGTGGGGGTGGGGGGTTGGACCGGCGGAGGGAGGATTTGAGAGGGCGGGGCGGGGAGGCAGCCGGGGGCGGGGTGGTAGGCGGTGGATGCGAGGTAGGAGACGGTCTTCTTCCTCCTCTGCTTCTTGTGGTTTCGTTGTCCAAAGCCTCGCGCGCGGTGGGAAACCGCGCGAGCGGCCACACGCGCCAAGTCAAAGATGTACTGAAATTGCTTGAAACAAACAAGCTTTAACTTTTCAGCGAGCATAATAAATAACAACAGAAGTTAATTTTTTCTTTTTTTTTTGCGGGTAACAACAGAAGTTAATTAACTCCATCAACATACTCAGCATATTGCAATGCAGTACGCCGACGGTTTAGCTCCTTGACGGACTAGCCGCAGGCGTTGGCCGCGAGCGTGTACATCCTAGACAAAACTGGGTCGGCAGGGCGCTGTTGAAACAGCTGATTGAACTGCGATTTCATGTCGTGGACATACATGGGCATCTCCGGCGTGACGATGTAGACGCAGCTGTCCTCCAGGCCGAGCTCGCTCGCCGAGAAGGACGCCGAGAAGTGCGACGGGCCGAGCAGCAGGACACGGTCTCGGAGCCGGGACACGTCGGCCCACCGCCGGTTCACGAAATCCATCATGTAGACGTTCTGGCGCTGGTAGGTCCCGTCGTAGAGAGGGCAGCGCTGGACGACCATGAGCGCAGCTCCTCGCCGCCCAGCCCCACGAGGTGGCACGGCGCATTCTGCCAAGGGAGCTCGGGGTCGAGGTACAGCTGCTCGTGCTCCACGGTGGTGAACCGAGGCTCCGGGCTGAACTCGTAGCACATGAGCTCGGGCGAATAGCTCAGATGCGACATATTTCCCCGCTATTCGCTGTAGAATGACGTCGTTCGCTGAAATAGCTCAGAGATGACAGTTGGAACGGCCCAAATAGCCACGGCCCGATACGGCTCTTTTAAGCCCTTAAACGGAAGGAAACTGTTAACAAATTTGGATTACGTGAGCTGGGCTGTTTGAACGCGAGACCCACCAGTCGACCGTTGCTACGCGGGACCCACTGCGTGCCACCTCAGACTGGGACCCACCACTTATCCACGTCAACCTTATCGATTTTATAAGAGGCAGAGTCAGCCCCGCTCCCGTGCTCGTGCCCTGCCCCCGACATCACCGTTGCCTCCCTTCCCCTGTTCTTCCGCGCACCTTCTTCTTCCTCTTCTCCGGCAACGGTCCACGGCGGCGGCGGTAAGGGATGTCCAGCTCCGCTTCTGGCTCCCAGAAGTCATGGCCGCGTTATGGAGAAGTCCCGATGACTAGATGTCCGGACTGTCCTCGCCTAGATCCACTGAAGCGCTTGACATGTGTGCGCTCGACGACGGGCAATGTCGGTCGGGAATTTGTCAAATGCGAGAGCGCCAAGCATCGTGGGAAGGATGGGAAGGTAGGGTTTGTCCTGATTTGTCTCGATTTGGCGTGATTTTTATTTTGCACTATGGATTTGGGAATTAGGGTTTCCGTTCCCTTTTCAGGATTTGGAGGAATGCGGCCATTTTGAGTGGATGGATAAGTACATTCGGGATCGAGGGCTTCAAGTTGAAGTGCTGCCCCCAATTCAGGCGGCTCCCATCTCGTCTGCTGTGGAGGAGGAGATCTCAAACAGAGCCGGTCGTCCATTGGAGAATTTTTTGGTGAATAGTGATACCCACAAGTAGAGGGGATCGCTGAAGTCTTCGTTGGGAAGTATTACCCAAATTTATAGTTCGACTCGATGGGAACACAAGAATATCAATAAGACCTTGGCAATTGAGGCGTCACTCTCAACCACACCTGTATATCAATAACTTGCAGCAGTAATAGTGATGGCAGTAGTATGATTCAAGTAACAAGCAGAACAGTAGCAGTGAACAAGTGTTTCCCAGTTTTCACCGGAAAAGTGAAAGTGTAACTCAGAGATTCAAAACGTAGGCATGAGGTGATAGCGGGGTGTTGCAAGAATGAGATTGATCATATAATAAGAAACAAATAACAATGGGACCTATCTCTAACTCCGATATATGTAGGTATGTGTTCCATATTTAGTTGTGCGTACTAACCAAGAGAATTTGCACAACATCTATTGTCCAACCTGCCCATTTCACCGGGGCCAACTTGGAACTACAGGTAATTAAGGTCTACCCTTTCGAATAGACCGGAACAATGCATTAACACTTCATGAACACATAGAATCCTCAAACTAAAACATCTCCCCCTTGTTTTCCCTATATGTCACGTTTAGGGTTCGCAGGTTCAACATAATAGCAGGTGATACACTTTGCAGATAAATACCAAACTCAAATATATGATGGGGCAATATAAGTTCAGTACTGAAATCATGCCACTCGGGCCCTAGTAGCAAGCATTAAACATAGCAAGAGTGCATCAACACAATACAAAAGTATCCTCAAGATAAAACCCTAAAATCCCGAACAACGGGTAGCATTACATGATCAATCTCATCCAATCCCCATCCACCTCACATGCCTACAGCGGACTACTCACACATGGTGATGGAGAGGGAGCTCATGGTCGATGGAGATGAAGGCGGTGAAGATGGCGGTGAAGACGGTCTCCGGATCCCTCCACCGGAGGAGAAATCCTGGATCAATCTGTCCCCGAAACGAAGATCGTGATGGTGGCGGCGTTCTGTTTCGCGAAAGCTCCTCTCCTCCTAGGGCAAGCACTTTTTCGTATATATGAGGGGGTACGTCGAAGACCGAAGGCGAGGCGGCGCCCGAGGCCCATTTGGGCTGGGCCCACGCGGCCAGGTACAGGGGCCGCGTGGGACCCACCCATTTGGCCCTCGAGCGCTTCCTCGTGTCCATCTTTTGTCCATTGTCCTCCTTTTCCATAAAAATTGACGTGGTAATTTTCCCCGATTTTATTTCCTGCAGAAATAGCCAGAAAAGAGACTTTGCTAAAAACAGCGTCAGATTCAGCAGTTTTATTCAAATATGGGAAGATTCCGGAGCAAATTATGAGGCAAAGTGCTTGGAAAAGTAGATGCATTTTGGATGCATCAGCTCCCCCAAGCTTAGCTCGTTGTTTGTCCTCGAACAACTCAAACGTAGTGCAGAAGCGATAAAAGACTTTGACAAGAACTTTGCATTGCATATGTAACACAATTTAATATCAACAAGCATTCAAAGCATAGCTTCAACAACAAATGATAAGATGTTAGCAAAGGTATATCTAATCAATGTTAAAGCATTTATATTTGTTGCAAGAGAGATATTATGTAGAGTCAATACTTGGATGAGTTTGCTCAACTGTAGAAATAAACAAAGGTTCTTACATCGCTAATGATTGAATCATGACAAGACTTTTGAGGTCTTTTGATTCTTTCTTTTGTTACCTGGTGAAATCATTGTGCTTACAACCTTGCTCTTAGTTTTAGCAAACCATTTGATATTACTGACATGACTCATATGCTTGACCGACTAATGGTTGAAAACCTCATGCCCCGTGAATACGAGTACCTACACCATGGCTACTCAACTTGGGTCACTAAGCAAGTTCGAAATTTTCAGTCATTGCAAGTAATAAAAGCGTCATCAAGAGCGTCAACTGGGGTACCTCTTGTCCCAGGACATGGACAAGCCCATGTCCAAACAACAAGACAAACAGACAATGAACAATCTCAGCACTCTTTTATTTACCATTTGCATAGCTTTTTATTATGAAGTGCATCACTGAATGTCCACCATGGTGCGCTGTAAATTTCCACCATGAATGATGCATGGCTTAAGTTGGCGGCCCAGGCGTCTCTCTAGCCAATTATTCTTACTCATCAAACTTGCTAAGTTTCCGCTTTCATTTCGCACATGATAAGCATCCATAAACAAAAGTACATGATATCAACTGAATATATTTTAGTGCAATGTTGAAAGCTTTACATGTGTCAGCACATTTCAGCTAACTCCCAACCACTAAACCTGTCAAGCATACAACTTCATGTTTATTATTTGAAAGATTATTTTACTTTCTATTGGTTGGCAAGTTTAGTAAGCACAATGGGATGCGTAGACCTTTGTTTAGAGCTACAATTATTCAATCCACAACCAAGTATTGTCACTAAATAAAATTTCACTTGCATCATCATATAACATACTAGAACATGGAGAAGATAAACATTTGCTACCATTTCTCTAGATGTTGAAGAAACTATGATGTGCTCACTTGCTGTTATTAAAGAGTCCACATAAGCATGGCAAAGGTGTCATACCTTTCATCCACTTCATGCACATCAACTTATCATCGTTGTTCTCCTCTCCCAACTTGAACTGCACAATAAAAACTCAAATCTGCCAGAAAATGTCACTGCATACAGTACTGTTTTTACCCTACCTAGACACCTCAGAAAAATCTCATATTTTACGTGTGTGTAGGTTATGATGTGTTGCAGCAGTGGTTAAAATTTCAGCTCAATCGGAGTTACAGAGAAAAAATGAAAAATAAAACAGCGAGCAGATTTCAGCAATTTCTGCACCTCCGTTTTTGCGTTTGTTTCAAGAAAACGAAAATATTTTTGTTATTTTTCGTTCTAAGAAACAAAAGACAAACAACCAGAAGTAAAAGAAACAAATAAAATCTTTTTGTGTTTTTGTTTTCAAGAAACTTATCATAGCAATATAACGGTGATATAAAACAATGAATGGAGAGTAAGAGAAGTACTCCCCCAAGCTTGCGATCAAGCTAGTATCCTGGGTAGTTGCCGTATCCACTTCCACTTCCAGGGTAGTAACTATATGGGTAGCCTTGCATGCTTGGGTACAGGGGCTCCGCCTGAGGCATGTACCCCTGTGTCTCTGGAGCTTGTGGCTCCTCCTGAGGCGGCGCCTCTTCCACTATCCATTTTCCGGTACTCCTGTCAAAAAGATCAGTACGGGGGAGCCTAATGGACACTCGCTGCCCACTAGTGCTCAAATAGTTATACAGATAATGTCCCCCATACAACGTACTTATATCCATGCGAGTAGTCAAAGCAAAATCAAGTAATTTGGACTCTTGCACTAGAGTACCCATGTTATCACCATATCCTCTCTCGTTTTTAATGTAATTGTACACCATAGTAGCAATAGCACCAGCATAAATAGGAGTTTGATCAGTAATATTTCTACTCACAGCAGTATGCAAAGATCTAGCAAGTATGACTCCCAAGTTATATTCACACGGTGTATTTTCTTTTGCACATTTTAGTAGATAAACCATTGGTCCAGTGCAAGCAGAATTGTTATCCCTAGCAAGAAATCCTCTTGCAAGAAACAACGCAAAATATCTCAAACTTGGGTGCTGTATATGAGTAAATTTACCCCTATTTAATCTATCACGAGAGTTTACAGATATAGTATGCCAAAACTCAACAAGCTCATGGTTGGTATCAGCACGAGTTTCACTCCAACTCCCTGAATTTTCTACACCAATAGCATTGCAAAATTCCCTAGAGACATAACAAGGCGCTCACCTCTCATAGTAAATTTGCAAACAAAGGTAAGAGGGGGTGCCTTACTTTCTTCCTGTGCTTTTGGGGCTCCGGGCCCTCAAATCTGAAGGTAGAGAGGAATTCCCGCGAGAGTTCTTCATATGTATCTTGGGGGTTCTGGGAAACCTAAGCAAGCCAGTTGTAGTGACGAAGGTGTCGAAGTCCTCTTTGATCCCCCACTGTTCAAGAACATAGGGATCTTGCCATCTTGTTGTATGTATTTTCAGCTTCTCCCCTACAAAGAATGCATCATCCTCCCACAGGTGGTCGTCATCATAATTGAGGGAGACTTTGCATGCTCTTCTTCTTGGTCTTGAGCTCATCCCAACCAAAGCTTTGCCCTTGCTAAACATGATACCTTGCTGCCCAAAAACAATATTCAACAAAAATCAAGATGTAACACCTTAAAACAACATTAAGCCATCCATAAATAGTCTCCACATCAATATCATGCATCAATATCAACTAGAAAACTTGAATCTATGGATTTCCTAAGCATAAAAGGGTGACACCTAGTGCAGCAAAATACTTCATGCATGAGGCATAAGAACAAAAAGTAATTGGATGAGTGGAGGAGTCACATACCAATGAGCAATCCCACCAAACAGATTTGAAAAATCTGCCCTAAACTTGGAGATCCAAGGATAGCAGGAAGAGAGCTCGAGAAAATTTGGGAAAAATACCTGGGGCTGGTTTCCTGTCGAGGGGAAGGAGATGGGCACTGGATACTCACCTAACCCCCTCTGTGGGCCAAAATAGTGGGTCCCACGCGGCCAGGTACTGTGGCCGCGTGGGACACCCCCTTTTGGGCCCTGGTGGCCCTCTGGTGTCTCCCTTTTGGCTGTTAGTTCCTCTGGTAAAATAACTTACCTCCAAATTTTTCTGGAATTTTTCGAGAAAATTTTCTGAACAGAATTTTTCAAACTACATTTCTGGAATTTCTGCACTTTGAAATAATTATGCTCATGCAAATAATCTAAAAATTCTAGAATAAATGAAATCAAACATTCAAAGCAATTTTTATGGGAATCAAGTTTGCATCATTTTCATATTAGTAATGAGGTTGATCAAGTCTCATTAATAATATGCAAAAGATATAATACATGATTCTTTATTTTATATGTTTTCTGAGCAATTTCAAGTCACCTCATATTTGATTGGAATAGTTCCAATCATTAAGATAGCATATTTTGGTTCAGGAGGTGGCAATGCAAACTCAAAGCTTCCTATTATAAGAGTATTCCTTTTAATGGAGTTCACACTCTGGCTTACCATAGTAACAGATTTCTTCTTAGGAAAATAGATAGTGTGCTCATTTCCCTTGACATTGAATGTTACCTTGCTCTCAGTGCAATTTATAACAGCCCCTGCAGTGTTTAAAAAGGGTCTTCCAAGAATAATAGACAAATTATCATCTTCAGGCATTTCTAACACAACAAAGTCTGTAGGGATTAACACATTAGCAATAGAGATAGGGACATCCTCACATATTCCTATAGGCACAGCAGTTGATTTATCAGCCATTTGTAATGATACTTCAGTTGGAACCAATTTGTTTAGGTTAAGTTTCTTATATAAAGAAAAAGGCATAACACTAACACCAGCTCCTAAGTCACATAGAGCATATTTCACATAAGTTTCTTTAATATGACAAGGAATAGTTGGAATACCAGGATCACCACGTTTTTCAGGCATTTTCCCTTTAAAGGAATATTCAGCAAGCATAGCAGTTATTGCATCAGTAGGAATCTTTCTTTTATTAGTCACAATGTCTTTCATGTATTTGGAATATGGAGGGATTTTAATAGCATCAACAAGAGGAATTTGCAAACACAAAGACTTAATCAACTCAAAGAATTTCTCAAATCTAGCATCATCCAAAGTTTTTATTACCTCTTGGGGATATGGTATGGGTTTTTGTACCCACGGATCCCTATCTTTACCTCTTTGTGGATTAGGATGGCTCTTCTTCTTATTCTTCTCAGTAGATGGTGGAGGGTCTTCTTTATCATTAGGTTCAGGTTCTTCAATATTTTCATCCTCTTGTGGCTCTTCTTCAGGTGAAGGTGATTCTTCTTCTTCATTATTATTATCTTCAGTCTCAGCATCAGAAATAGAAATATCCTTATCTTGCTCTTCAGAGTCATCAATGTCCTTGTTTTCATTGGGAGATTTTCCTGCAGAAGATTTCTTCTTGAGAGCTTCTTGTTCTTTTCTCTTGGGATGGCCTTCAGGAAAATCAGGATCCTGAGTACTTGCACCTCCCCTAGTATTAACTCCACAAACCTGTTTCTTCACCATAAGACTTTCATACAATTGATTTTGAAGAGAAACCATTTGTTCAACTTGATTATTCATCATCTCACAGTGTTTAACAATTCTTTTTACCTCTCCCACACTAGCATGTAAACTTTCTCGAAGAGATTTAATTTTGTGAGAGTTCTCCATAATAGTCATTCTAATATTATGCTCCTCAGGATTATGATGATAAGCAAAATCATTCATGTAGGATACATCAACAGGAGGTGTTACCTTTTCATTACCTTTTATGGAGCTAATAGCATTGACTTGAATTGGAAAACATGGTTGATCATCAGGAAGTTTAACACCCATTTCAGATAATTCCTTAAGATGAGAGGTTTTAATTCCCTTCTCTTTAATAGCCTTGGAAGCTTCTTTCATTGTTTCGTTATCCAATTTGAGCATGCCTCTTTTCTTTTCCGGAAATATCTCTTCAATATTCCAGTCTTCATAATTCCTAGAGATAGTCTCCAATAGCTCAGTTGCTTCATCAACGGTCCTTTCCCTGAAAACATTACCTGCAATACCATCAAGATAGCCTCTGGTGTTTTCGGTTAGACCATTGTAAAATATATCAAGTATTTCATTACTCTTGAAGCCATGGGTAGGACATTTCCTAACCATCTTACTATACCTCCCCCAAGCTTGGGGTAAATCCTCCTTCTCTTTCTGTGAAAAGTTGCTAATCTCAACAGTCAAACCATGAATCTTATCAGCAGGGAAATACTTATTATAGAATACCTGCAAACATTCTTCCTTGCTAGTAATACATCCAGGTTCTAAACGATTATACCAAGTTTTAGCACTTCCTCCCAAAGTAAAAGGAAACAGCTTTAAGAAATAGTAGCGTTGATGGATTTCATCTTTACCAAATAACACAGATAAGTCATGCAAGACAGCAATGTGTTCAAAAGGAAACTCATCCTCTCTACCATAAAACTTATATTTTTCAGCTTTTTCAATTATTTCAGGATCAACACTAAACTCATAATCTTTATCTTTAATTTTAATAGCAGGAGCATTCATTTTCTCAGTAATAGGAAAATATCCATCAAGAGGAGAATTTTTATAGCTATCAAGTTTATCCAATTTATCAAAGTCAGAATTCATAAAAGCCATAGTAAATGCCTCCTCTTCCTCAGAAGAAGTTTCAAATTCATCATCACAGTATTCATTATCTTCTAACTCAGATTCCACATTTTCATTAGTAGAAGATTCCAGATTTTCAGGTGTTTCAGTTATCTCAGATGTTTCAGGTGTCACTTCTTTGTCTATGCTACCACATAATAAATCATTTTCATTACTAGTAGACATTTTAGACAATGGTGAACTAGATAAAACCTTTCCTCTTTTCTTAGGAGCAACAGCAGAAGCAACATTAGGTGAAAAGTTTGGCCTACTTGGCAAATCCGTACCTCTGCGAGTAGTTGAAGGCCTCACTTCCTTCAGAGTAGTCTTTTCCTTTCCCATGGTTAGGAACAAGCAAAAGCAGCAAATAGATGATAACAAGTTGTCTTACCAATAAAGCTAGGTTCCCCGGCAACGGCGCCAGAAAACGTCTTGATACCCACAAGTATAGGGGATCGCTGAAGTCTTCGTTGGGAAGTATTACCCAAATTTATAGTTCGACTCGATGGGAACACAAGAATATCAATAAGACCTTGGCAATTGAGGCGTCACTCTCAACCACACCTGTATATCAATAACTTGCAGCAGTAATAGTGATGGCAGTAGTATGATTCAAGTAACAAGCAGAACAGTAGCAGTGAACAAGTGTTTCCCAGTTTTCACCGGAAAAGTGAAAGTGTAACTCAGAGATTCAAAACGTAGGCATGAGGTGATAGCGGGGTGTTGCAAGAATGAGATTGATCATATAATAAGAAACAAATAACAATGGGACCTATCTCTAACTCCGATATATGTAGGTATGTGTTCCATATTTAGTTGTGCGTACTAACCAAGAGAATTTGCACAACATCTATTGTCCAACCTGCCCATTTCACCGGGGCCAACTTGGAACTACAGGTAATTAAGGTCTACCCTTTCGAATAGACCGGAACAATGCATTAACACTTCATGAACACATAGAATCCTCAAACTAAAACATCTCCCCCTTGTTTTCCCTATATGTCACGTTTAGGGTTCGCAGGTTCAACATAATAGCAGGTGATACACTTTGCAGATAAATACCAAACTCAAATATATGATGGGGCAATATAAGTTCAGTATTGAAATCATGCCACTCGGGCCCTAGTAGCAAGCATTAAACATAGCAAGAGTGCATCAACACAATACAAAAGTATCCTCAAGATAAAACCCTAAAATCCCGAACAACGGGTAGCATTACATGATCAATCTCATCCAATCCCCATCCACCTCACATGCCTACAGCGGACTACTCACACATGGTGATGGAGAGGGAGCTCATGGTCGATGGAGATGAAGGCGGTGAAGATGGCGATGAAGACGGTCTCCGGATCCCTCCACCGGAGGAGAAATCCTGGATCAATCTGTCCCCGAAACGAAGATCGTGATGGTGGCGGCGTTCTGTTTCGCGAAAGCTCCTCTCCTCCTAGGGCAAGCACTTTTTCGTATATATGAGGGGGTACGTCGAAGACCGAAGGCGAGGCGGCGCCCGAGGCCCATTTGGGCTGGGCCCACGCGGCCAGGTACAGGGGCCGCGTGGGACCCACCCATTTGGCCCTCGAGCGCTTCCTCGTGTCCATCTTTTGTCTATTGTCCTCCTTTTCCATAAAAATTGACGTGGTAATTTTCCCCGATTTTATTTCCTACAGAAATAGCCAGAAAAGAGACTTTGCTAAAAACAGCGTCAGATTCAGCAGTTTTATTCAAATATGGGAAGATTCCGGAGCAAATTATGAGGCAAAGTGCTTGGAAAAGTAGATGCATTTTGGATGCATCAAATAGGGAGTTGCAGAAATTGAACAAGCAGTTGAGCCAGATTGTGGAATTGAAAAGCAGTCAAACATGATGGCCGGAGCATTTTATGTGTGTATCATTGCCATTTACTTGGTGTTTCTTTGTCGTTCGGATTAGGAATTTCGATTTAGGAGTTGTGGATTTCAATTTAGGAGTTGTTTGTAAGATGAACTATGTTATGAATTCGAATAAATTAGCTCTAAATGTTTCCAGTCGAAATCGAAAGCGTATAAATTCGGGTGGAAATTAGCTCTGAATTCAGTTAACACCTCGAACAGGTTCAGTTAGCCGTTTCCGAAATAGAAAAACCGACAAGTTCATGGGCCCGTTGTTGGGCCAAGCCGTGAGTACTCACTTAAATTAAGTGAAGGAAAAAAAGAATTTCGTGTTGGAAAAAAGGTGGGAAAGGTTGGCTAAGTGGATGACACGCGTTCGATCATAGAAATAGTTTCTTGACACGTTATTGTTGGCTAAAACATTATTAGACGTGTTGGAATGTTGGCTAAATGTTTTATGACGTGTTCGACCGAAAAAATGGGTTGAATAAAATATTGTTGGCTAAAAATTATGGTGTGTCGTGTTGGCTAAATAAAATATTGTTGTGTTGGCTCAAAAAATAACGTGTGAAGTTAAAAGAAATGTCTACTTGGCTCAAACATAGGTGTGTACGTGTCAAGTTTTGGTGTGTACATAGAAGTGGTTTTTTTTAGTTTTATGAAATGACTCCATATTGATCAAGTACACTATATTAGTGCACTAAATATTAACCCTAGAGTTTGAGGTCATTTGTAGAAGGTCGAAAAATGCTCGGATTAGAAATGGGGCTGTTTGGACTACCTTTGGGGCTCTTTTTTTAGCTCATTTTGGAGAACCCATTGCTTGTTGGAGATGTGTGTAGGTGTTGTGATGGATCATGTAGCTTAATAAACTAGCAACATGAACTCGGGAGAAATATATATAATAAACTTTAGAAGATAGCATTCACTCGATGACATAAACTCGATGACACAAACATTGCCCATGATACTAAGTACTAAGGGATACATAATGATAGCGGGCAAAGCACGACTCGATCGATGACACAAAGTAAACTAGCAACATAGGAAATTAAACGGGCAAACCCTACCCCTACGCCAAGATCCAACGTCAACGGGCAACACATCTTGGGCGGTGGGCAGGCGGGCGCTGCAGATCCACTTCACTCCTCGTCGGGGAGGATGTAGGGAAGGCAGTGCATCTGGTTGGTGGTCGGGAAGGTGCAGTCCCACTCGGTGAAGATGTTGCAGATGGTGAAGCAGATGAACTCAGAGCCGCACCAAAACGCTTGGCCGAGGAGATGGTAGGCGTCGTAGGGGTTGGTGAAGGTGACCTTGAGCCCGCTGCCTCCCATACGGACCTTCTCAAGGGTGAACATGGGGGGCGTGCCCGCGGGGAGGTGCCTGAAGCAGGATGTTGGGGGGATAATAACCCGGTATACTCATGACCAAGGAAGAATCAGTCGACGGCCCAAGGCCAGGACCGGGTGATGTGTACAAGATGTGGGCCGGGTTATAGCTGGGCCAATATGCCTAACATGACTCGTCCCTAGAAGAAAGGACCTAGAAGAACTGGAGTCCGAGTGAAGGAAGGAACCGGGTGACTTGGAGGCTACGGAAGGTCAAGAAGAACCTAGAGTAGGACTCCGGCTCGTATGTAACTCGGTATTCATTGTAAGTTCGGGAGACCCGGCGTCTATATAAACGGGCTCCCAGAACATAGATAGACGAGTTTTAAGTCTTAAGCCTTAAGCAAGTCATAAGCAGTCTAGTAACCCTAGTTCGATATCACCGCTATCAAGCGAAACCCTTGTAACCTGTCTCGTAACCCGGCTCTGTTGTCGTAGCCGAGTTACCGAGACCTCGTGATCAATAACATAGAAGCAGGAAGTAGGTCTTTATCTCCAATGGAGAGGCTGGACCTGGGTAAACCCTTTTTCCCAACGAGCATGACAATCTCCTGAAGGACCAAGGCGCCTTGCCCCAATCATCAAGTTACCCTATGGTAACATCTGCCGTGATAACCCCACGACAGTTGGCGCCCACCGTGGGGCCTGCGACCAAATCTGTCCTCATCAAGGGAGAAGCTCTGCGAGGGATGGAGAACCTCGCGATCGGCGAGGTCAGGATGGACCGGCACGGAAAGCTCATCGTCGACGATTCTGGCTAGAAGGAAGAAGCAGATCTGCTGGAAACCGGCCGGGTGATCCCGTTCGGTCGGATCAACGTCTTCGTAGGTATGATTAATGCAACTCAGCAAATTGATGACGAGGTTATGTGCGACTCCGTTTCAGGGGCAGCCACCATCGTCCAATCTGATGGAGAAGAGTCAGTCGGAACAGGAGGTTTCGAAAATCAGTCGGACATCCAGGCTTGTGAGCCGGAGTGCCGACGCGAGAAAGATTTGGATACAGATACTGAATCGATCTTACCGTTGTTTGACGAGAGATTTGGGTATGAGGCTGATGAGGAAGATTATGAGTCGGAGCCAAGGACCATGAAGCGTGCTGCGGTGTACACCCTGATGAACCACAATGATGGAACAGAAGCTTCAGTGAGTGAGGACGATGTCACGCGCGCGGCCAGAGAAACCAGAGAAAGAGTTCAGCGTTATTCGACCTTTCAACCGGGTGATGGCTCGGAACAGCCGGTTTTGATGGAAATTCCACCAGTTTTGAGGCCCTTGGACTTTGACGCTACAATAGTTACCACCCCAATCACACCAGATAACGCAGCAACCCGGGTGCAGCAATTGGATACGTTACGAATCACGCTGGAGAATCAACAGAAGGCTTTATTAGCGGAGCAGCAGCGCATGTTTAATGAGCAACAAGAGATGGAATGGGATCGAGCCCGTGTGGAGCGAGAAAGGTTAACAGTGCAGAATCGCCATGAAGATCTTACAGCAGTACATCAGAGGAGGCACCAGACCCGGGTGATGCCAGGCATGACCTTAGATCCAACAAGATTGAACTTTGCATCACCAAACGGAGCTCCCAATGTCACTCGGCCTGAGCCAGCGCCGGTTGGAATCGGGCATGGAATCATGGTTAGAGCTAATCAGGGAGGAAATGGGGTGCCACCCAACACTCGGGCTGGAGCTCAGCAAAATCAGAACACAACGGCTGCGGGTGGTATGCCACCACCAGCAGATCGGTTCCACACGCCCAGTGGTCACTACTCAAATCCGGCGGATAACGTGTACGCAGCAACATTAGCATTATGCCGCATGCCGATTGATCAATCGCCAGAGGGAGAAGAAGCACGCAGGGCAATTGAGATGTTGAAAACCGCGATCACGCAACAGGGCAACATGCCGGATAAGAGTGGAGCGTTACATTCAACACCATACAATAGCCGAGTCAACCGGAGTCATCACGGAGAAACACCAAGGCCAGCCAGATCAGGCGTCAGGAACGGACAGCAGAATCAAGGTCACCCGGCGCCGCAGCCTCAACGTTTGGGACAGCATCAGCAGAGGTCAGCTCAGAATCAGCCGGCGCCGAGGCCGCATCAACCGGCCCCGGCCCAGTCTGTGGCCCAAGCGATTGTCAACAGTTCAAGAGCACGGCGTGCGGCGAGTGCAAACCCGGCTTTAGGTGTCGCCGGAGGAGCCGGAGGACAACCTGAAGCAGGAGTGATGGGCAACGCACCAAATACCGGGTCAGGTTTGCCGTTAGTTTCTTCATTACTTAACCCGGTTGGAACTAAATGTCTTTCAGATGCTATCAAGAGTGAACCTTTTCCTGAGAAGTTTAAAGAGCCTAGCAAGGTGATGAATTATGACCCCAGCATGGATCCAGAAACATGGCTCAGCAGTTACGAGATGGCGATGAGTATTCGCAATGCCACGGCCAACTTGTGCGCGAGATACATGTACCTGATGATGAGTGAAGGAGCAGCAAAGTTATGGTTCAATGGATTACCCGAGAAATCTATCAATTCTTGGGATGAGTCGAAAGCATTATTTGTCAAGAATTTCAAGGGCACGTGTGAGAAGTTGTTCACTATAGAGGATTTGGAGCGATGTTTCCAGAAGAAAGGCGAGTCAGCGCATCACTGGATGCGCCGAGTTACAGCCATCATTCACTCATCAAAGGGAATTACACCAGCTGCGGCCGTGTCATCAATGGAGAAAACCTGCAGATATGACCCGGTAATTCAGAAGATGGGTCGACTGAGGGCCACTGGCGAAGCAGAAACAATCACCATGGGGCAGCTGATGGAAGCGGCTCATAAGCACGCGTCCACAGACAAGACCCGGGATGATGATGAAGATAAGGGAAAAGGAAACGTCAACAACGGAGGAAAGAACCACAATGGCAACGGTAACAACGGTAACAACAACAACGGAAACAATAATCACAATGGTAACAATGGGAATAGCTCCAAAAGGCAGCACGAGGGTGGTTCAGATTTGGTGGCAAACACAAACATCGGGTATAACAAGTTTCAGCGGCGAGATGATAATTATCGAGGCAATAACAACAATGGCAATTACAGGGGAAATTTCCAAGGACCGGCTAACCCCCAGGAAGCGTTCAACATGCCGTGCCCACGTCATAGTAGGAACGGTAAGCCGGCAAATCACTCTTTGTCCCAGTGTGTTGATCTTCAGAGATGGAAGAACGAAGAGTTTGCCAGGATGAGTATGGGAGGAAACGGCCCGAGGCCGGGTAATGGAAATAACCCGGCCAACGGACCACAAGCTGGAGGAAATACTGGAGGACCACCCAGCCCGGATAACGGATCAGCCGGGCTAGGTTTCCAGCAAAACCCCAAGGAGTTAAATCGAGGACAGTATCATGTTACAGTTTCCAGCACTAGTCGGAGAGATCAGAAATTGAAGAAAAGAGCTGTCAACGCTATTCTTCCCGCAGTTCCGAGATATTTGAAGTGGTCCGAGTATCCGATCACTTGGTCTAGAGAGGATCACCCGGCCCGAGTAGATGCACCTGGAGCGTTGGCTTTAGTTGTTGCACCTCAGGTTTCGGGCTATATTTTACACAAGGTTCTTATGGATGGAGGTAGTAGCATCAACATTCTGTATTGGGATACATTCATCCGGATGGGTCTCACAGCCAAACAGCTTCACCCTTCCAGTACTATCTTTCATGGTATTGTCCCTGGAAGGTCGGCAAAACCAGAGGGAACAATAACATTGGAGGTCGCGTTTGGAGAATCAAAGGATAATTTCAGGTCTGAGATGATTTGCTTTGAGGTGGTCAAATTGAAGAGCCCTTATCATGCTCTCTTTGGCCGCAATGTTTTTGCTAGATTCATGGCGAGGTCGTGTTATGTGTACCTAAAGATGAAGATGCCAGGTCCAAACGGTATTATCACAGTCAATGGCAGCCGTGAGTTGGCGTTACAATGTGAGGAAGGCGATGCTATTATGGCAGAACAAGCCTGTGCGGAAGAGGAGTTGAATTACTACAAAGCTACCACAAACCCGGATGATGGGACAATTTTGAAGAAACCAATGACCGAAGAGCAGTTAGTGCAGTTGTTGTGGTGGAGCGAAAAGAAGAAGGAAAGGAGCATCTGGTTCAAAGGCCGGTTTATTATGTCAGTGAGGTTTTGACTCCGGCTAAACAGAGATATCCACAATGGCAGAAGTTAGTTTTTGGCGTTTTCATGGCCAGTCGGAAATTGAAGCATTACTTTCAAGAACACCCCATTACAGTGGTGAGTGGAGCACCATTGGCAGACATTGTGTGCAATACTGAAGCTACTGGAAGAATTGCCAAGTGGGCGATTGAGATGGGTGATTATCACATCAAGTATGAGCCTCGCACAGCGATTAAGTCACAAGCCCTGATTGATTTTGTGAACGATTGGACTGAGTTAAGCACGGCACCGCCCAAGGTGCCGAGTTATAAGTCATGGGTTATGCATTTTGACGGATCCAAGCAATACGAGGGATCAGGAGCAGGAGTGGTTCTCACTTCGCCCAAAGGAGATAAGATGAGTTATGTTCTTCAGATTCACTTTGATTGCACCAATAATATTGCCGAGTATGAAGCTTTGTTACATGGTTTGCGCATTGCCAAGGAGATGAACATCAAAAGGATCATGTGTTTTGGTGACTCGGATCTTGTAGCGCATCAAGTTTCTGGGACTTGGGACAGGAAAGATGAGAAGATGGCGGCTTACAGAAGGGCTGTTGATGAAGCAGCTGGATTCTTTTCAGGATTCCAGGTGGATCATATTGATAGAAGGAAAAATGAGGCAGCAGATGCTTTGTCAAGATTGGGATCACGTAGAGAGCCAGTTCCACCTAATGTGTTCCTGAACGAGTTATGGAAGCCATCAGTCCAACTTCCGGGTGAAGAGGAAGATGATAGTCCAGATCAAGATTCCGAGTTAGTAGCAGCATTGCATGAGATTCCTGAGTGGACTGAACCATATCTGGATTATATGATAAGGAAGATTCTGCCGAGTAATGAAGTTATGGCGCGACAAATTGTCAGAAGATCACTCGGTTATGCAGTAATTGATGGTGAGTTGTACAAGCACAGTGTTTCTGGAGTTTATCAGCGATGTGTTTCATCAGTCGAAGGAAGGCAAATTTTGCAAGAGATACATGCTGGGGACTGTGGTCATCATGCTTCATCTAGGTCTCTGGTGGCCAAGGCATTTAGGCATGGATTCTTTTGGCTCACAACTTTCAAGGATGCAGAGCAGATTGTTAGGGCATGTGATGGATGTCAAAGATATGCAAGACAGGAGCATGTGCCGGCTCAGGAATTGAGGACAATACCAATCACCTGGCCGTTTGCAGTTTGGGGTCTTGATATGATGGGGCCCTTCCAGATGACATCGTGCAAGAAAACTCATCTCCTGGTGCCTGTTGATAAGTTCACTAAGTGGGTTGAAGTAGAGCCAGTTACAAGTTGTGATGCTTCCAAAGTTGTCACGTTTCTGAAGAAAATTATCAGTCGGTTTGGCTATCCTCACAGTATCATCACAGATAACGGGACCAACATGTCACTCGGTGAAACAGAGATATTCTGCAAAGAGAAGGGAATCAGATTAGACCTTGCTTCGGTGGCACATCCACAGGCCAACGGGCAGGTAGAAAGGAGTAATCAAGAAATATTGAAGGGAATCAAACCAAGACTTCGAGTTCCGATTGAAAAGGCGTATGGAGCTTGGGTGAAAGAGTTACCCGCAGTGGTTTGGGGGATCAATACAACCCCGAATAGATCAACCAAGCGTACACCGTTCTTTCTGGTGTATGGAGTAGAAGCAGTGTTACCGAGTGATATAGTCCATGACTCGCCAAGAGTGGCAGCATATGTGGAGTCAAGCAATGCAATTGCAAGGGAAGATTCGATTGATGCCCTCGAAGAGGAGCGTGAATTAGCATTGGAACGGTCCGCAGTTTATCAGCAAGATTTGCGGCGCTATCATAGTCGCCGAGTAAGATCAAGAACTTTCCAGGAAGGAGATTTAGTTTTACGGCTCAGACAGAAGCAGGCGGGGATGCACAAACTAACTCCTCCATGGGAAGGGCCGTTCCTCATCAGTCGGAAATTGCACAATGGTTCATATTATCTGATAGATCTGACAGAGAACGGTGAAGAGAACAACACGGACCATACTATCCTTCCTATGGAAGAGACGAAGCGGCCGTGGAACATTGCTCATCTTCGCCCGTATTATACCTAGTGAACATGAACCTAGGCCGAGTTATGTAACACATGATGTAACCCCCAGCAGGTTTCAGACGCGCTCTTTTCCTTACCAGGGTACCTAAGGGGACTGGAAGGTTTTTAATGAGGCGGCTTGCTGGTGTATCTTTAATAAAGAAGAGTATTGAGAAGAAATCTTTTCTACTGTTTTACTTTTTATGCATGGTTTATGTTTTTTAGTTATAAAAGCTTGGCCCAAAGGAGTGCTTAGCAAAAGTCCTATAGCTGTTGCCCAAGAGAGCACGCATAGTGATGTTTGAGATCAGTGGGGTAATGATGCATAGTTTAAGCCTTTACTTGTAAACATTGATCCAGGGCTTGGGGACTTATGAATTGTAAATTCATAAGTTTTAATCCTAAGACCCGGCTTTTAAGCCTTAATTTTGTTCTTGGTTAAACTTGCCTATCAGAT
The DNA here is from genome assembly GCA_947311845.1 of Poa pratensis. NCBI lineage: Eukaryota > Viridiplantae > Streptophyta > Magnoliopsida > Poales > Poaceae > Poa > Poa pratensis. The sequence continues at coordinate 16,440,785 of CAMZMU010000044.1, read as the reverse complement.
TGATGTTACTCACAATTTTAATACCAAATTGCTTACTTGTTAATTCAATCAACTATGATGCCCATGCTGGGACTTAGTTTGACTCTGTTTTAGCAAAGGAAAAAGTAGCAACTGAGAAAGTCATGTGAAAGCCGACTGATAAGAAGCTAAACATAAACCAAAAGGGTCATCTAAACCATAAAAAATATAAGTTATTACAAAAGATTGAGTGTTTCATATAGTGCACAGGCGCACCATCAAATAAAAGTTTAAGGCAAAGTATTTCAAAGCATATTACAATGCTCATTGGCCGAATAATTGTTTTGCAGAAAAAAGTACAGCATGGAAACTGGCTCACATAGCCGGGTTATCGGTTGAGGTCCCCTTGGCAGCTTCAGCTTCGTCAGAGGCCGGATTATCTTCAGGAGCTTTGGCCTGGGACTTAGCTTGTACAGGACCTTGATCTTCTGCAGTATCCTTAGCAACATCAGCCGGCTTTTCCATGATCGGCGTGGTAGGAGCACGGCTGGGTGCAGGGACAACTGGAGTGAAAGTACTTGGCGGTGCAACCTTCTTCTTCTTTGCAATGGAGTCTCTCAGCTTGGCCAACAGATCAGTATGCTCGGGTTCAGGAGTGGGGATTGGAGTGTTGTTCTCATCCACTGCATCTTGGAAAACCGATAGGTTAAGGCTCTCAGCGATCTTGCAAGCAACGGGCCGGGTTTGGGCAGCAATTTCTTTGAAATCTTTTCCCCCAAACTTGGTGCCATCAGCATTGTATTGAGGGAATCCTTTGACAAAAGGAGCCAGGTTAAAGCGCGGGTTGTAGGCTTTGGCTAGAGCTAAACTGCGCATTGTGCCAACCCGGCATGCTGAGCGCGTCCAGAGGTCCAACCACTCGGGGATTGTGGAAAGCTGATGCATGGACTCATATATCATTTGGGGAGGAGTACAGTTGCCTTTGACACGCTTGATAATCTCGGAAGTGCCAAACTGGAACTGCCGAATGATGGTGTTCAAGCAGTTCAGTTTCTCTGGATAGGATCTCCTGATGGCAGCGTCCTTCTCACCTGAAAAGTATGAAGGGGGTTTGTCGTGGTGGGATCACGGCAGATGCCATAGGTATGGCTAAGATGGGGCCGAATGGTCGTTGGGGGAATCCGGGGAGGGTTTATGCACTCAAGAAGTGCACACGCAAGAACACGCAAGAACACGAACAAAGAACCAAGAAAGCAAGAACACAAAACACACCACGATGTACCCTGCTTCGGGGCCCTCTTGCGGAGGTAACACCCCTACTGCAGCACTATCCTAGTCCGTGTATAGCTCAAAGTGACAAGTACAAGCTGCTCCTCGAGCTGTATGATGATACAATGGTGAGAACTCGTGGCGGAAGATGATGCTACAAAGAGAGGAAAAGGCAGTCCGAGCCTGAACCGAGGTCTCTCCGAGGTATTCCGAGCTTCCTCTCTATCTTACTCTCTTTACCTTCGATCCTCAATCCGTCCGTCCGTCCGTCCCCCTTAGCAGGAGGGGGTGAAGCCCACTATATAGGCCAGCCGGGTTACCATTGTGCCCCTCGCAGAACACTGTTGCCATGCCTCTGCAACGGTCACCACCGTACCACCGTACCTCGGTCGGGGACAAGACGTGGCTTGCCCATCTCCTGTAGCCTACGGCAGAGCTAGCATGTCCCCTCTGACCGAGACAGGACGTGGCCTGGCAGAGCTACCTCGTAGCCTTTACCCAGACCTCGCGTGGTCAGCGGTCGGAGACGTGCAGGCCCGCCGAACCCGGAGCACGCCTCTACCATGCCCTTGACAGACGCTCCCGTGTCAGGCGCTCTAGTACCCGGCTGGAAGTGACAGGAGCATTGACTCCGGCCCGACCTACAGCCCATCACCTCGGTTAGCTCGGCGCGTCCGTGCCGTACCTTGGGTCTTGCGCTTAATATCTTTTACTAGCTCGGATCTTACTTCCTTCCCACAGCTTCTCCTCGGACCCTCTGGGCCAGAATAGGTCGGCCTGTATTCTCCAGGTCAAGATGAAGCTCGGACCTTCCCAGGCCCAAACAGGTCGGCCCTTTCCGTACCTCGGCACAACTTGGAACACCACCTTATGCCAAGCCTTGACCCTACCCGGGGATACTCCCCGACATTAGTCCCCGAAGCTGGTGCGGTCCTACGACCTCGGAAGGAGGGCCGTAGCAGGTTCAAAACAAGCCTTACACCACCTCCTAAACCGACCTCCAACATAGTCATGCCGAGGTACCTCCCATACACCACCATCCAATCCGAGGTAGATATGCGAACTGAACTCTCCGAGCTATCTGACTCAGCACCAACTTGCCTCAAGATTTTCCGAGGTACGTGGCGAAGAATCTCTGCCCGGGCTTCGGAATCCGGACCTCTGCCAAGCAGATTCTGACCACACGCCGCCCTCGTCAGCCGGACCCACCGAACAGCGCACCTGCGCACTCAAGTACTTGACCGCCCACGACCCCTCGATTTTGTGCTGACCAGCGCAGGAAATCCGGGGTGGGCGGTTGCCACTCTGCGGCCCACGATGTGGCCGATCGTGCGGCCGCAGACCGCGTAACCGTGCGCCCACTCGCACACGATCCCGCGCCTCCCGATAACCGCGCGGTAGTGGCGCAGTTAATGCGGGCAGTTACCGCGCGCGGCTATAAGTAGGGCCCCACGGGTAACTTCGCCATCTTCTTCCTCCTTCACTCGCCCTCTCGCCTCCATCGCCACCAGTGCCGCCGCTTCCGGTTGCGAAGAAACACGTTCCCGCCGCCGCCGACGAGCAGCTCCTTCGTCGCCGCTGCGACCGCGTCACCGGCGCCGCCCTTCAGCACCTCGTTTTCACGGTATGTACTCCCTTTCCTGATACCCTAGGCATTGCCCTAGGTTTCTTCCTCTTTGCGCTGTGGTTCTTCATATGTTCTTGAATAAAACTCTATTTACCTCCTCCGGTAGATCTTACTTGCATACTTTTTTGGGTAGTAGCGAGTTTCATACCTCGGATAGATGCTCGCCTAGCATAGATATGCCTCTATGTATATTAGATAGCCGTCCAACTCCTCCTGAGTTAGCCAGATATAGCCTTAGATTCCAGATTCACTTTTTCTTTGCTAAACTTCTGTGCACTCTTCTGCAGATTGATTCTGCCGAGATGTCTCCTCCTGAGACTTCGGAACAAACCGAGGTTCCAGACCTCGAACTGGAGGTCGGAGAACGAGCCGGCTGGGAAGGTTCGGATGTAACTCCGGACGAAATCCAGTGGCTCAGGGCGACTCGGCGGATTCCCGCCGGGGTAGAGTGTCGCCTGCCAGAGGGCGAACTCGAGCCTCAAGTCAAGGAAGGGGAACGGGTGGTCTTCGTCGCGCACTTCCAGCGCGGCTTCGGACTGCCCGTTAGCGATTTCTTCCGGAGCTTCCTCGACAAGTTCCGACTCCAGGTTCATCACCTCCCCGCCAACGCCATCACCACTCTCTCCTGCATCGTTTCCTTCTCTGAGGGATACCTCGGCCTCAAAGCCACGGTAGACCTCTTTTCTCGCTACTTCCAACTTAAGCGGCAAGTGATCCCGGATCCGAAAAACAAGGATCTGCCCAAGCTACTAACCGCCTGCGGAGCAGCCATCATAGCTCCTCGCCGAAACTCCATCTTCCCACGTATCGCTACTCCGGACACCGTTCGCAAGTGGCTCCGGACGTGGTTTTACGTGAAGAACTCCGGCGAAGAGGACTTCCTCAATCTGCCGGTGTTTAACCTCAGCCCTCCTACCGAACCGCTCAACTGGGACTACACTCCCCCTCTCACCAGCGAAATCAAGTCCATCCATGGGTATGTTGCGAAATGGCAGGACCCGGAGGACCCTGCGAACGACGGGAAAGTCCTGACGGCTGACGATCTGGCCTGCACATTTGTGAAGCGCAGGGTCTCCCCTCTCCAGGCGAGGACTCACAAGATCTGCCACATGAGCGGTCTTTATGATCCAACCCGCCATACGCATGTTGCACTGGACAACGCCGCTGTAGCTCGGCGAGTCCGAGCTATCACCAAGTCCAAGATATCTGACGCTTGGACATGGGGAAGGGAACCCCACTACAGGACCAAGCCACCAAAACAGGTACGCTGTTCCGACGTTTTCTTCGGTACTCCTTTACCACCGAGGTCTTGCTACCGACGTTCATCTTGACCATTTCTTCCTAACTCCTTTTCATATGTCTGCCATATAGCTGTTCTCCCGCCAGACCGCCGAGGATGGAGTCCATCCTGCGGACCACTTCGGCAAGGATCTTCCTGTCGAGGACCCACCATCCAACGAGGACCCTGACAACGAGGATTACATGCCCATTGCCTCGGCCCGCGTCACCACCGCGGGTAAGCCTCAAGCACAAGCTTCAGTTCAAGAGATTTCGGATGACGAGGAGGGATTTCTCGTCATGGAACCAATAAACGCGGTACCTATCTCCTGCCTTCCTCACCTTCCGAACTTTACTCCAGCAACCAGCCGGAAACGCGCTGGTGCCGCAACTTCGGCCGCCGAACCATCCGCCACTGGAGCCTCCGGACCCACTGCGGCTCCGGTCAAGAGACGTCGGCTGAAGAAGTCCGGAAATCCTCCTCATGCCCGAGGGGGCAAGAAGTTTCCTACTTCGGATGGGTAATGCTTTGCTTCTATAGCCAACAAAGTTTGTTGCTTAAACTTATCACCTCGGTACTAACACTTGACCATCTTCCTTCGTTGCAGTGACCCCATAGAAGTGGATCAGGAGGTATCCTCCATGACTGCACCCGTTGGTGCCTCTGAAGCCACGACCACCCCGACGAACTCTCGCCCCGTATCTCCTCCACCGAGGTCTGGCCCGGCCTTGGAGAAATCTGCCCCCACCCGAGGCCAGAGTTCTCCGCGTCCTCAAACGGTGCGGGGACCAATCGCGCCAGCACTCCGGCTACCGCCTTGCCGGAGCCTCGACTCTCCCCCCGCAGCCAGACTGCCCGCAACCAACAACAGCAACAGCAGAAGCTTCAGCAGAAGCAACAGCCCAAGCAGCAGCCCCAAAAACCAGTTCGCCAGACTACCTTGCCGTTGGAGAAAGGCAAGGAGAAAGAGAAAGAGATGGTGAAGTCTAAGGTCACCCCCAAACCAACATCTGGGTCTGGCACCCTGACTATCTCTTCTCCTTCAAGGATGCAACCGAGGTCTCCTCCCCGGTGTCACGCCGAATTCCTCCATTTGCCGCACCCGTTGATGAGACTGCTCCTCCGGCCGACGAATATGCTCGGAGGACATCTCTTATACTGGATAACCGGCCTGCTTCAAGCTCCGAGGCTGCTCAAGCCTTGGAGGCCTCGGTTAGGGGCATCGAGCAGGGCGGACCGTGGGGATATCCTCCTCTGCGCACTGACAGTGACCAGAGCCTCGGCTCCTTGGAACACTACAACGCAGACTGGAATTCTGCAGACGAGGTCTCCTCGGCCTCCCTAGCTGCTCCGGTAGGTGAGCACCCTGCGGGAAACAGCGCCTGCGGCCGAAGCGTCACGACCTACAAGTCGCTGCCCTGCGTGCTGCTCAAAACATCGACGTAAGTCCTATTCTCTTTACTTTCATGCAGTATCTCATCTAATATCCACCATTCCCAGTCCCCGAGATTCGAGGTAAACTATTGACGCTCCGCCGGAGTTAAAATTGTTTGGCTTGAATCTCAAACCATTTTACCTTACTTTATCATGCACCTCGGGTACGAGTCCCCGAGACTCCTGTCGAGGCATACCCCGGCAACATTTTTCCAATGATTTGACTCCGAGTCCCCGAGACTCTTGTCGAGGTATAGCCTTTCTAACCGAGCTATGTTTTTCTTCCTTGCAGAATACTATGAACGTCCGCACGGACATCTTCCATACCCTCCTGTTTGACCACAAGAAACTCCACGACGAGCACAAGGCCGTCCTTGCAGAAAAGAACTCTTTGGACGAAAAGCTCCAACTAGAGAAAGCCGAAGTAGCTCGTCTGGTAAAGGAACTGAAGCGCATCACCGAGCTGCGGACGTCGGAAACAGAGCAGCTGCAGGCGGAAAAGGCCAGTGTTGTTGAAACAGAGAAGAAACTTCGGGAGGATGCCGCCAAGGAACATGAGAATGCGCTCCAGTTAGCCGAGGCCCGCGCCACCTCGGCCACCGAGGCTTATGAAGCCCTTCAAGCTTCGGTTAACCAGCTCCTCCCGACGCTGGAACGTATCAACAAAGAAATGGACGGTAAGCTTCTTGCCCCCCTTATCCTTGCTTTGTCCTCAACAGTACTGGCTCTTTGCCGAACTGTTTCTTTCATTATTAACAGGCTATCTTCTGCAGAGCACTTCACCTACACCCAAGTTTCGGCTCGCAATATCACTGATCAGCACAGGAAGAGGCGTAGCGAGACGAACCCCGCCTGGACCATTGAGGACCACATCGTGGCCATCAAAGCTCGGATCCATCCCTTGAAAACCATTGGGTCCGAACTCCTTGATGCAGGTGTGTCTGCTTTCCGAGCCTTGTGGCCTCTTGCCGATGCTCCCAATACTACGCCTGAGCTCGCCGCCAAGCTTCGTGAAGCCGAACAAAGACTTCGAGAGTGGCGCTCATCCTCGGCTCGCGCTGGAGCTGATGCCGCTCTCAAATTCATCATGACTTGGTGCGAGAAGCTCGACCTCGAAAAGATGGACACTCTTCGCCGAAATTCGCCCTGGTCCACGGACCCAATTCTCATCCAGCGGCGCGAAAAGATGGCTTCCTTCTTCGCTGGATATGCCAACACCAAGAACTTGAGCGAGGGAGACACCTACTCCGACGCCGAAGATGACGAGCCAGAAGAGGATGAATACGAAACAGAATCCGACGTCGAAGCCGAGCAAGGTGACGATGGTGACACCCGCGAAGCAGAAACCGAGGCTTCTCCACAAGCTGGTGCCGAGGTTACTGCCGACGTTGCCAGCACCTCCCAGGCTACCTCGGCTGCTGCCGACGTAATTCCTGATGCCTCGACCTGAACTCTGTTACTATCATGCTTGGCCAAAAAACTTCATTAAATCCCCGGTATGCCGGGACGCAGATGTAATCAAACTTAAGTAGTTCCTTTTGCTACCTCTGTTACTATCATGCTTATCCGAACCATGCTTTTCTAAGCTTTACGTCGAATCCTTTTGAATGATTGCTCGAGTTTACTTTCGTGTTTACTATGTTTGGCATTCTTTGCTCTTGACTACCTTTTAGGCAGATGCCAGTCGAGTCACAAGATTGTTGTTCATAGCATACAGTACTTGGTAAATTCCGAGGTATGTTTCAAAGTCATCCGACATAAACGAAAGGTAAAGACAGGGGTTAGTAAACGACACATGCCGAACTATAATTTTGGACCGAGTCCCCGAGTTCATTTTCATGTCTCCCACGTTTTTTCCTCTTTGCTCTTGACTACCTTTTAGGCAGATGCCAGTCGAGTCACAAGATTAGTTTCATAGCACACATTACTTGAAGTTTGAGACGAGGTTCAAAATAGTTCGGCATATGAACAAAACTGACAAACAGAGATAAAACATAAGCACAAGAGCGAGGCAGTCCCCGAGCTTTACCTCGGAGTGCCGACATTTTTATTAAGGATTAACCGAGGTACATACATTGCGCCTTTCATGAGTAGAAAGGTCGGAGTAGAGCTACGTTCCATGGTCGCCTGACCTCTGACTCGGGGTTGTCCAGCCCATCTTCCCTTGGTTCCTGCGCATCTATAAGATAGTAGGAATCATTGAGCAGAGCTCGGCTCACAACGAACGGTCCCTCCCATGGAGGTGACAACTTGTGCCGGCCTTTCTTGCGCTGCACCAACCTCAGCACCAAATCTCCCTCGTGAAACACACGAGGGTTGATACTCCGGCTATGATAACGTCGGAGACCTTGCTGGTAAATTGCTGACCGAGATGAGGCCAATTCTCTCGCTTCCTCAAGCAGATCTACTGCATCCTCCCGAGCCTCTTTTGCCTCGGCTTCAGTGTACATTGCCACTCTGGGCGCATCATACTCGATGTCAGTGGGTAGCATAGCTTCTGCCCCATAGACCATAAAAAATGGCGTATAGCCAGTCGATCGATTTGGCGTGGTCCTTAGACCCCACAGTACTGCTGGTATCTCATCTATCCAACACCCCGGCGTTTTCAGCAGTGGTTCAATGAGCCGAGCCTTGATGCCGGCCAACACTAGAGCATTTGATCTTTCCACCTGTCCATTAGACTCCGGGTGTGCCACCGAGGCTATGTCCAGCCGGATTCCCTTGTTCATGCAAAACCGAGCGAACTCTCCAACAGCAAAGTTAGTGCCGTTGTCCGAGATAATGCTATGGGGGTAGCCATATCGCAGAATAATCTCCTTCAAGAAAGTCACTGCTGAATGACCATCCAACTTCCGGATTGGTTTCACCTCGATCCACTTGGTGAATTTGTCCACCATCACCAATATGTGTGTCATGTTACCTCGGGCTGGTTTGAACTCTCCCACCATATCCAAACACCATACCGCAAACGGCCAAGTGATAGGAATTGTTTTGAGCGCCGAAGCCGGCATATGCGTTTGCTTGGCAAATCTTTGGCATCCTTCACATCTCCGGACTATGGCCTCTGCATCGCAAGAGCAGTGGGCCAATAGAACCCATGCCTAAACACCTTGGCACCAGAGCTCTTGTGCTGCAATGATGACCACATTCTCCTTGGTGGATCTCCAAAAGCATCTCCTTGCCTTCAGCTGGCTCAACACACCGTTGCAACACCTCGGTTACGCTTCTTTTATAGAGCTCCTTGTTGATGATGGTGTACGCCTTGGCCCTCCTTTGAATCCTCCTAGCCTCGGTTGTGTCACTTGGCGTGCTTCCCTCCGTTATGAACTTCATAATTTGCTCCGCCCACTCCGGCACCGGGTGCAAAGGAAAAAGTTCCTCATCCACCTCCATTGGCTCGGCCACCATAATCTCCTCCATTATTTCCTCCACCATCCTGCGACCAGTCCCCGAGTCTGGATGAGCAGTCCCCGAGGTTTGGTGTGCAGTCCCCGAGCTCTGCCACGCAGTCCCCGGGTCCGACCAAACGCATCCGACGTCTACCTCCATTGGAACAGGTCCGGGCTCTTGCTCCGCCGGGATGAAAATAGATTCGGATTCAGGAGAAGGTTTGATTGAAGGAGTTCTCAAGTGATTCAGGGCTACCCCTGGTGGTACTGCCTCTTTTGATGAACCGAGCTTTGACAACACGTCGGCAGCATCATTTTCTGCCCGAGGTATATGCCTGTACTCACACCCTTCAAAGAACCCGGATATCTTTTGCACATGGAACCGATATAACGCCATGTTGGCATCCAGAGCATCCCAAGTTCCAGAAGATTGTTGCACCACCAGGTCGGAATCGCCGAAGCACTCTACACGCCGGATACCGATCTCCTTTGCCACCTTGAGGCCATGGATTAAGGCCTCATACTCCGCCACATTGTTTGATGCTGAGAAATGAATCTGCAGCACGTACTTCAGCTGATCTTGCTTTGGCGAGGTGAGGACTATACCAGCCCCCAGCCCGATCTTTGTTTTGGACCCATCAAAATGCATTTTCCAATAATTATAGTCCGGCCTGGGTGGCTCATACTGCATCTCGGCCCAATCACAAAAGAAGTCCGGCAACGCCTGGGATTTAATTGCGTCTCTTCTCTCGTAATGTGGTGCATATGGAGACACCTCAATCGCCCATTTGGCAACTCGGCCAGTTGCATCTTTGCACCCGATGATCTCCGAGATTGGAGCTTCGCACACCACCGTCATGGGATGCTCCTGGAAATAATGCTTCAACTTCTTGACCGCCAGGTAAACACCGTACGTCATCTTCTGGTAGTGAGGATAGTTCTGCTTCGAGGTAGAGATCACCTCGCTCAAGTAATACACCGGTCTCTGCACCGACCTGCCACCTTCTTCGCGCTCCACCACCACTGCCACACTTACAACTCGGTTTGTGGCCGCAATGTAAAGTAACATCGGCTCATTGTGCAATGGTGACGCTAACACCGGGGCAGTGGACAACATCTTTTTCAGCTCGCCAAACGCCACGTCGGCCTGCGGGGTCCATGTAAACCCGGTACTTTTCTTCATGAGCTGGTACAAAGGTAAGGCTTTTTCTCCTAGCCGAGCTACAAATCGGCTCAACGAGGCTAGGCACCCTGTGAACTTCTGCACATCTTTCAAACACTTCGGTAACTTCATGCTCTCAATAGCTCGGATTTTGGCCGGGTTAACCTCGATACCTCGGCTGGACACCAGGAATCCGAGCAACTTCCAGCCGGGACACCAAAGGTGCACTTGTCCGGGTTAAGCTTCAACCGATACTTTCTCAAATTCACAAATGTCTCCTCGAGTCCTCGAGGAGAGTATTTTTCCTTAGTTTTGATGACATATCATCGACATACACTTGCACATTTTTGCCCATCTGAGAGTGCAGGCATTTCTGCATACACCTCTGATAAGTTGCCCCGGCATTTCTCAGACCAAAACACATGACACGATAGCAATACGCCCCATACGGGGTAATAAAAGCGGTCTTTATTTGATCCTTTGGGTTCAGTGGTATCTGGTGAAAACCAGAGTACGCATCGATGAAAGATAACAGTTCACAACCAGCAGTGGAATCGATCACCTGATCAATCCGAGGTAATGGAAATGGATCTTTTGGGCACGCCTTGTTGAGGTTAGTAAGTCAATGCACATGCGCCACACCTTGACCACGGCTGGCTCGTCTTTCTTCTTTTCCACCAGGACCGGATTGGATATCCAGTCCGGATGCAGTACCTCCATTATGAACCCGGCTGCAAGCAACTTAGCCAGCTCGTCCAGCACCACTTGTCTCCGGTCGTCTGAGAGACGACGGGTCGGTTGCCTCACCGGTTTCACCTCTGGCCTAACAAATAAAGAGTGCTCTGCCAACTCCCTCGGAACACCTGGCAGGTCCTTAGCCGACCATGCAAAGATATCCCGATTCTCACGGAGGAAGTGACAGAGCTCGCCTTCCTATTTCTCGCCTAGCCCGGTCCCAATGATGGCCACATGCTCTGGGTGCTCCGGGTCAATGGGGATCTTCTTGGTCTCCTTGGGTACCTCGAACGCCGCAGTTGAGTCCGGGCTCATCAGTCCGGACAGGCCGAGCTGTGTTGACTGCGCCATTGCCACCACTTGATGCAGCTTCTTCTTCTCGGCTGCGATCACCAAAGACTCGGCTAGGTTAGATCCCGCCGAGGCACACTGAATTGCTCGCTTGTAGTCACCCGAGATGGATATGATCCCATTAGGCCCTGGCATTTTCATCTTCAGGTATGCAACATGGGTGGAAATCATGAACTTGGCCAAAGCCGGCCTTCCAAGCAGTGCATGGTATGCACTCTCCAAGTCCACCACCTCGAACTCGATACTCTCAACTCGGCAATTTTCCTTGGTTCCAAATGCTACATCCACCCATATCTTGCCCATGGGTGCACAGGAAACGCCGGGCACAATCCCATGAAAAGTACAACTGCTTGGCATCAACTGATTAGGCGAGATGCCCAATTTCACCATTGTGTCTCGGTACATGATGTTGATGGCACTGCCATTGTCCACCAGAACTCGGGTGAACCTCACATTGTTGGTAGGCCCACACAACGTTGGATCTACCACCAGGGCATACTTTCCAGGACTCGGCATGATCCGAGGTGTGTCCTTTCTGCTCCAAGTGATCTCCTGCTCAGACCAGTTCATATAGGTCGGCACCACCGGCATTACTGCATTCACCTCCATGGCACGCCTCTGCACGCTCTTCTTGTCAGTTGGCTCGGTCACAAAGACCACATAGCTCGCATGAACCTCTCTATAGTCATTTCCGGGGTATTCATACTGCTGCTTGGTCCGGCACCATTGTTGTTGTTATTACCTCGGACATTCACCACATTCACGGGTCTTGCTGCTGCAGGCCTCGGAAGAGGTGCAGTGGTTACCGGGGTAACATTTGCTCCGGACAGATTAGGGTGGGACCTCGGCTGAAATCTCTGAGGTGGTGGTCCTGTTCTGATTCCTCCGGCCCTTGCCCCCTCTTCTCTGATTCTGCGGTTCCAGCTGCACTGCCGGGTTGAATGGTTGGCTGGCTTGCGCGGGTCAGTCGTATGGTAACAGCACGGACCATCTATCATTGATTCATAGGTCATGGGTGGCTCCTGGTTCGGACTAAATGCCGGACCATTGATTTTTGGCCTCTGGACACCTCCAGCTCCGGGCTGATCCGGGTTCACCGCTGCAACTTGGTTGGAGGTATGGATAGTCCGGCTCCCTCCTCTTCTGTCCGAACTCCTGACGGTCATTACACCTTGGTCCGAGCCGGTTGTTTATTGGCTCCCTCCTTCTGTTACGTGCTCCTGCCTCTGCTGCTGGCTGCATCGGATCACCCAGGGCATAAGAATCTGCAACCCGGATGGTTTCTGCTAGGGATCTCGGCATATCTCTCTGGAGCCTCTGCCACAGCATGCTGCCATGTCGACAGCCATCTGCAAACCAGGAAATGGCCTGGGCCTCTACCACTCCTTCACAGGAATTCCGAACATTGCTCCACCGAGTTAAGAATTCTCGGTCAGTTTCATGATCATCTTGCTTACATGCCGCCAGGAGCTGAGGTCGGTTTGGCCTCTTGTATGTACTAGCAAAGTTGCTGTTAAACGCCAGCTCCAAGTCTATCCAGGAGTTGATACTATACTCCGGCAAATTATTCAGCCAGATCCGAGCTGGACCTTCCAACATGTGCGGGAGATACCGGACCGCCCATCGGCGATTGCCCCCCGCAATGTGCACCGAGGATACATAATCTGTCAGCCAATCTTGTGGCTTGGTGCTCCCATTGTATGGCTTGGTGTTCCGACCTAACTGGAACTGAGATACTGGTGGTGGTGGCTCCTTCATGATCCGAGGTCCAAAACATGCCGGACCAGGAGGGCCTTCCTCCTCCAGTTGCTCAGACAAGTAGAGTCTATCCAGCTTGTTACGGACATCGCCTGGAGCTAACATCCGACCTCCTATCCGAGGTCCCAACGCCCCATCCACTCTGTGGTATCCAGCTCGTGCCATGGCCGAGTCTCCATCATCATATCGGTCATCGCCTTGACCGACGTTCTGAGGTTGCTGAACATACTCCGGCTCTCGCTGATACTGCCCCTGCTGCCGAGGTTGTTGCTGATACCTCGGGGGCGGAGGTGGTTTACCTCGGCCAGCCGATGCCGCTTGACCGCCGTTCTGATTTCCCTGACCGGAGTTACCCTTAGCCCGGCTCGCATTGCCTGGGCCGGGGTTTCCCTTAGCTCGGCTAGCATTGCCCTGGCCCGCCTTCTGCTTTGCTGCTAGGACTGGATCATACATCTGCAGCTGCTGGTTCTGACCCGAGGTGACACTCCGGGCTCGATCGGCTCCTCCGACGAGTGGAGACGAGGCTTGCCCCTTGGACACCTGACTGACTGGCCTAGCTGAATAAACCATCTCTGAATCACCAGCCCCGGCATTTGCTCTGCGGAGAGCCTCATTCTGCTGGTTAGCCACATATACTAACTCATTGACTCGCTTCTGCTGCGCACGCCATGCATCTCCAGATAATCCGGATAGCTCGGCCCTGCCTGCCTCGGCAGCTCTGAGGTTCTTAGCAGGGGAACTATACACCGGCCTTCCAGTTGACACGCGACTCCCACTCCTAGCCGAGGTGGTAGGTCGAGCCTCCCTGTTTAGCTCATCATTGAGCCCCTTGCCTCTCTGCCGCACCTCGGCTCCCCTATGTGTATCAACCGCTACCGGGGTGAAGCCATTCGCTGCATTGTACTCGCGCAGATCTCTATTGAACTCATCTCTAGCTGTTATCATTGCTACAGCCTCCTTCTGCAGCAGGACACGCTTTGCCTCTAGGTCGGCCACAGTCACTACTATGTCCACCCTGGATTTACTGGGTCTGCCAGCGTATCCACTATCTCTACCAGGGTCGCACCTCGGCCCCGCAGCTCTGGGGTGCCAGGCAAGTCCTTCTCTAGCCTGGGCTTTGCAGATCTCACCTTAGCAACCTCGGCTGCCTTGGACTGGCTGGCATCTACTTTGCCAGCGGCGTCAACCGGACCTGTCACCATCACCTCTACGCAGCTCTCGGGGCGAGTGATGCGCCGACCTAAAGCCGCGAGGAGAGGAGTTTCGTCGTCCACGAGCACCTGCTCCGGGTACCCGCGAACAACCTCGACAGCAACGTACGTGACGAAGCTGCCGAGCATCATGGTGAAGCCGTGCTCGGGGAAGGGCTTGCCGGCGAAACACCCCGCGTTGTCGCTGATGAAGGTGAACTCTCCGATCTTGGCGACAAGCCCGGAAAGAACACGCTCGCCTGAGCCCGTCCGGATGAAAACTCCCTCCAACGCCTCAATCTGCCCCACGGTGGGCGCCAACTGTCGTGGTGGGATCACGGCAGATGCCATAGGTATGGCTAAGATGGGGCCGAATGGTCGTTGGGGGAATCCGGGGAGGGTTTATGCACTCAAGAAGTGCACACGCAAGAACACGCAAGAACACGAACAAAGAACCAAGAAAGCAAGAACACAAAACACACCACGATGTACCCTGCTTCGGGGCCCTCTTGCGGAGGTAACACCCCTACTGCAGCACTATCCTAGTCAGTGTATAGCTCAAAGTGACAAGTACAAGCTGCTCCTCGAGCTGTATGATGATACAATGGTGAGAACTCGTGGTGGAAGATGATGCTACAAAGAGAGGAAAAGGCAGTCCGAGCCTGAACCGAGGTCTCTCCGAGGTATTCCGAGCTTCCTCTCTATCTTCTCTCTTTTCTTCGATCCTCATCCGTCCGTCCGTCCGTCCCTAGCAGGAGGGGGTGAAGCCCACTATATAGGCCAGCCGGGTTACCATTGTGCCCCTCGCAGAACACTGTTGCCATGCCTCTGCAACGGTCACCACCGTACCACCGTACCTCGGTCGGGGACAAGACGTGGCTTGCCCATCTCCTGTAGCCTACGGCAGAGCTAGCATGTCCCCTCTGACCGAGACAGGACGTGGCCTGGCAGAGCTACCTCGTAGCCTTTACCCAGACCTCGCGTGGTCAGCGGTCGGAGACGTGCAGGCCCGCCGAACCCGGAGCACGCCTCTGCCATGCCCTTGACAGACGCTCCCGTGTCAGGCGCTCTAGTACCCGGCTGGAAGTGACAGGAGCATTGACTCCGGCCCGACCTACAGCCCATCACCTCGGTTAGCTCGGCGCGTCCGTGCCGTACCTTGGGTCTTGCGCTTAATATCTTTTACTAGCTCGGATCTTACTTCCTTCCCACAGCTTCTCCTCGGACCCTCTGGGCCAGAATAGGTCGGCCTGTATTCTCCAGGTCAAGATGAAGCTCGGACCTTCCCAGGCCCAAACAGGCCGGCCCTTTCCGTACCTCGGCACAACTTGGAACACCACCTTATGCCAAGCCTTGACCCTACCCGGGGATACCTCCCCGACAGGGTTAGTATATGAAAGCCGAGTAAAATAGAAAAGTGGTAAGAGATGGTGTTTACCAATGAGTGGATTGAGGATATCCTTGATATGGTCTTTCAGGGTGTCCAAGTATTTCTGACTACTGACCATCTTGTCAAAGCAGATATTATACTTATCTCCAGCCTCTTCCAGCTCCTTTTTCAGTTTGGTGTTCTCTGCAGTTAGAGATTCAATCGTTTTCTCCAAGTCTGAAGCATGAGTTTCAGTTTCCTTGCGCAGCTTGGCTTCAACTTCAAGGAGTTGGTTGGTCTTGGCAAGTACCTGGTCATTACGGGACACATACCTCTGAAAAAAGAATAGCAAGTTAGAAACATGGGGGCTGAAATATATTTCAGTCGGCAATAGCAAGAAAGAATAAGTTGATAGTAAATTATATACAGACAGAGTATTTATACAAGTTCCGAATGACTGAAGAGCAGGTCACCCGGCACTTGGGGACTGGTATGTCTTTTAAATTTTTACAAGTTATTCAGTAACACATTTTCAAAGTTCCAGATAAATTGTGAACATATTACCCGGAACTTGGGGTTTATGAGGATTTGAAAGTATCGTTATGATGAAAGTCAGAATTAATGAGGATTTGAAATCAGAAAGTAAAACAAGTTCCATCTTATCGTAGACTGATAACTCGGAACTTGGGGACTGGGATATTCTGAAGTTTTCAAAATGAAGGCAATAAGAGATATATATTTTCAAGTACGAGTGACTGAGGACAGTTTACTCGATACTTGGGGACTAGGTTTGGTATAAAAGATATGAAAAGGAAAAGATGTGTACCTGATGTTCTCGAACAAGAGAATCCACGAGTTTGCCCTCAGTAAGCTTCAGTGTGCTGTACTCAGTTAACAGACCTTCAAAGTTTATATGGCCATAGTGTGGCACAGTGGAAGCTTCGCCTTTATCAGTCGGCTTGGACTTCTCTTCAGAGGCAACAAACTTGGTTGCAGTATTGAGGGGAGAGATCTTCTCAGTAAAGCGAGCTCCTGTGATCACGACTTCGGGATCAGTCGGTTTTTCAGCAGGAGAAGGAGAAACATTCATCTGGTCAGTTATCTGCTCTTTATCAGTCGGCTCAGCATGTTTTTCAGGGGTGTTCTCCAAGTTATCCTCCTCAGCAATGGGAGGGCTTGGAACGCCACTAAGAGTAGCTTTCGCCCTGAAATTGCAAGTACGAAGATAATATAAGAAAGAGCCAAAGAAAGCAAAGTTGATGAAAGTAAATACAAGTAACAGAAGGTTATACGTATTACCCGGTATTGACTTGAAAGTCACGGGGGAGGTCGTTGCTGGAGCCTGAAGAAGCTGTAAGAGAGTATGATTTAGAAACTCGGATTTGACCAGCTAAAGGATAACTATCAGAGGGATGTTTTTGTGGTTCAAAGTTGGAAAAGGAAGTACCAGGACGGCGTGGAGATGGAAGGTTTGGGATTCCCGGGTTAAGAGGATCCTCTCCAGGGAGGTCCGTGTTGCTCTCCTCTTGGTAGAGGGTTCAGCAGATCTCTGCGAAGATTTTTCAAGAAGAGTTTGGTTGAGTTTTTGCATATCAAGATAAGAATATGGTTCTGTGGTCATGCGAGAGTTTGGCACCTTGGCACAGATAGTGTGAGCCTTCCTTTCCCGGTAGCAGCTGATTCAGTGGCTTCAGAGCTACGGCCGGGTGAAGAAGTGGCCAAGGGAGTCAAGTTCACCTTCTTCTTGTCTTCTTCTTCTTCTTCACTCGAGGACAGAGCCTCGTCATCATCATCTTCATCTGCCTCAGGAGTGGCAGGGGAGTCTCAACTTGCCACCAGACATCAGATTCCTAGTGAAAAAATAGAAGTAAAATAATCAGTATACAATTGAGAAAGAATATGTTATTAAGATATTTATCAGTCGGACTCACTGGTGGAGCCGGGTTATTCCTACTGAATGGCAGAAGGCCATTATCTTTGATCGTCTTTTTTTTTTTTTTGAACAGGTTACCGTAGGGGAGAACCCCTACGGTGTAAGGATTTTATTAATATAGGTGAAAAACCAGAGGTTTTTCGATACAACTCCCACCAGCTCAAAAATGTGCAACTCCCTAGGGAGGCAAAAATGAAAAGAAGAAGAAAACAAGGAATCCATTCTAAGTAAAGTTATCTAAAACCCACTGAACTAGAGTCTGTGCCAGAGAGGGTTTAACCCTATGCTGGTGAAGCAAAACATCATGCTGAAAAAGCACCTTCCATCTAGCCTGGGAAGGGACAAGCTCCTTAAAGATCAAGTCGTTACGGGCCTTCCAAATATTCCACATAGCACAAGTCATAATTTCCATGAAACAAGGACCTGTGAACAGCAGCTTAGCAGTAGCAATGCGGTTGGAGATTGGGAGAGAACAATCCCATTGTATCCCAAGGAAGTTCCAGCAAGCAGTGGCAAAACCGCAGCCAAAAATAGATGGTCTCGAGTCTCCAGAACCGAAAGAGAGCAAAGAACACATGAGTTTCCCCCATCAATGTGCCAATGTTTTCGCATCATAAGATCCTTCGTATTTAATCGATCTTTCTGTAGTAACCAAGCAAACACACGCAGCTTGGGAGTGAGCTTGGATTTCCAGATGGCTTGTAGAGAATCATCGATCGTCAGCGAAGAGAAAAGGAACTTATAAAATTTTGCCGAAGAATATGAAGAATTTCCCCATGGAAACACTCTGATGTCAGGCTCTAGGGCACTCATTGTATGCTCATCAAGGATGTGCTGCACCTCTTCCAGTTCCAGGAAGGCTTGTGGTGAGAGAGGAAGAGCAAAACGAGATAGAAGAACACCCGCTGCGCCAAATTCTGAACTGAGGCGTCTTCATCAAGAGCATAAGAGAAAAGCCGAGGAAACTTGTCGCAAAGAAGCTCCTGATCACACCAGAAGTCTTTCCAGAAAAGAGTTGTTTGTCCACTATTGACTGAAGAGGTCGTGATGCTTCGATAAATATCGATGAGCTTGAAGATATCTTTCCACCAGAACGAGCCTCGAGCAGATTGAGCTTGTGGAGGGGAGGCAGGATCATATAGGGACCAAACCAATTTAACCCACGGGATATCCAACTTACAGAAGAATTTGTAGAGCTGTTTAAGCAGCAAAGCCGAATTCTGAACTTCCAGGTTCATAATGCCTAAACCCCCATGTTTCTTCGGACGACAGACAAGAGGCCAAGCCGCAAGCGACTGAACCGAGGCGGAGTCCTCATCTTTGGCCCAAAGCCCATGACGTCGCACACGATCGAAAAGTTTGATAATTGCCTTGGGTAATTTCAGAGAGCAAGGAAGTGTATCGGAAGGGCCGATAATACAGAATTAATAAAGGTTAATCTGCTACCATAGTCGAGGAAACGCACACTGGCATTGAGCCTTCTCTCCACTTGATCAACAATAGGTGAAAGATCATGTACCGTCGGACGAGAAGCACCGAGAGGCAGGCCAAGATAGGTGAAGGGGAGCGATCCCGTAGCACAGCCAAAGGTGTTTGCGAGAGCCTCAAGACGATCAGAGGAAATATTCACCGGCATAAGGCAAGATTTCGCGTAATTGACATGCAAACCGGTGGCTAGGGAGAAGGAGTGTAGCAGATTCTTTAGAGCCAGTAGCTGGTGAGGGCAAGCCTGGAGAATTAACAGCGTGTCATCCGCGTATTGAGCAATAGGGAAGTCCGAACCGGGAATCGGAAGAGGAGGGTGCAGCGTGCCTTGGGCGACCAGATTATTTACCATGGATTGAAGGAGGTCAGCACCGGCAACAAAAAGAATGGGCGAGAGAACGGATCCCCTTGGCGAACTCCTCGTTTACAAGGGAATTTTTTCCCGGGCACCCGTTCAGAAGGACCGAAGAAGTACCAGTGGAGAATATAGCTCTTACCCAATGAATCCATCGTTCATCAAAGCCCCAACACCGAAGAATTTTGATGATCGCCTCATGTTCAATCATATCGAAGGCCTTAGCAAAATCAAGTTTCAAGATCACCACTTCTTTGCGAGCTTGTTTACACTGGTGGATATACTCATACGCCCAACCAACACAATCTTGAATAGTGCGTGTTTTCAGGAAGCCATACTGGTTAATGTGGACCAACTCGAGGATTTTCTTTTGCAAGCGATTGGCCAGTAGCTTGGTTAACAACTTGAGGCTTGAATTGAGAAGTGAAATTGGACGGTAGTCGTTAGGACCAGAGGGAGATTGCACCTTAGGGATTAGAGTAATGTAGGCATCGTTAATGCTCTGCAAATTCACCTTCTTAGCCCAGAACTCATCACAAAGGCGGTAGAAGTCGTGCCTGATAATAGGCCAGCATACTTTGAAGAACAATCCAGAAAAACCATCAGGACCGGGAGCTTTGTCCCCCGGACATTCTGCCACCACCGAGTCAATTTCCTCATGAGAGAAGGGAGCCGAGAGAGCCTCTAGCCCATCCATATGATGCACATAATCCGAAAAATCAAAAGAGGGGTCAATGGGGAGGGAGACACCAAGTCTCTCCTTGAAAGAACTCCATAAGATGCCAGCTTTTTCATCGTGATCAGTGGCAGCAGAGCCATCCGACCTGGATAAGGAGGAGATACAATTATGGCGATATCGGATCGTGGCCATAGAATGAAAGAACTTTGTATTTTCTCCACCGAACTTCGCCCACCTAACGGTGCAGCGCTTCTTCCAATAAGCCTGCTTGCAGTCCAGCAAAAATTGCAGCCTACGTTTTACAATATTACGGAAATTCCACTCGGAGATGTGAAGTGGGCGAAGCTCCTCATAATCATCAAGCCGAAGGATGATAGCATTGCAATTATCGATCAGGTGAGATATGACCGAGATGCTCGTGCTCCAGATGCGCAGAGCCTTGCGTAGGAGTTTGAGTTTAGCAGAAATACAACGTGCTGCGTCCCCCGGACAGTTAATCTCCCAGATACGCTGGACAACAGCAAGAAACCCTGGAACTTTAAACCCAATGATTCTCAAATCGAAAAACCGCCGCTTTGGGAATGTTAGTCCCAATGGACACCACACAAGGGGTATGATCGGAAGTAGGTCTCGCCAAGGGCCTAACCGTGGTGTTAGGAAATTTTAGGGTCCATGCCGATGAGGTGAAGAACCAATCAAGTTGGACAAGAAGTGGATCTTCTTGCATGTTGCTCCACGTGAAGCGACGGCCCTTGATCGGAAGCTCAATTAACCAAGATAACTGATGATTTCATTGAAAGTAGCAATGTCTTCGAGGTTTGCACCTGGTCTATTACGGCTATCAGTGTATCGGTAAAAATTAAAATCCCCCAGCAGTATCCAGAGCGTATCATCAGCAATGTCCAAATGAAATAACCACGCAACGAAATTTTCCCGCGCAGTACCTTCACACGGCCCATAAACGTTAACTAAGATAAAGGACTCGGCCGAGGTCGTGGAAGTAAAAGAAATCGCCATTGCAAACGACTCCTCTAAGATGACCCGTCCCACAAATCTGCTACCGGCCCAAACCACAAGCAGCCCACCAGAGGCCCCCTCAGAAGGGATGAAGGCAAACTGATCAAATCGTTTTGGCGCGAAGGACCTAAGGAATTTGCAGTCAAAATCAGCTCGTTTTGTTTCCTGGAAGCAAAGGATCGAGGCTGAGCTCTCCTCGATCTTATCACGAATCAGCGGCCATTTCTCAACACTGTTAATACCCCTAATATTCCAGCAAAGGATATGCCAAATAAGCT
Source organism: Poa pratensis (assembly GCA_947311845.1). NCBI lineage: Eukaryota > Viridiplantae > Streptophyta > Magnoliopsida > Poales > Poaceae > Poa > Poa pratensis. The sequence continues at coordinate 16,419,517 of CAMZMU010000044.1, read as the reverse complement.
GAGCACGATTAAAACGCGACATGGTTCAAATATATGACGAAAAAGTGCAGCAGATACACAAGTTTTAGCCAAGACAGATACAGATGAACAAGCAGAAAACAGGAGAGCAGGAACTGCTAATCAACACGGCACTTTAGGAGCTGTTCTTCAGTCAGCTCAGCTGGGTCAATATGACAGTCTTCAATCCCCATCCTCTGCAACTCTGAAATCTGTAGCACACCCGGGGGCTTGGCCTTGGGGACTTGGGAGGGCTTGGATCCAGCAGCTCCAAAGACCGCATCAGGCTTGAACCCATTATTGGAGAGGCGAGGAGATCGCCTCGCTTGACTGCTTACTGAAGGAGGAGCGAGCTTGGGCGAGCGGCGAAGGCCACTGGAAGGAGACATAATAGCAGGAACCAGCTCAAGAGCTGAGGAGATAACACATTCAGATGACACAATTAATTCAAATTATCACACATACCTCGATCACCATGGATCATGTGGGTAGTGGTTGAGCTGCTAGCTTCAGTATCACCAATAGCACGTGATTCAGTCCCAGCAGTCATTTCTATCTCAGTGCCTAGAGAGGACATGCCCGAGCTAACAAAGGTATCATTGTCTATATTATCAGAAGGCAGCATAGGCAGCACAGGATCTGTGAGCAGCATATGGCGTGGAACATCAAACACAAACATGAGGTTGTCCCAAATGGTAGTGATAGGATACATCAGGTGAAGAGCAGCATCCGCATGAGCCCAGGTAACTGAAGACACAAACTGCATCAGCTGTGGGACAGAGAAAGGCAGAAGATTGTGTCCCCCAGAAGCAGCATCCCCTACAGAAAAATTAGGAGCCAGGATACTGCGCGTCGCCAAGCGACAAGCCATCCAACCCAGGAAGTGTAAGAACGAGGGCCACATAGGCACCTCAACTGTCAGTTGACTGCCACCAATCTGGGAAAAGAACACAGGGTAGTTCCCAGCTGGAACTCCTGCAATGACATGCTCGGCTGCAAGCTCCACTTCAGAAACATGTGCATGCCAAGCATCCAGAGCATCATCAGTCAGATTGCCTTCAGGAGCAACTCCATCCATCATAGAGGGACCATCATATCCAGTGATATTTCTCAGATTCTCACCATGGTAAGCAGGAGCAGCAGGTGGAGCCGCCGGCCAGAACCTCCAACCGTTCTCCTGAAGAGGCTCAGGAGCAGGAGCCTGCTGCTGCCAATTCTGCTCGGCGTTGTGCAGCATCCAGTTGTGCACGTCCAGGTGGTGTTGCTGCGCAGCCGAGAGGAAAGGCAAGTGAGGAGGGTGTGGGGATGCATTCATCGGAGGCGGTGGGTCTTCAGTAGAAATCAGAGTGGGGTTAGTGTGGCGACCATTGAGAACGTATACTGGGACAGACCAGGATCTACCCACCCCACCCAGAGTACCAATGCGCTTAATCCCCATGCTATACGGAACAAGAGCCATATCATTGAGCCAAGCACGAACCAGAACCCTCACCCTACGAACTCCGGGACGATGCCACTGAATGAGCTTGCCGAAGCATGACACAGCTTTGTTCACATAGTACTCAGTCTGATAATCTAAGGGGAAACCAAGCAACATCACCCAGGCCTCATGCTCAAAAACAGGGAAGCGCAGATTCAGACCCTCATCATGGCGCACAACACTAAAAGTGGAATCATCGTCATAGGGGTGTGGGCTATCTATCACAAGCTGATCACGGATGACAGAGGAATCTAGAGCAAGCATACCCACAGCCCAGGGATGAGTCTCAGGATGGTTGACCCCCAAGTGGAAATCTTCCCGCATAATGCGCACTATTTCAGCAAGAACCATCTGCTTCTGATGCTCAGGGACAGGGGGATCAATCGTTACCAGAGCATAGTTGTCGTGACGCATCGGAGGGTCGTCCACCACGATCATGCTTCGCTGCAGGCGATCCGCCGGTCCATGCTCCATCACCATTGGACCTGGCAAGTACGGGTACGGGTTGACGGCGAAGTTCGCCATTGCAGGATCGGAGGTGGTGGCAGGGGGCGGCGAAGGCGGAGTGGATGCAAGGGAATCAGGGGGGGAGCGGAGAGGTAATAGGCAGCGCAGTCTCAATAACAGGAAACGAGTCGCCAAAACGGGAAAAGCTCTGAATTACGGATATGACTGGAGATTCTGTCGTGGGAGACGAAAAGGCAGGGCATCGCGCAATATCTGGAACTGAATCAGGAGTAATGAAGTCCATTGTTCTGCTATCCGAACTTTCCAAATTCGGTTCTGAAATTCTGGCCCAAACCAAGCGTGGCAGATGTTCCTTTGAGGGATCACAATCCTGCATCAAATGGCCCCATAGACCGCAGGTTGGACAGAAGAGCTTCCCCGGGCAAGAATGGGCCCAATGGCCAGTCTTACGGCAGCAGACACAAAGAATTTCGTGCTCATAGAATTTCGGCGGCCCATTACATGATTCCTTCGAGTGGCCCCGCACCCGGCACAACGAGCAGCGGCCCAATTTGTTAAAAATCTCTTCAAACGAAGGCAACCATTTTAAACCCAGGGCAACCCTAATTGCCGCTGCCGAATAATCCGCTTGCCATAAATCAAGAGCCATATTGAGGGAGTCATTCTCGGCTAAAATGGAAAGAGACAACTCCTTAAATACCTTGCCAATGAACCTTAATGGAGAGAAATTTGAATTTGAATCCGGGCAAGGAAATGACAGTTTTCCAAACGAGATTGCTGAGATTGCGGGCGTCGAGGAAGCCGCCGGAATGCATGGCTCAAAGGAGCCGAACTTCAACGCATCAGCCAGCTGAGGAGAGCATGAGGCCCGAGCATGATTCAGCACTTCAGTAACCGGAGCAGCATTCCGATGATGCGAAGAATGAGTAGAACATGGTGCAGATTTATGCAAAGGACTCTTCAGAAAGCTGAGATCAGTTTTGACTGCCATACACCTTCTGCCTGGACCATCTGGACCCAGAGACGAATTCAACCAAGTTTCAGCCGCATAATCAACTCTAGAAGATATATCACCATGAAAAAGCTTGAAATGGCAAATGAAATCTGGCCAAACTCGATCTCGGAGATTATAGATAAAATGTCCCACACGGTTAGAAGCAACCGAAAACCGAAATCGCCGATCCGAGAGCTTGAACACTCGAAAACCATCAAGATTACCACCCAAACAGCACTGAAGAGCAAGGCCAACAGATTCCACCGAGAGAGGGAAGGAGGCATAGGAGAAAGAAGCCACCAAGAAGAACTCCTTTGCCGAAGAGGAAGGGGAGAAATGGACCGGAGAGCCAAACCTTCTACGCACCTGCTCCGCTAGGGCTAGGCCCGGGGAGAAATCCCAATGCAAGAGGCCCTCCATGGCCTAGGCGAGGAGATCATGGTCGCCGGTGGAGGGGAGGTTGGTGGTGGAGGGGAGGTGGGTGGAGGGGTGGGAGGAGCGCTCCATCTCTCACAGTTTCACGTCGGGAAGGAGATCTCGTCGTCAGTTTTCCTTCTTTTATTTATCTTGGATACAGTATTATCTTTGATCGTCTCAACCTTTTCAGCAAGGAAGGCCTTGATAGCCTTGTTCATCGCTGTGGTGGGGTAGGACTTCTCCGAGTAACGGAGGGAATCAGTTAGATGGCCCAAGTAATCGCAAAGAAGCTTCTTGCGAATACTGTTGGGCTGAATTCGCCAACCCATCCACGTCTTGATCAGATCAGTTCCGCGGAGTCCGTGCTTAACAAGAACGGAGATTTTCTTGAGAAGAGGCTGGAGAGCTTCTCTCTCAGTGTCAGAGGCGAAGGAGTTCATGTTGCTGTTGATAACGAGGGTCTCGACCGAATAACCCGGTAAAGGGTGTTCACCAGAAGGTATCTTGGCTTTGCAGTAAAAGTATGATTTTTGCCAATGCTTTACATGAGTATGAAGTTTGAGTGAAGGCATAGCAGAGCCTTTGCGGCGTTGAATAGAAACGCCGCCACAGACTAAGAGGGGGCCATTCTTGTGCTCACGTTGAGGTTTGCACAAGAATAGCTCCAGGAAAAGAGCTAAGTTGGGAGGAATGCATAAGTACGATTCACAAAGAACTATATAGTTACTAATGTTCAAGATGGAGTTGGGTCCGAGATCGAAGACCCGGAGTTTGTAGTGATGAAGAAGATCCCTAAAGAAAGGATGACCCGGGGGACGAAAACCCCGGGTGACATGCTCAAGAAAGCAGATAACTTCACCTTCCTGGAGGGAAGGCCGAGTCTCCTCTTCAGCCCTCTCCACTCGATCTCCGACTGAAGTGGAAGAACACCAGATTCAGCCAGTTCTTCGAGCTTGGATTGTGTGGCCATGGATTTGGCCCAGTTAGCCGTAATCCCAGATCTGGGCTTGGTTGTTTTCCTGATCTTCTTCGATGCGGCGCCATCACCGGGCTTGGCCTTGGCCTTAAGCTTCCTCGAGTCCTTGGGTGCCATGAGATCTGAAGATCTAGAAAATAGCAAGAAAAGAAATGGAGAACAACAAGCTCAAGAACAGCCCGAGGAAGAACAAGTCAAGATCCAGATGAAAGCTAAGTGCAGGAGTGAAAAATTTATCGGAGCTCGTGGAGATCGGGCGCGGTACAGATTCCCCGGTGGTGAGTTGCAGCAATGCGGAGCTTCGATGGCCGGCGGCGGGAGGCGAGATCTACAGGAACCCTAAACCTAGAGAGGAGAGAGAATAGTTTGAGGAAGAAGATGAAGTGGCGGCGAATGGGAAAAGTAGAGTTACTTTTCACCGTGGCCCATTATTTATAGCCCTGGGGTGAAACCCTAGGATCGTGAAAATCGAGACGTTAAGATTCTGTTTGACCATGGGTCAAGGAAACGAGGGAATCTGTCAGAGAATGTCCCCTGGTCGTTGACTGGAGAGAATTAAGTGCGAGATAAAAGTCGAGTCATTTAAGGTTTTGGGACAAGAGAAAAGATGGGTTATAAGAGAACCGCCAAAAGGAGCTGGTCTGAAACATAACCCGGCCATTCAGTGTTAATGATCTTTATTTTGTTTTCAGGAGTTTAACTCGGATAATCCCATCAGCAGCTACCCTCGAGTAATCAGATCAAGATCAAGATTATCAAGTGAAGCAACCAATGAGCTTATTCAAGTCAAACTTGGGGACTACTGTTGGGGGGATAATAACCCGGTATACTCATGACCAAGGAAAAATCAGTCGGACGGCCCAAGGCCTGGACCGGGTGATGTGTACAAGATGTGGGCCGGGTTATAGCTGGGCCAATATGCCTAACATGACTCGTCCCTAGAAGAAAGGACCTAGAAGAACTGGAGTCCGAGTGAAGGAAGGAACCGGGTGACTTGGAGGCTACGGAAGGTCAAGAAGAACCTAGAGTAGGACTCCGGGCTCGTATGTAACTCGGTATTCATTGTAAGTTCGGGAGACCCGGCGTCTATATAAACGGGCTCCCAGAACATAGATAGACGAGTTTTAAGTCTTAAGCCTTAAGCAAGTCATAAGCAGTCTAGTAACCCTAGTTCGATATCACCGCTATCAAGCGAAACCCTTGTAACCTGTCTCGTAACCCGGCTCTGTTGTCGTAGCCGAGTTACCGAGACCTCGAGATTAATAACATAGAAGCAGGAAGTAGGTCTTTATCTCCAATGGAGAGGCTGAACCTGGGTAAACCCTTTTTCCCCAACGAGCGTGACAATCTCCTGAAGGACCAAGGCGCCTTGCCCCAATCATCAAGTTACCCTATGGTAACATCTGCCGTGATAACCCCACGACACAGGACCTGAGGAAGAACCGCGCGAAATCGACAGGCCCCCTCCACCTAGAGATGGCCCAGCACCTCAGGGTGTTCTCCACGACCCTGCCCGGTGGGTACTGCAGCTCTTGGACGATGGCAGGACGGCGGAAGGTCGGACCAGTGAACTGCATGGTGGCCGGAGGGCAACGGCGGTAGAGGGGCTCGTGGTTTGGAGAAGAAAGATGGAGGAAGATGGAGGGCGATGGGATGCGGTGTGAGAGATGGAGGGCGATTCGGTGCTCTCTTATAGCGGCTGATCTTGTTTAATGCGATGGTGGGGAGGTGAAGTGAAAAAACGGGTTTACTACGACGACGGCACGCGCAGCTACTCGTTTCAGTTCTGCGTGCACACTGCAAACATGTTGCGCAACGTTGAAGGCAAGCCCGCCGCCTCTGTCAGCCCCAAAAGTCGAGCCTTCAAATAAAGGGAAACAATAGCCCTGATACTACGTGGCGTACGCGTTGGAAGCGGCGTGGGCTTCGTCGAGCTGCGACGTCTGCATGCACTCCGTGAAAGACGACCCGTCGCTGCGCGCGTGCATGCATGGAAGCGGGGCCCACTCTAGCGAGCGCATGCATGCGTCTACCACGGCTCAACCCAACGGTCCGAGAGCACCGCTTCCCAGCCAATCAGGTAGCAGAACCGGCTATCCCACGGATCGTGTGTGAGCTCACCTTCTAGAAGACCAGATCGCACGGCCACAGTTAAGCAAGACCAGATCGCACGGCCACGGATCATGTATGAACGGATCGTGGGTTTTGAAGGGATTTGGAGGGGAGTCAAAGTTTTTTTTTAAGTTTGAAATCTTCAGTAGCTTCATTTTTGAGTGAGGAACAAGGATCCGGGCTTAGTTTTTGAGTTCACTTTGCCAAACTTGTTTAAATGTTGGTCAAACCTAGGGTTTGACCTAACCTAGGGTTTGACCAAAATTCAAATATGCATAACAAATTAAAAAAAAATCAGAAAAATGAAAAACCTGCGCACATAGACTTCTTATGTCATATACTAACGATTACAGATGATAAACAAGGTATAAATACATTCAAACGAAAAAATCATGTATCTAATGTGATATCTCAACTCTGTCGTATGAAGTCAGGAGTGAAGAGAAGTGGTTCTGGGTTTCGAACATGAAAATTTCAAAAACCTCCCCAAAGCTTCATTTTGGAGTGACTAAGAAGGATCCAGGCTTAGTTTTTCATTATCATGTTTTAAACTTGTTTAAATGTTGGTCAAACCTAGGGTTTGACCAAAATTCAAATATGCATAACAAATTCAAAAACAATCAGAAAAATGAAAAACCTGCGCACATAGTCTTCTTATGTCATATACTAACGATTACAGTTGATAAACAAGGTATAAATACATTCAAACAAAAAAATCATGTATCTAATGTGATATCTCAACTCTGTCGTATGAAGTCAGGGGTGAAGAGAAGTGGTTCTTTTATAGTTTTATGAAATGACTCCATATTGGTCAAGGACACTATATTAGTGCACTAGATGTTAACCCTAGAGTTTGAGGTCATTTGGAGAAGGTCAAAAAAATGCTCGGATTAGAAATGGGGCTGTTTGGGCCTTTGGGGCTCTTTTTTAGCTCATTTTGGAGAACCGATTGCTTGTTGGAGATGTTTACCCTACCAAAAGGGCTAGGATTGTTCCCAAAGAGCATAACAACTGAGAAATGACTTGGGGGTCACGGTTAAGCCAAAAGCCGATAAAAATATTTCAAATATTTGGAAAAAATCAAAATTGGTTCAAATTCAAATTTGAATTAAAAAACACAAGTTAAAGCAATCATTCATGTTTACAATTATCACACAAGTTTCACGCCTCAAATTACAAATAGCAATCGTTCACACAAGTTTTTTCTTTGCACTCGATTTTCTCTTCTTCTTACCACTTGATTGTGCCGGCACACCACACAAAACCCTCATGCTCTTGGTTTTCTTCGCGTCAGTAGCACTAGGCCGCCGCACGTCGTCCTAGATCTTGCTTCGGCTTGTGCACCTCGTCAACACACACAAGTTCTTGTTCGTTTTCAGTTGACACCTCAACAGACGACAGATTCAGTTCCAGAATCAGTTCGCACCGCAGCATCCAAAACTGAATCAGATGGCACCACATCATCCAAAACTGAATCAGTTTGCACCACAGCATCCCGAACTGAATCAGTTTGCACCACAGCATCCAAAACTGAATCAGATGGCACACTTCTCTTTCTTCGGCCATTTAGTCTAGCCTTTTTTGTTGCCCAGCAATTTTCAACAACAAGGGGTTCAAAGGGCTCACTTCCACGCTTTCTTCTGAAAAAATAAAACAGAGTAGCAATTGCAGGAAATTTAAATAAATGATCAAAAACTTGAACTTACTTTGGTTTTTCTGGAGTGTAACGGCATTTGGGAGATCCAACTCGGTGACCAAGTACCTCACACAACTTGCATCTATTTTGTTACCTTTCTGAGGCCGTTTTGGTTTATCATCTTTTTTCCCCCTCTTACTACTGCTACCTTTCTCAAACCACTCATTTTAGGCCTGCCAGCCTTTCTTTTGGCAAGGAGGGGACACATAGAAAATTCAAAATCCACTTCAGGCCACTGCGACTGATCTGTAAGTGGTGGTATTGGAGTTGCATACGCAGCCTTGAATCTTGCTACTGAGTAATATTCATGCAGATAAGGGTGCATGTTTACCTTCGGTTTGGAAGCCAAGAAGAGTATGGCATGCTCACATGGTTTTCCAGTGTGTTGCCACTCGAGGCAAGTGCATTCATGTAGTTCAGTGTCAACCACATGCCTTTTTCCAGTCTTGGTATCTCTCACTTCAGCGCCCCACAATGAAGATTTCTCAACTGCCAAATGTGTAAGATTTCTGCTCCTGTTAACCACCTGTTGTACCACTGCTGGAAGCTTATCCCCTTGCAGAACATCACCTAATCTTCTTCTCAATTCCCACAACCGCATGATCATGATCCTGATTTGGTCAACCATGTCATGCACAGGCAAGTCTTTCAACTCTTCACCTTGTTGTTAAAACTTTCTACCAGATTGTTGTTGATATGATCACACTTGATGGCCGTATTAAATCCTGACCTATACCACAAAAGAAATGGTATGCTTTCAGCCAGTGCTCAAACTCAGGATCTGATGCAATAACCTTGCCAAGGTGATAAGCATGTGTCTGTTTAGAGTAAGATCTTGCTGCTGGCCACAGTCGCCCAAAATCTTCTCCTCTATGTTTCTTGATCACATTCATCCACATATGGCCGAAGCACTCCCTCTGCTCAGCATGTGGAAATACATTCTTGACAGCATTTTCTAGCCCTTTACAAGCATCAGTGTGTATAGCCAAAGGTGCCACTGGCCCAATGCATCTTTTCAACTGCATCATGAACCATGTCCATGAAGTCTCTGTCTCTGATTGAAACAGGCCAATAGCAATAGGAAACATCCAGTTGTGTCCATCTAGAGCATTGCATGCTGCCAATTGACCATTCCACTTTTCAGTCAAAAAAGATGAGTCTATGCTCAAATATGGCCGACACCCTGCTTTGAAGCCATCGATGCAAGGCTTTAAAGCCATAAAAAAATTGGAGAAAAAAACCTTGCCATCAGGTGCAACCTCGGTATCTATCTCCACAACACTGCCAGGTGACCTCTTCTCCACCTCTGCCTTGAAACTATACAGCATCCTGAAGGTATTTGCCCAATCACCATATAATTCTTTCATTGCCTTCTGTTTTGCCTTCCACACTGTGGTATATTTCAGCTTAATAGGGTACTGCTTTTCCATGTCTACTTTCAGTCTCTTTGCAGTAGTGTTTGGTGTTTTGGCTAAAATAGGAGTGATCTTTTGTGCAACCCAGGCCTGTGATGTCATGGTTGAGGGATTCTGTGAACTAGTAATACAAGTATGTTCATGTGGGATTTGATTAATCCTGACTGTACTTCCATCAGGTTGGCGTCTAGCAGAAATGTACCACTTGCAAGGCTTGGCACCCCCATCAAAGCCTCTGCACTTCGCATAAAATTTCTTTGTATCTGTCCACAGAGTCTTGGTGTCAAACTGTCTCTTCACTGCATAAGTCCTGAAACACATCCTAAACTCATCCATGGTTGGAAAAAACTTTCCTACTTCAATTACAGGGTTGTCTCTGTCATATACATTTACCATCTCATCATCATTCATCATCTACATCATCAACAGCTTCCTTCATCAACTCTGGATCCACATCTTCAGAACCAGCAGCCGCATTAGCCTCATCCCTCTTCTTCTCCTTGTCTTTATCATCTACTGGAATTCCAAACATTTCCGCCATCTCAGTGTCATCCATTGGTGCAATGACCAAATCAGTAAGGTGCAGTTGTACTGAATTCCAGTCAACAACAGCCACATTTGCAGCACCATCACAGCCCTTGTGCATCATCAGCTAACACTGTCACTTCGGTTACAATGGGCATTATCTGTCTACTTGCAGCCCAATCATCATCTGCAATCTGCATAGCCAACTTTGATGACACATATCCTACCCTTGAATCTGATTTCAGATCAACCAGCTCGGCACGAAATGTAGCACGTTTGCTTGTCCACCGTCTTGCCGATCGATTTCATCAACAAGCGCTTCGCCATCCTCCAGTCTCACATACTCTCCCTTCCATTCTTCGAACCGTAACAATGCCACTTCTTGCTCTGAACCCCAAGGAATACTCTCTCCTATTTTCTCCACAACATTCCTCACCGCATTCTCTTCTTGGTTCACTAGTTCTTGTGGATCGATCTCTTCAAATGCAACCTCCCAACTAACTAATCTGTCGTGCTCTATGGTTCTCAAGCTACCATCAGCTAGCTTCGCCTCAGATAGAAATAATTTGACAGACAATTCGAAGCTACGCCGGTCATCTCCCCTGTTTTGACAATGGTGCGGGAATGTGACGAATTGGAAGCGACCGAGCTCAAATCGGAAGCAAAATCAGCACCAGAGTGATGGATTACCTCGAATTTGACTCTGCCGGCTCCATTTACCTCGTTCTTCGGGGGGTGCCCCTCGTTCTTCCAGGTTGCTGCCGCCGCCCCAAATCTGGCTGGAAATCGGGCAAAATCGGGTGCGAATGGGTCAGATTCGTGGCTGAATTCGGAGGGGAAGGCGACTAGGCGACTAGGGTTCGATTTGACGCCCAGAAGTGGATAGCTCCGCCGCCGGAGAGGGAGCTGCGGCGCGCACTGTCGGGCTCAGATGGCGCGCTCGGGCACGGTCGGTCGGTGCGGTCGGTCGGACAGGTTGACTCGACCCGGGGCAACTGAGTGGGTCCCATAGCCGCTAAACCTAATTCCACACTCCTTAACTAGCACAAATAAGTGACACGGCAGTTTCATCACCATGTGTGGATCGTGGCTATTTTGCTGCTCACAGCCGTCGTACCCGAGCTATTATCGTCAACAGTGTCGCTTTCCAGCCAATTCCCATAAAAAACGTCGTATCTGAGCTATTCGCCCATGAGCTCCACGCACGCCAGCTCCGTCGGCGACAGTGGGAAGTAGAAGTACCCGTGCGCGGCCGCGACGCTGCGGACCTGGAACCCAGGCCGCCCCTCGAAGCTGTACTCGTGGGCGTACCACCGGCGGTGGTGCGCGTGGGGGTCGACGCGGCAGTACCGGAACGCCGGCCTGTCCGCGTCCACAACGAGGAGCACGCAGCCGTGCGACGTCGCCTTCTCGTGGGAGAGCAGGCACCTGCAGTTCCTCGGTAGGTCGGCGGCGAGGCGCGGGAGGTCGACCCGGACCTGGGACTCCGGGTCCCAGAGCGTGGCGTGCAGCGAGACGGGGTCCACGAGGAGTAGCCACCCGTGCTGGGTTGCCCAGCATCGAGTCTGGCTTCCGTTGGACACGATCTGCTCGAAGGCGCGCAAGAACGCTTGGCTTCTGTTGCCGGCGTCGGGTGTGGCTGGTCGACGGAGGAGCGCGTCCATCTGCTGAATAAGACCTTCCATTGACACTTGAGTAGACACGAAAATTAAGCACGAACTGCACGGCACGGACGGAGTCGGGGAGAAGACAAGAGACCACAGGTACGGAGTACAAGATAGCTAGGATCGCGTTCGAAGTTGGAATAGAAATCGAACTCCGTAGTCTACTAGTAATCGAAGCCCAACACGACCACAACACGCTCGATCAATCCGTCTAACCAGGTGAGTATCAGCCCCTGCCGCAAGTCGCACTGCTTCCTACTTGCCAGTACTTGCAGAATAGGGTAAACACGGTGGTTTTTCTTTGTTATGCAATGAAAAGCCGAGGGCGAGGTCCCTTTTGATCTAAAAAAAAGAATACGGTAAACATGAGCAAGAACTTGCAGAGCAAATGAGCAACAATGGCAATAATCAGGGTATTTTTCAGACTTCGGAGACAATGTCGGTCCAAGAGCTAACGAACAGAACGGAACAAATCGTTATGCCTCTTAACATAGTCAGATCAAGCTAGATGCACAAAGTTTTAACGAGACTATGGAAGCTTTTTAACCGGAGGGGACTAGAAACCCATGATACTGGCTTCGCTTCTTTCACAACAATTTCGAAGAGAGGTAACTACATAAAGACGGGATGCATGAACTGCTCGACAGCTGAAATGTTACCAGTCAGGCTACCACCGTCATGAAATCCTCTGAGTGAGTTGTAACTTTGTCCGGACCAAAGATTCAGAGAAACTGTCAAATGTACTGTTGGGATGCCTATCACGGAGTTCTTGCACCTAATAAAAATTGCACAAATGGGTGTACTATACGCGAATTACAGAAGACGCATACTTCATGGTACATCCGAGCAAGGAGAGCTCACACTGAAGTACGCAAACGCTGTACTCCAGAACTTTGGCATAACACCATAAGAACTGAGACGTTCTCAGCTCCTGGCATGCTTGGATTCATATATAGTACTCATGGAGCTAAGACTGCAGACAACTAGATAATTATACATCAGCATAAAAAAAGGTAAATGTCTCAAAAGCTTCAGGAGGACATGTCCAAGAGAACAGAAAAACAAAACAGAATGGGCTGCTAATTGGGCACATCACTAACTTTCATCCGGGTTGTCATATGTTTGAAAAGATATCAAACTTGAGTTAAGTGACTCACCAACACCATAGTAGAGCCATGCTTGAGCACCTAAACTATACACATGTAGATGCCTCACCATGTATTATGTTTTAATTCTTAACCCTCTTTCTGAGTTCAGCAGTAATCGATGGGAATTTAAGAACCAACAATGCATAACCATCAGTGAACGCAGCCTCCTTGAAATTTTCCTCCACTGCCAAGAAGTCAATGCACTTGCACTTCAACTCCGGACAGTTGTATGTTTCGGCACAAGCTAAGCTAGTTGCAACTGTATCTGTCGACACGTTATCCCATAACTTTTGGGCACACATAAGCTTCAGCCTGTCTAGTGCATACCGATCGGCCGCAGCAAGCAGATCCTGAAGTATCACAGTGGAAGAGTCCCCAAGCTCGTCTTCTCCGGGTAATGCATCAGTGTATATAAACCGAAGCATAGCTTTGAATGTCACAGGCGCGATTTCGTGCAGCGTGATGGATGTCATTGTAGCCTCAGCCATGGAGCCGAAGAGCTCCGCTCTGAAGACTGGCGAGCGGGCAGCAAGCACTGCACGGTGAGCGCGGAATGTCTGGCCGTCGATAGTGAATGACACGTCCGTCCCGTCCGTGTGATCTAGCAAGCTGCTGATATGGATCCTGATGTCTGAAGGCGGCACTAGAATGGGGTTGTCATGTATGACCATGATGCCGCACACGATTGTAATATGTCCCTCTGTTACGCAGTCATTCTCCAGGGTAGTTCCCTTCACAAACTGCCTCCATCCCCAGCCATTTTTGTGCACATCGTTGTTGATTGGGAAAACATGGACTGTCCTTTTGTGGCCGTGGTACATGGTTCGCCATCCTTGTCCGTCAAGAAGGCCTCAAAGATTGCCTTGACTCTTCTGGTTCTGCTCATGTGCCTGAGGAATATAGAAAGATACTCGCCATTGTGTTGCTCTTCTAACCCACGCGGGTAGCAGTCAATCCTCCAATTGTGCCCCCCGACGGAGACGACGTCGGAGTAGATGGCCTTGCCGATGGGAAGGTGCTTGGTCTGCTCGTAGTCTATTCTGAACTGAACAGAAGAACCAAACATGGTGGTCCTGGTGTGCGGCTCCGGCCCGGTCTTCTTAGCTTTCTTCATCACTGGAAAAAAATCTTTAGTAAATTCAGCAGCAAATTTTACCACCGAATTATAGTAGAAAACGGATTTCTTCAGTTTTTGTTTCGAAGTCAAGGACCCTCCAGGGGAAGATTTGTTCAGATTACCGAACAGAGAAAGCACAGGAAGGGACTCACTGGCTTGCTAGCGGCCGAAGGTGGCGGCGGTTGGCCTGCTAGTGGACTTGTGGCGGCGATCGGTGGTGAGACGCCGCCGCCCGCTCCTCCGCGAGTTTGCCGTTCACTCGTCGCCTGCTCTGCGCAGCCACCGGCCGGCCGACGCCACGCTAGCTCTAGGGTTCTGTCCCGCTGTTGTTGGCAAACCCTATATATCGACCAGGTCGATGTTAGGGAGCCGTCACACACCTCCCCGCTCTTATGGGCCGGCCCAATATCACTCCGATAAACAGAGAAAAAGAAATAATTAGAGTGCGAGAGTGGGGATCGAACCGCCCACCTCAAGGGAAGACAACCGAGGTATATCGACCAGGTCGATGTTAGGGAGCCGTCGCACACCTCCCCGCTCTTATGGGCCGGCCCAATATCGCTCCGATAAACAGAGAAAAAGAAATAATTAGAGTGCGAGAGTGGGGATCGAACCGCCCACCTCAAGGGAAGACAACCGAGGTATATCGACCAGGTCGATGTTAGGGAGCCGTCGCACACCTCCCCGCTCTTATGGGCCGGCCACCTCAAGGGAAGACAACCGAGGTAGTACCACTGCGCTATGCTCACATACACGTCTCTTTAAGTGTATCGCTCGTTTCATTGTTTCTTTTCTTCGGTTTTTGGTTTCGAGTTTCATTTCTTTTTCTGTTTCTTTTCTTATTCTTTATTCTTTCTTCTATTTTCGTTTTTACTGTTGTTTCTTTTCTTTCTTCTTTTTCAATTTTTTCACCTTCCTTTTCTTTTAGTTTGTTCTGTTCTTCTTTCTTTTTTTCTGTTTTCTAATTATATATTATTTAAATATTTCATTTTTTCTTTTTTGGCTGTTTCGATTTTTAATTATTTTCAGCTTTCTTACTAGATATTATTTTTTGAATTTCATGTTTGAAAATGTTCAAATTTTTAAAATTGATCATGTATTAAATAGTTCAAAAATAGTTTCCGTTCAAATACCTTTTTTCGCTTTTTTGAAAATCGTTCGAAAATAATTTCCGTTCAAATACCTATTTTGTTCAATTTTTTGAAAATCATTCAAAATAATTTTTGTTTAAATACCTATATTGTTAACCTTTTTGAAAATCGTTCAAAAATAATTTCCGTTCACAGACTTTTTTCTGTTCGTATTTTAAAATCGTTCAAAAATAATTTTCGTTCGCATTTTAAAATCGTTCAAAAATAGTTTCCGTTTAAATACCTATTTTTTGTTCACTTGTTCGAAATTAATTTTCGTTCACATACTTTTTGTGTTTGCCTTTTAAAATCGTTCAAAAATATTTTTCGCTCAAATACCTTTTTTTTTTGTTCACTTTTTTGAAAATCGTTCAAAAATAATTTCGTTCGCTGATTTTTTCCAGTTCGCCTTTTAAAATCATTCAAACCTAATTTCCGTCCAAATACCTTTTTTGTTCACTTTTCGAAAATTGTTCAAAAATAATTTCCGTTCACAAACTTTTTTGTTCGCCTTTTAAAATCCTACAAAAATAGGTTCCGTTCAAATACCAATTTTGTTCACTTTTTGAAAATCGTTCAAAAATAATTTCCGTTCATAGCTTTTTCTGTTCACTTTTTAAAATCGTTCAAATGAGATTAATGTGCTAATTGAAAAAAGTTCAATTCAAATATATGTTCTTATTCTTGAACGGCATGGGATGGCGGCAGTGCATCGACCTTTGGCGAGCGGCAGCGACATAGGTTGGAGAAGACAAGCGGAGTGTAAACACATTCAAAACATACAGTACAAATTTTGATCATGCATGACCATCGAAACGGGAAAATTACAACATGAAAGTCGTGCAAAACGTAAATATTAACTTACTCGTCGAATGACATTTCAAACGGTCAAACGAGTGCGACGAATTTGATAAATTTTGGCTTAAAAGGTTTCGAACAACTATTCGAAATTGAGAAGTTATAATCAACGAAACTCAAAAATAAGTATAGGAATGGAAACTACTCGTGGACGCGCATAATTTTCGTGTACAAGTTTTTAAAAATAGTAAAAAGGAAAAACGCAGCAAAACAGTCAAACGCCGGTTGAAAGAGTTGGAAACAGTCAAACGCCGGTTGAAACAGTCGAAAGCTTCGTTTAGCTTCAGCGAATGAAACAGTCAAAAGTTTGGTTCAGCTCCAGCGAGAGAAACAGTCCAAGAAAACTGATCGATAGAAGGAAAGAACCAGGAGTCGAACCCGCGAGCGAAGTGACCCAGCGGAAGCGCGCGTGTAATTGGGCCGGCCCAATGGCGGTGGGTATGCGATGGCTCCCTATCATCGACCAGGTCGATGTATAGGGACACCCCTGTTGTTGCGGCGGCCGAGTCGCCAGAGCTGTATCATATAACTGGGCCCGTTTTGGATTCAGCCCAGAACAAGCTGAACAGCTCCCATAGAAATTCAAGGGTCTTTGGTTTAGAACTTTGAACTGTTCCTTTATTTATTTTTTCAATCTCGCCTGCTTAAGGTGAGCACGATTTGTTTTGGAATCATTCTGCTCTGTCACTTCTTCTGATTTAGATTTTCCGGGTAAACTGGGCGTACTTAGAGCATCTCCGGGAGTTGATTTAAAATTGGCTCGTGCCAAAATAAAAACTGTTTTCACATCACCAAACACTCAAACAGTAAAAACGCAGCTCCAACAGATGATGTATCTCCAAACGGTGATGCAATTTATTTGGACACACCCTAAAAAATTTGTTTTGGTGATGCAAATATCCAGCACCAATAGGGCTGCCTAAAAATGCAGTTCGCTGCCCCGTAGCCCAACTGCCATCCTGGACTTTCCTCTCCCTCCCCCCGCCGGCGACCAAACTCCACCACCGCGGCCTCCCCCGCTCTACCCCGACCCCAGCCGTTCTCCGCTGCCCATTCCCGCCATTGGAGCTAGCGGGATCGAGGTCGTCTTCCTCACGTCTGGCCATGCTCTGTCCTACTCGATCGGCTTGTCTCCAACATTCGCATCCATGGTGAGCAGCCAGTAGATCACCACCGTGGGAAAGGTCAGCGGCACCGCTCCGGTGGCCATTTGGTCCTGGCGCGACCGCCAATCGACACGCCGCAATGAGATGCATCAAACGCGCTAGGTGCCATCCTCTCCCGCATTCTCCTTCGTTGTGAACCGCCACCAGCCATCGGAGCTGACGTCATGTTGGTGTGTCAGTGGGACCCGTTCATCAGAGTTTTAACCTTTTCTATGTTTCCAGAATTCCAGAAAATGAATAAAACTTGTAAAATGCATGTCTTATTATTTGTTCATAAGAAAATGTGTGTAATTTACAGAATGTTTATAAAGTAAGTTAAATGTTTCTACCAAAATCATGCATGTTTAAACAATTTGTTGATTCATATGTATGCATGTGTGTATTATGAAAATATGTTTTCTTTACGCTATTTTACATCATTTACTGGAGCTCACAAATTTTCTGGTGCCCTGAAGTAACATCTTCTGCCGGAGTAAAAGGAGCATAGCAAGTGGTGCCCTATAACGCAAAGAGTGGTTACCTAAAATTAAAATGTGATACCCTATTTTACATCATCCATTGGAGATGATCTTACACCTGACTATGTCAATCAACCGTTTGTCCCAAATACCGTCTGGAGCCTGTACTAACGGGAAGTCCCTATGTAACAGATGCACGACCACGAGTCTTCAGCTCATAACATTACTATTCACCGAGGAAACACGTAGCTAACTGATCAGCGTGAACTAGACGTCAGCAAACGAACAGGCTATCATCGATAAAATAAGTGAATGGCGAATGGAGAGATTGGATTGGAAACACATGAAATATTCATGTGAAACCAACGCATTCAGAACAGAGCCAATTGTTCTATAGCTGATCATGTTCAGACTCAACGTCAGTCAGGAGCTACCAATGCCAATTGTTTATGCCTCTACAGAGTCAGCACATCAATCACGATAACTGGTTTCCTTCTTTAGTCAGGTAAAATGAGGCGCAGCTCGGGGGTAGCGATTTCGCAGAAACATCCACACTACTTCGCAAGGATGGGATGAATCTAAGCCTTCACGTGCTCGCGGATGAACTGCTCGACTGCTGAAACATTGCCAGTGAGACCGGCACCTTCAGCAACGGTCACATTGTTCTGGCATTGACTGAAGTTGAATGCCTCTCCAGGGACACCAAGCTGGACTTCATCGGTGATGTCAGCAGATGATATGGCATTCCTTGATTCCCGAAGCTTGTTTCTACAGAAATAACCAAGTCAGCACACGTCAGAGCCATCCAAATGTCAGGTTAGCCACCTAGTCAGTGCATATGCTCATGTGTGATTAATGAGTTGTGGAATGACCTCGGTTAATCCAGGATCAATAAATTACATCATAGCACAAAAATAATAGGATATGTTCAAGATGCCTTCAAGTGAGGCCAAATTCAAATAATTCACTATATGTCAACCCAAGAATGCATTCAGAGCTTCGATGCAGTCAATTGAGGCCAAACTCACACAATTTACTATTTACTAGTATATGTCAACCCAACAATGTATTCATTTTAAGATGCAGTCAACTGAGGCCAAATTCACATAATTTATCTATATGTCACCCAACAATGCATTCAACGTTTTAACTGACCAAATATGTTATACAGTATATGAGAAGAAAACATACACTTCTTTTTCGAGCTGCTTCTTGATGAACTCCTTTGAGTGAGCTGTAACTTTGTCCGTTTTGTTGCAGAATATCAGAACAGGAACCCTTTTCTTCACTACAGTTGCCTTCGTCAAAATATCATACAAGTACCTGCGATAAGAGATAAGTATGGAACAATACCAAGTTACCAGCTGCATCAGATCTCATCAAACTTTCTTCAATATGTTTGAATATGAACTAAGCTCCTAATCACCTCTTAGTTTTGATCAAGCATGTGGTGGGGTAAATAGTTAGATAAAGTAGAAACTATACATATTTTTTAGAACAGAAATGAAGTCAGAAAAATTACTCTGCAGCAGCTTGCATGCTAGACAAGAAATCCTGAGCATCAACAACAAAAACAACTCCAGCTGCCTGAGGCAGGAATTCATCAAGCTTAGGTTTCAGCCTTGCATGACCAGGAACATCAACAACATGAACAGGTTTTACTTTGCCTTTCTGCAGGGAGAACAGAGCAAAGTCAAACAAGAAGTCTTGCAGCCAGCAAATGCATGTATCTGTATACAGAATGATGGCATCCGGTTTATATTTATATCAACATGCAGAAAAGATTCATCCCCATTAAAATTGCCTAACCCTTTCAAGCTCTGAATGCAGCACAAACGTATCATTGTTATGTTCCATCGATGTCACGGTTCCCTGATGTGATGATCCGTCGCGAAGCTAACAGGAAAAGGAAGGCTGAATTAGCACAAAAACTGAATATGACATGCAGCAACCTGCTTGCTTGCTTCATGGGTAATATAATTATACAAGTAAATAACCAAGAGAATGGAAATAAAAATAGTCTTGGTTTGCCTAATGAATTTATTGCAGGGATGCACTATAAAACACAAACACGAGGCCACACAGTAAAATAAAAGTTACAAGGCAAGAGACACAATAGATAATAGCTTAAAAATCAGAGTAGATACTAAAGAAGAAGAATCTTTTTCCAGTCTACTCAACATATTGCATGAAAAGAAGCATAAATGAGAGCAGAATGCAGACAGTTACTATAGTCTAGTCCCTAACTTACATAACCTGAAAACTCGAGATACAGAAAACTGGCAATTAAATTTGTGAACCTACATTCCATGCTTATTACTCTGGTCTCATTCTACGACTTCTAATTAATCCACCAGAATTCAAATTGCTGTATCACGAAACAGGGAAGAGAGACTTGCCATAAAAAAGGAACATATACCGAACTGGAACGATTTTAGAGTAAAAAATTACCTGGTAGAACAGAATAGTTTTACCACTTCCACTAAGCCCAGATAGCACTATGGTGTTCGATTTCGAGGATTTCAGATAAGAAGCTGTTCACAAAAATTAAACATACACTGCTTGTCAATTACTGCACATATAGCCCCAATGAAACTACAATCACAAAAGCAGAAACCTTCGTAAGCAACACAATCCAACAACTTATATATGATCTTGAGGTGCACCGTGATATAAACTAAGGTAATAAGTGCTAATGTTACTCCTTTGAACATATTTTACCTCCAGATTAAAAACCCAAACAATTTTACTTGTTTTAACATGACATATATTACCATGTGTCTCTGCCAGATGCTTTGGTGTTTGAGAACTCATAATTTGTAACACGCTTGCGAACTGTGAATAACAGATAACATCAACAATACTTTGCTACAAATAATGGCCCATTGGAAAGTATAATGTATAAATCAGCTTAAATCTGATCAACTGACAATTTCAATGGCCCTGCTTCCATCTGAGCCAACGTTTTACAAGAAGCAAGTATGTATACAATTCCAACCTAAACAGTTCATGGCAGCATAAACAGACGACAGGCTACTGCATCCATACTATAGTTATCTGATAAATCAAAAGGTAAGCGCAACTTGCTGCATCGTGGAGCTCTATGGACCAGTTCTTAGTTTGATCCAAAGAATGAACTCGTGTATGTGCACAATTCAAAATTAAACAGTTCATCACGACATATACAGACGACATGCTACTGAGTCCATACTCTAGTTATCCGGTAAATAAACAGGTAACTGCAACTTGCTGCATCAGTGGAGCCAAATTGCAGACTATGGACTAATTGTCAGTTTGATTCAAAACATGAACCAGTTAATGTTCAAACATATAAGGAACTATTGACATTAACACTAGACTACAGTTAAGTACACAACTGTTGGTCCTTATCCACAGCTAGTTTATTTCGTAAGCATTCCAATAGCTACGCATGAAACGCACAACTGAGGCTTCCGGGCGAAGATGCTCAATTCATGATGCTAAACCACCACATCTACCAACTTATTCAGGACCGCGTTCTGCCCATGTCCTTGACTTAGGGCAGCGTGGGCCACACATAAAAACGAACGCAGCACCTCAGAGACTCTGGAGCAAGGACAGGGGTAAGCTTAGGTTCGGCACATCACCTGAGACGAGCACCAGAATTGTGAGGGCAACCACAGCGACGGCGAGGTAAATCTGCTCCGGGGGCTGCTGGCGGATCCAGCGCTCGCCTGGCCCGCCCACGCCTCGGCCTGGTTAAGCCACTCGTCCATGGCCGCGCGAGCACCGCGAGGAGGGCGATGGGGGGGGGCGAGCGGCGATGGGACAGCGGGATCTAGTAGCTGCGCGACGGGGAAGCGGGAAAGGGGAGGAGGGAGAGGGAAGAGCAGGAGGAGGCGAGGAGGGATGAGTTGGAAACAGATCACGATGCGATGCGTGGGCACGAAGGCGAACGGGACTCTTGTTGGGTCGTCACGTGATGGAGGAGGCACCAGGGAAGTCGGCCCGGCCCATGCTACACAGGCTGGCTTCATGGAAATCAGGTTTGATGTCAAATCTGTGTCTTCAAACAATTTTGGCAACTTGTGCTCAAAAACAAAAAACAATTTTGGCAACATCTTTAAAAAATGGCATGCCAAACTTTGATCGTCAGAGATCATTCCAGATTAATGGTATACCAAATATTGGAGGAAATTTTGTTTTGAAGAAGAAATCGATAAGGGAATGGTATATTGCCCAGGAAAGTAGCAACCACTACCAGTGACCCGGACTTTTGGCTCCTGGCAACGCGTGCGGATGCAATCCAAGGGCCAGGAACCAAGTCGTGTTCGGAATCAAAGTAGCAATAATGACGTATAAAAGCATAATAATTATAAATACGTGTTTATATGTGAGAAAATACGAGTCGCGTGGGCAAGCCGCGGAGTTAATAGCTGGATAATAAATGCTGGACAATAAATAGCATTTAAAGCATTCTTGAATTTATGGTGCATGCATGGCTTTAAAAAAATTGATCGAGGCCAGCAACGGCTATAAAACTGTTTTTCTCTCTCGTAAGCATGCATGCGCATTCTGTCTCCTCCATTAGTTAGTACTAATTAATTCACAGTTATGTTGAACGTTTTCTCTCCTCTAATGACAAAATGCCCAGTTTTTGTTTTCTTCATGCGGCTAGTAGAAAAAGATCCATGCATGTGTTAATTTCTTTTACCATGAAGTAAAAACAGATATCAAATATATTTAAGTAAAACATGGTCAATTGAAGAAAACAGAAAAAATATTTGTAATTATTATGAATGATATTTAGCAAAAAAAATGAAAACTTGTAATATCATAGAAAAATTCATATTTGTAATTACTACAACATAACATTGCCGAATGTCGAGTTTACATGGGTGTAGAAAAATTCATGAATTTTTTTACCATATGTGACAAGTGAAAAAAAATATATAAAAGAGTCAATTGAATACTCACGCATGTTTCTTATAGTGTGGTGGAAAAATAATATTTGTAAAATAATTACTATAAGGCATTGTCGAATGTCGAGTTTGTATGGGTGTAAAAAAATATCCGAAAGATTTACCATATGTGGCAAGTGAAAGAATGTAAAAGAGCCAATTGTATAGTCACACATGTTTTCATTTATATCTTGTGATTCAAGATGGCAGTTTTCCCCATGGGGGCGGGTACCGCGGGGATATACCCGCTAAGAACCGGGGATGGGGGGCGAATTCCCCCCACGGGGCTAACGGGGCGGGTACCCGATAAGCTGGCGGGGCGGGGATGGGGAGCAAAATCCCCCCATGGATCCTCCATGGATACCCGGGACCCCACATGTCAGTGAAATAAAGATTTCTGAAAAGAATAATCTCCACACTTTAACAGACTAGCCGGCTGAGCAAGGCCCAGTCCAGCCCACCACGGGCCTGACCTAGCCCAGGCCAGCACAACCACAAACCCAGCCGCCACCCAATCTCCTCCAGATCGCGCCGCCAGCGTCTCCAGACGCAAACGCACGCGAGCTCCCACTCCTCTCCCGTCCTCCTCTCCTGCTCTTCCTGACTCCCGAGCTCGCGCGGCCCCTCGCCTCGCCCGATGACGGCAGCGCCTCCTCGTGGTCGACATCGCCACCAGGCTCCACCTGCAGCTCCGTCTCCGCATGCTCCCCTCTCCATCGAGCACCGGCACGAAGGCAGCGACGCCCGCACCTCCTTCCTCAGCTCGCCTCGCCCTGCTGCTGCGACCACGGTTGCTGACCACGCTCGGCTCCCGCGCGAGCAGCGCTCACTCCTCCGTGCGCCGCCCTCACCAACGCAGCACGCCTCGACTACATCCCTTCTCTGTTCTGGCCGCCTCGACGTTGGCGTGAAGGTCCCCGTGGAGTCCCCGACGGGGGGCGGGTACCCGTGGTTAACGGGGACGGGGGACGTATCTCCCCCGATAGACTAACGGGGACTGGCGGGGACGGGTACTAGCGGGGATCGGGGCGGGGACGGTGGAGTCATACCCGGCCATCCCCGTCCCCGTTGCCACCTTGACTTGTGATATGGTAGAAAAAATCATATTTGTAATTACTATGATACGGTGTTGACGGATGTCGAGTTTACATGGGTGTGAAAAAAATCATTTGAAAGATTTATCATATGTGGCAAGTGAAAAATAAAAAATCATTAAATATCCACACATGTTTTGATTTTTATCTGGTGATATGGTTAAAAATAATCACATTTATTATTAATAATTGGGTGTAAAAAAATCATTTGAAAGATTTACATGTGTGGCAAGTGAAAAAAAATATAAACGAGCCAATTAAATACTCACACATATTTTTGTTTTTTATCTTGTAATATGGTAACAAATTTCATATCTGTAATTACTGCGACATTGTATTGTTGGATGTCAAGTTTACATGAGTGTAAAAAAATTCATTCAAAAGATTGACCATAGATGGCAAGTTAAAATTATAAAAGAGCCAACTAAATCTGTAGTGTTATATTTTGTTTAGTTTTCGTGACAGTTGTGAAAAACTCATTCCAAAGATTAGCCATAGGTGGCAAGTTAAAAGTATAAAAGAGCCAACTAAATTTGTAGTGTTACATTTTGTTTAGTTTTTGTAATCGTTAAGTGTGAATTAATTAAGCTAGATAGATAAGGGATGGCATTTAATCTCCATCAGGTTAAAGTCAATGGCATTAAATGCCATTCAATGACATGTGTGACCTAGACATTTATATCATAGAAATACGGATCTAATACGGAAAAAAAATACAATATAGAGGATGGACATACGGTGGGCGGAGCAATCAGGAGTTAGAAAGGGGATGGTGGGATATGGGGGAGGGGCGTCTACAGGTTCTCCTATGCCAGGACCTATCTAGTGCTAACTTCTTTTTGGCAAGGGGACGTTGGATTGACATCAAGCTAAAAATGTTTCAAGCAACTGTACACCGTGGCCACATGGACGTTCGGAGGGAGAAAGCTCCTCTCTTGTCCTCGTCCACTCATGCTCGAGAGCAGTGAACATATTATAAATACATCTCCGATTACTTACTCCTAAGTACACCATTTTTGTGATTATAAAACCCATGTGGTCGTAGTAGAAGGAGACTAGAAGAATGACACCGCTGATTAACGGATTGTATAGAATATCTCTCCAACTAATTCCAACCAGCAGCCAGTGACAGACATGGGAGATGGATGATCCGACGCTCCATCCATGCCCGCCAAATCGGCAATCATATCCCACCGGCCGCAGGAAGGAAGCTCGACAATCCATCGTATCATCAACAGTATCCTGTTGGTACCGGCCCGCGATTCTCTTCTTTTAGTCGGTCGGCACCCTGAGACTTGACGGCTACGTACATCAGGTAGCGCGTCTATCCTTTGTTTCTGTGGCTGTGCTCAACTGTTGCAAAGCGACCTCTCAGTAATCATGCATTTCTTGTTCGGGCACACGATGGTCGACGTATACTACGATGGCCGGGAAGGAAGATGTGCAGTATTCTGGGTTGACAAACGAGTAATGGGGGAAAAAATCTTGATTGAAAGCTAGTACTACAAAAATACGATTTGCAAGACTTGATCGAGATGACGCACGTCCAGTTCTTGATTGAAAGCTATGCGAATCCTGCTTCTGGCTGGTGTAGTCAACAGCTGCTACAGCACCCCTGCCTCCTTTCGCTGAACCGCGTTCAAGGAGGCGTTTGTCCGTACCAACGCGTACCCGGCACTCAACTCACGTGGCACGCGGATAAGCATGTTTAATCCATCAAAACGGAACGCCTGGATACGGTTGACGTATGGATGATACAGTTGTCCAGCCGTGTACTAACTACTCCCTCCGTCCCAAAATAAGTGTCTCAAGTTTGTTTAAAAGTGGATGTATCTATACATGAAACATGTCTAAATACACCCACTTTTGGGCAAACTTGAGACACTTATTTTGGGACGGAGGGAGTATATAAAAGACCGTCCCTACGCCGGTCGCCTTGCACAGCACCTCCAGCGCCGCCACCGCCTCCACGGCTGCCGATGCCGCGCCCACCGCCTCCACGGCCGCTCACGCCGCCCCCGCCTCCACCGCCGCCTCCCGGTTCCCCTCCTCCAGCAGCACGACGAGCAACATCTTCGGCGCCCGCTACACGGCTTATGTTTCGTTCCTGTACATCTCTGGTACTACCGAAGCGCACATGCATGCTCTGCCATCTAAATACATGTGTCTCAAGTATTAATTTGTTCTATAATTAGTTCAGTGCTATCAGTTACTTGCTTCAGATGGATGCTTAGGTTGGAATATGTAGTTCTCTTTAGAAAAGGTGTATGTCTTCAGTCATTCAGTTTGCATCTCATGGTTTTGTAGTTGATGCCAGCATAATTTGTACAACAGTACAAGATCCAAGTTGTACGCTTCCCGACATGGAAAGTCAGGTGAGAAAGACTATGATCTTCTATTTTGTGCTGGGGTATTTTTTCTATTAATGTTAAATCAAGACTAATATGCTTTTTATCCCTTCAGCTTATGGTACCGTAAACATCAGTGAGAAAAAATCAAACTAGGTGAGAAGGATAAGGCAAACGAAAACGCAAAAGATCTTGAAGTGGTTGTCTAATTTCCTTTTAGGTAATAATAATAGTTGAGGATAGAAACAAATAAACCAATCGGAATATAGAAGCTTATTTTAGGAATTGCTAACCTACTGTTAACATTATTGTGAGGCGTATCCCTGTTTATTACCCCTGCAAATTATGGATTTCTCTCTTTGATCAGTTCCTTATGTCACCTTCGCGCTTTTGCAGTAAAAATACAATGATTAAACTGTTATGGACATAGATTGAAGCGGGTATGCTAAACGTGATACATTTTTTGCCTATGGCCAAAGTAGAGTGGGGATATAAATGTTTTCTTCTTAATGTTTCCCCTTCGTAGATTAAATCTTGCCACACTAGGTCGCGAGGTGTCCTGCTACCAGCTTTTGAATTATTTCGCTTATCCCTCACTGTAATGAATACCTACCTTCGTTAATTCATTAATTGTTTTCCCCGTAGGAACTGTTAATGTAGCAAAGCATATACATAGTCTCCTTTTCTTTACAAGATCATTATGATCCATCTTCATACATGGCAGCTTCTGTTCTGTATTTTCATCATCTTTACCTATCATTATATAGTATTTTTTAACTATACACATAAATGCTTTTCCCGTGGCAGGAGCAACAAACACAGAAATTGGACCACATGCCTGTCGGCTTAGAAGGACAAAAGAAGTAAGCTTTCTACTATACATCTTGAAGGTACCAATACTTATACTCCACTAAGATTATCTTAATCGACCATTTCGTTCTGGAGTGTGCTATATTCTGAACCATGCTAGCTTGCACAATGTGTGATAGTTGCACTACTATTGTAAATCTGTAAGAAGTTGGATATTTTAAGTTTTCTTCTCCAATGAATTTGTGTGTCTGATGGTATCCACCGCTTTTGGCTTGCTTCTTTCTACACCAAGTGATGCCCTATGTCATTGCAGGGGTCGAGTTCGGCAAATTGGTTCATCCACAGAACATATAATTGTACAAATAGGCAAGTCCCCTCTATATTATGATTCATTTCTTATTATCCTTCTTGATTTGGTTTTTTACTGATCTTTTTATTATTTTAGTTTGTAGCGCTAATGGCTCAGCCCTTAAGGTCATTGATTCCTACCAGTTGGGGACAAACAGATCGACAAGTCGCATGTCGTATGCACTTCCATGGTTAAACAGTTCAGAATTGTGCTACTGAACTAATTATGTTTTTTTTTAGTTTTGGTTGTTCTGTTAGAAATTTGTTTATAAACAATCTAAGCAGTTAATTTCGAGCACATTTGCTAATAGATGATTTTCTATTGCTCCACGATTCACAATCTAAGTTACCATTTGGCTTTATGTTCCATTCGCAGTTAATTTCGACCACGCTTACTAATAGATGATTTTCTATTGCTCCACGACTCGAAACTAATATATATTTGCTTACTTATGTTGCTAACGGTGGAGAATGGTCGGAGCAAGATGGTGGAGAATGGTCGGAGCAAGATTGTTGCGATTTCAGGATTTTTTATGCAAGTGATTTTTTGGTCGTAGTTTCTACTTGCGGCAAGGTTTTCATGTTATCGGTCCCCTATTAAGAGTGATATATTCAGGCACTACAAAATTAGGTGTTGTCACGATATATGGTATGCACCCACCACCTACAAAATATAAGTATGTTATACAAATCAGAACCACCAATACTTACAAAATGTATTATGCGACTGGAGTAAGGAAACAAACTATACACAAATCATAACCATCACTACTCAAAATGCATTATTGGACTAGAGCAAGGAAACAAACTTTATCATAAATTCTCGCCAAGGGCGCGGCGTGCCACCGCGCCGAAATTCAACTAGTACATATATCATGGTTACCCCATTAGCTCAACGGTCTTGTACAGTCACATGCGCATACACCGAAATACATACGCCATCGATCGGGTGTGTTGCACCGGTCAGCACTAGAAAGAACAGAAAAAAAATGGAGAGAAGGGTCACCTGTTACTGTATTTGTATATGCGGCCAGTCACCAACCGACGCGGCAGGACAGAGCACGCGCGCACAACGACTGATGACGACACCGCGCGCCATCCCTGAAATCCAGTGCCCGCTCGCTGACGCTGAGGTCGATCACCCACCTATTCGTCATCGCAATTCGCAACGGACAAACTCCGAGCGCTACTCCAAGGAAGGAATCGCCATCAGACCACACAAGCAAGCAAGAAGGCCACTGCACTGTGCAGGCAGATCAAGGAGCGAGAGCCGTTGATGGATTGGCACGGTACCGCACCAGGTGGCGCGGGTACGTAGTTGGGGGCCGCTCCACCAAACTCCGCCGTACGTCTCTCTCCGTAGGAAAAAGTTCATTTTAAACCCTGAACTCATGAGGGCCTGCCCTTCCTCGTACGTATGTGGTGGCGCCGCGATGGCGCCGTACTATGTTTGCTTAGCCACGTCGCTCACCTTGATGGTAGCGCTGCCGCTGGTCCTCTGGGGTCAATTGATGGGATCGGTCCCTTTGCGGTCGGCGCAAGACAACAACGACACGTACGTCCCGTTGCGGGTGATTCCTCGGCCTAGCTAGGCCGGTCACGGCTACGGCCTACGGGCACGGGGGCAACTACAAAGACGTTGCACTGCCGCTCGAATGCCGATTACCATATGGTTGTAGAGTGTAGATCCAACTCAAAAGACCCCTACCTTGCAAAAAAAAAAAAACTCAAAAGACCCCTCATTGTCATGACCAGATGACCTCATCATGGACGATCATATCATCTTCTCTTCTCTGCTGGAGGCTGGAGTTGAAGCCTCAGCCCAAAAAAGAAAGAAAACGGTTCGAAGCACAAAGATTAGTTGGGGAGACAGCAATTATTTCCAAGATAATGCTTTCCAGATTTTTCATCTAAATTTTTTTTTTCCAGATGATTGATTGACGTGAGGGCAGGCGAGCAGCGTACATACGTATGCACTTCAATAAATCATAACCCAATAATGCTATCTACTCCCTCCGTCCAAGTCTTAGATTTATCAAAAAATGGATGTATCTAGACATGAAACATGTATAGATACATCCACTTTTATATAAATTTGAGACACTTATTTTGGAACGGAGGGAGTATAAGGGCAACGTCATGATCGACGACAATGCTGATCAGACCTCGGAGAGCAAACTGACCACAAAGAGCACCACACAATCCTAAACCAAGAGTCCAAGACTGTCAAGAGTCAAGACCACGAGCGCTCCATCGATGTCGTACGTGGTGGTAAAGAGTCAGGCCTCGTTTGATTGGTAGGAATTCTGTAGGATTTTTAGAGGATTCTTCTCCTAAGGATTTTTTCCTTTCGAAGGTGTTTGATTTAAAGGAATCAATCCCGTAGGATCTTTTCCTGTGAGACTTTTCTAGTCAGTTTCGTAGGAAACTTTCCATTAGCCTGGAGCTCTTGGAAAAATTCCTGCGCGCGAAGGAAAACGTCGGCCGCTCGTGTTTAGAGGAAAACCACGATCTGTGACCGTCCCTTTTGCATGCACAGGACCTGCTACTGCCTTTTTTTTTCATTGATTGCCGTGTAGACCATGTCCTTGATTCCATGTTCCCTGTGCTAAGCTAATGAATCATTGTTTTTTTCCTTTCCTTTCCTACCGTGCCATCAAACACGAACTTGTGCATATTCCTATATTTTTCATTCCCGTAGGATTCAAGTGGAGAGGCCATATCAATCCTCCATATTTCCTATTCTTTTGATTTTGCTATCCTGTGAATCAAACAAGCCCTCAAGTCGGGTAGTGCGACCTAGCGCGCAGCGATCTGCATGCCACTCGCGACAGGACCAGTTCTTCTCTCTCCCAGCTAGCACCACTGATGTGGTGTGCGCTCAACCATGTGATATGATCTGTCTCTTCGCCCACGATCTTGTTTTCAAGTATTTTCAATTGCCCCTAGTGCACGATGAAGTCATATACTACTCCCTCCGTCCCAAAATAACTGTCTTAGATTTGTCAAAAAGTAGATGTATCTAGACATGAAACAAGTATAGATACATTCACTTTTATACAACTTTGAGACACTTATTTTGGGACGGAGGGAGTAGTACTTTTGACAGTAATCTTTTTCCCATGGAAGGCGATTCAGCCGTGGAAAGTGCAGCTAGCGCAGGTCGTAGTCTCCTCTTGATGTTGGTCGGTGCCTGCACTGCGCTTCCAACTACGGCGATCGATCTGACGGCGATAGGTTAGACTCTACCCTCGTTCAAAAAAGATTTAGACTCTACCGATCGAATAAGAAGATCGAGGACACCTGTCGAGATCCCGTCCGTTTATATATCCGGGCTCATCGATCGATCATGGGCAACCGAAAGGTAAAACCGTCGTGCATGCCCACCACCACGCACAAAATGGACGATCGATTGCCTAGCCAGCACATGACTCTATCTACTTGACCTAGCATGGGTAGTGTTTCACCTGCTGTGACAGCTGACGTGTGTAGCGAGAGGTGACAGTGTAAGCACATTAGGCCAAGTCGATCTAGAGGTGATTGATTATCGTTCGCTTTTGGGGTTAGGCTAAAGTAATGTGACCTTGATCGCATGCTTTGTGCTTTCTTTACAGAAAGCTTTAGGTTCCTACTCATGTCTCTCTCACCGACTTACGTCAGGAGGTGGATAAGTACGTGTACGCGCAACACTTTTGAATGGATGGATTTTTTTGGGGGTAATATAGTAGTACTACCTTTTAATTTAGTGAAATGTTTAGGTGGGCAAATCGCCCCTCCTTGTTAAGTTGAGGATCAACTATATTTTCGTGGCTACTTGAGCTTTCTATGTGGGTTATCCCTTTAGAGCATGTTCAGTTTGATGGCAATTGAAAGGGATTAAGGGGATGCAAACCCTCAAAAGTCAAAATTACTTCAAATACACTCCAATCTCAATCCTCTTGTGTAGAGGATTAACTAAACATGACATTAGTGGGAAGTGAATTCAAACTCTAGTGGGACTGAACCACGTGGGTGAGTACTAATAATCTCGCTCTTACCATATGGACAGTTTTGTACAATAGGACAATTTTGACATTTGAGAAACAAAGAACGTCCGGTAACACATCGAAAAACTTACACTCAAGGAATAGTCAAACGTGCCAAAAAAATTCCCTTGTGGAGTATATATGATTTTGTTTGCACAGAGCTTAATCAACACCGTGCAAATGTAAGACTTTATATACCAACAAAAAAATATGCCATGCTGAATAAATTAAAACAATATGAGTGTTAGCGTACGAGTCATCATATCTAAATTTATATTTTTTCCATACTTCATCATGACTGAGGACCTGAGGTGCAAAAATTAAATGCGAGAAAACAAGTATTCAGTAAAAAAAAGTTTAAAATGAGGGACGTTAGAGTTTAGACCTCTCAAATGATGACTATGTTAAACAATTTTTTCGTCCAGCAGAGCATTACTAGCATTTATGATTTATCCAGTTCAAAGAAGAAGAAAAGTAGAGCATTATCGAGAATCAAACATTTTGGCTAAAACGAAAGGCTGTCATTAGTTGTGCTGAAAAAACAAATCCCCACAAGAATTCTCCTTTCCCAATACAGTTTGACTCTGATCCATTTGGGAAACCCGTAGCTTTCAGGGCGGCGATTCCGGGATTACCAACCTCCCTCTTCCGGCCGTTTCCAACATCACGGCGAGGAGCTTCCCCACGCTCCACTTTCCTATTGGCACGGCCGGTGCCCCGCCGGGGACCCATGGACCGCCCGTGGTCCCGGTCCACGAGGCATCCACTCATATAACCAGGCACAACCTTCTTCCTCCACACTGTCACACCACCTCCGGAGTTGCCCTTCCCTCCACGGCGCGGCCCTCTCCCCTCCACCTTACGCGTGGCCTCCCTCCGTGCCGACCCCTTCCGCTCGTCGCCGTCTCCGCCTCGGACAGGACCGCGCGCGGAGGCGGTATCGATCGAGGCGGCATGGAGCCGGACGACGACCTGGAGCTGGCGCCGCAGCGGAAGGGGATATCATACAGCCAGCCGCTCTCGCGGGACGCGGTGGCGCAGGCGGAGTACGCGCGCCACGCCGCGCTCAGCTCCCACAGCCTCGACGATGACCCAATCGCGTCCGTCAACCGCCACGAACCCGCCCGCTGCGTGTCGTATCCCCACCAGCTCCCGCCTCATCGCCACCACAACCGCGCCGGCGAGCCGACGTACTCGTCCTCCGCTTCCTTCGGCGGCGAGATGACGCTTGCGCGGGCCGTGACGACGTCGAATTACGGCGCTGGGCCGCTGCCGGAGTTCGTCGGCGCGGGCGGGGGCGAGGGCATCTTCCGCGTGCCGCTCCGCGCCGCCGTGCACCCTGGCCGCCCGCCGTCGCTCGAGGTGCGGCCCCACCCGCCGCGGGAGACGCAGGTGTGCTCCTTCCTGCGGACGCTCGCGTGCGAGCCGCGGCTTCGCCAGCTCTGGGCGGGGGCCGAGTCCGGGGTTCGGGTGTGGGGGCTGGACGAGGTGTTCGACGGGGGTGTGGCGGGGGCGCGCCGCGGCGACGAGGAGAGCGCGCCGTTCACGGAGTCCGTGCCCGTGTCGCCCGCGCTCTGCGTCGCCGTGGACAGTGCCAACAGGCTGGTGTGGACGGGCCACAAGGACGGGAGGATCCGGTCGTGGCGCATGGACCTCGCCACGGCGCCGGCAGCCGCAGGAGATAACGGCGAGGATGAGCCCATGTTCAAGGAGGCCCTGACGTGGCAGGCGCACAACCGCACACCGGTGCTCTCCATGGTCGTGACATCGTACGGTAAGAAGCTCAATTCCTTGTTCATCCACAGAAATCTTGTTTTTCATTGACTGCTATGAGGAAAAGCAGATTCTGCCGCGGATAAGAATGAGCTGCCAGAGCAGTCCGGCATTGACACTGCTGAAATATGTGATAGCTGGAAAATTTCACCTTATCTGATTTTACGTGACTGTGAAATGTTCAAATTAGTAACTTAGCAAGAAAGCTTTCGACACTTTTGCACCTTTTACTTTAAGGTGGAGAAGGTTTGGACGGTAGAACTAGCCTATTAGCATTTCCGAGGAAATCAGTTAGCTTTTCTCCATACGAGGGACATCTTATCTTTCGATGATGGAACAAGCACGTCCAGGTGTGTTGATGTTAACCATCAATCAGATTCTTGCAGAAAATGAAAGCAAGCTTGACATCACAGCCTCGTTACGGCACACCGAGTGCCTCGCCCTGGCTACAACCTGAGGCACCCAGTGTAATTGCAGTGCATAACTAACAGAATTAGCATGACGAAACTAAACCCTTATTACATCTGAAAGCAAAGAATTTCACCCATTCATCCTCCAGTTCCTCTTCCATCTTATGAAAAGAACTAGCTTATGAAATGTTCAACTCTTATATGGTTGCAGATGTTAAGTCCATTTGATTCTTGATTGACTACTCGAAAACCTATTTAAAGAGTTTTAGAATTTTTTTAGTTATGCAGTTTATTAAATATCAAAACTTAATTTTCAGTTTCCCCTTTTACACATTGCTTCCGTTTTGCATTCAAGCATGGCCGATGTCTGAATCACAAGTCTGTGTATTGACATTCATTCATCTCTCATGTTGCATACACGAGTTGAACATCTAAATTTGAACTAAAAAAGAATGAAAAGTTATCCCAAATTGATATGTTTCATTTCAATCTCTTGGAAACAGGTGAAATATGGTCAGGCACCGAAGGGGGTGTTATTAAAGCATGGCCTTGGGATGCCATTGCTAGGTCTCTCTCATTAACACCAGAAGAAAAACATATGGCTGCTTTGCTGGTCGAAAAATCGTATATTGACCTTAGAAACCATGCCACAGTTGGTAACATGTTCTCTTTGCCCACTAATGATGTGAAACACCTGCTTGTGGACCATTGTCGAGCGAAAGTTTGGAGTGTAACTAGCATGACTTTTGCTCTTTGGTATGCTTTCTTCAATACATTGCATCAGTTTCCTCAGTTCATAAGTCCATGACCAACTGGAACTAATATTTTCCTGATATGCTCTTGATAGGGATGCTCGGACAAGGGAGCTGTTAAAAGTGTTTGGCATGGACGGCCAAGTGGAGTCAGCTCGTCTAGAGCCACCAGTGATGCCAGAACAATTTATAGAGGAAGAAATCAAAGTAAAACCCACAAAGAAGGAGAAACCCCAAGGTCCTTTCACACTTTTCCAGAAATCTTGGAGTGCCTTGAGGGGGGCAGGTGGTGCAGTACGCAGAGTTGCAACAAAAGGGACATTTGTCGAAGATAACCGCCGAATAGAAGCAGTGGCTCAATCAATGGATGGAGCAATTTGGTCAGGTTGCACAGATGGTTCGATTATCATGTGGGATGGAAATGGGAATTGGTTACAAGAGTTCCAATATCACAATTCTTCTGTTCAATGCATAAAGGCACTTGGAGAAAGGGTGTGGGTGGGCTATGCCAGTGGTACTATTCAAGTAATGGATGTCGAAAGTAATCTTCTGGCAGGATGGACCGGCCATAGCTGTCCAGTCATACAGATGGCTATTGGTGGTTCTTACATCTTTACTCTGGCCCATCATGGTGGTATTCGTGGATGGCCTCTCACTTCCCCTGGCCCTCTAGATGATATACTGCGAACTGAATTGACAAACAGGGAGTTGTCCTACACAAGGATAGAGAACATTAAAATGCTCGTTGGAACTTGGAATGTTGCACAGGAGAAAGCGTCTCCTGAATCACTTTGGTCATGGTTGGGTAGTGCATCATCTGATGTTGGCTTGGTAGTTCTTGGCTTGCAAGAGGTAGAGATGGGTGCTGGAGTTCTTGCCATGGCTGCAGCTAAAGAAAGTGTAAGATACTTGACCCTACCAGACACGTCGCCTTTTCTTGTTTTATTGCAAAAACCAAGCATATGAAGGTATTGTTAATGCAGTCAAATAGGTAAAAGGGAAAATAGAAAAACTGTTTCTGCATTAATATGTCACATTTGCACTATAAGTTAAAACTGCCAATTTGTTTCTTTATTGATGTGTGCTTGTTATGGATACTTCTTTCAAAATAGAACTGTTTGCCTATTGTCTTGTTTCAAACGTCATAATGTTTATAAGGTGCTTACATATTCGAGATTCATATTTTGTAATGTTTGACTACCAATCAGTCCGACAAAGCGACAATATATCGGACTGTTGACACTAAAGTGGCATTAACGGATCGAACTTGAAAGCAGCTTATATGATCATGATTTCTTAGTTATTTAAAACCTCTGTTTTAGAGACAACGCCAAATGAACCGTGCTAATTACGGCACATGTTTCTTCGTTATGCTCCTGGTTCTGCTTTATCCAAGCATTTTGCTGCATTTGTAATTTGTTTATACTAGTGTCAGCATTGAACGTTGTACCATAGTTATGTCCTGCTATTTAGGCTACATTATATTTCCTTTTGCTTTTGTTTACTCTCATTCAGGCACTAGGGATGAATATTGCATTCTTTCGAGCATAATAGTTCACCGTGTTACTCTTCCTGACTTACATTAATGTTATAGACTTATAGTTATCTCAACAGTATATTTAATTTACTTGGTTCCAAAGTTAATTTATAACAGACTATTAATGTGATAATGCTAAACTGAGAACTTCTTAGAGAAATTACTGGTGCGAAGAGAAAGGAATAATTGACTTAAAGTACAAAATTCCTTTTTGGACATGACTCGTGATTATATATTTACTTCTTGTTCTGCTTCCATTCCATTTTGCAATTCTGTACAACACGAGCTACATTGTTATGCCCGTTGTGTGTAAGTTCTCTAAAGTGAGCACTTGATTCGAGTTGTCTTGCTTATGGCCTTAGGTAGGGCTTGAGGGAAGTGCCAATGGACAGTGGTGGATAGACAATATTGGCAAGACACTTGATGAAGGGATATCCTTCCACCGCGTTGGTTCGAGGCAGTTGGCTGGACTACTTATTGCTGCATGGTACTGGCTTGTCATGAAATCGTCTATTAATACATCATAAATTTCTGTTATCAGTTATCTATTACCTTTTGTTCATTCACGCTTCTCTGTAACTTCTGATTGTTTCCAGGGCGAGGACAGACCTTAAGCCACATGTTGGTGATGTTGACGCTGCTGCCGTGCCATGCGGTTTTGGACGCGCTATTGGCAACAAGGTACACATCCTGAAAATATCATGTCCTAAACTAGGTAAAGGTTTGGTGGGAATAGGACACTCTCCCTCATCAAACCGCCGGGCCTAATCTCTAGCATGATTAGATAGGATCTGAGGGTTTGTTTTGTGTATTTCAATCCCTAATTCATTCCTTAATCATGAATGAGTACATGGTGTCCTCTTCATAGGGAAGACTTGACTTGACGGCTAAGAAACTAATGCCTAACTAACGGACACGCCGTTTTGGCTCATAGGAGCAGATGCTCCCATTGCGGAAAATGTATTTTAAACACATTTCAAAAAGTCAGAAATTTCTGGAAAAAAACTGGGTGTTCATCTCCACATTCTATGTGCACATGTAAAAGTTTTGTGGCCTGTGTAAAAAACAAAAACAAAAATCTTCCACAAGAAACAAATTTCACGAGACATTTTTTTATTTTATAAAGGCCATAAAAATGTCTTTTTTTTCATGAAACTTTGTATGCGCACATAGAATGTGGAGATGTACAACTGAAAAAAAGGGATTTTTTGACATTTTCAAACGCATTTTCCGGCAGTGTGAGGGCTGTTCCAACGAGCCAAATTGGGTTTTAGCTAACTTAAAGGATATCATCTCTTGAAAGGAAAGTAATCTTATCGTGTGCCCCTGTATATATAGCTTAGTGCAGCCCTTGTTTTCATTTTCGCTTTATTTCTTTTGGTTTTCTGCTTTGCCGTTTGTTCTCTGTTGGGGCCATACTCGTGCCATCTCGGCGCTTTCTTCTAATACAAATGGCACACATTTATATGCGTTTTCGAGAAAAAAAATCTCTTAACTAACGTAAATAAGATCGTTATATATCTATTTAATTGGATGAGATTAGGGTCTGTCGTGTTAAAGTGCCACACCCATGACAGACAATGTGTTTGAACTCTTCCATTAGGTACCACTTACCATCTGTTGACATGCCTATTACCACTTGCCGTCTGCTAAGTTTTTCCTTAGACGTATTATAGAATAACTGGAAATGTTTCTTGCTGTAAAAGAACAGAAACTGACAATTTACACAGGACTATTTGGATGCTTTAATACATAATCACGAAATACTCTATATATTAAGGAGGAACAATATTTCAGCAAGTGTTAGGTTCAAATAACAAGTAAAAGCCAGTTGACATGTGATCCAATCAAGGAGGCAGTACTTCTGCCTGAGTTCCTCTAGATCCTACTCGTCGGGATTACAGTGCTCCCGCAGTTTAATGGATATACTTGGAGGAGAAAAAACCTCCACAATCTGTAGAGGTAGTATTTGACTCGATGCTGCGTCAGTTGTGTTACGCAGTTCTATTACTTCTTGTTTTGTGTTGAGATTGGCTTAGTAATGACATGACACTATTTTAATAAATTAAGATGTGTGTGCATGGATTGAGGCAGAAGCTGGGGGTTGACCCTCCTTTTTGAAAAAGAAAATCTGTGGAAAAAGACTACTTCAACTTGTGAATGATATGAAAGAAGTCACATTAGTTGCTTATCATCTTGTGGTTCTTGTCACGTGTGTCAAAGTAACGCCCAGTATTTGTATTGCCATTTTGCATTGTATACTGACAAATGACAGCTGATTGCTTTTGCAGGGTGGCGTTGGGTTAAGAATTAGAGTTTATGACCGCAGGATATGTTTTGTGAACAATCATTTTGCTGCACATCTGGAAACGTTACCCGTCGTAATGCTGACTTTGACCATATTTATCGGACAATGAACTTTAACAAACCTAATGGATCTGCAGGTTTTTTATTCTCAACCTCCCCTCTTTTGAAGTGTTCATTTGCAGTAGTTTTCATTATAAATGATGTATATGACCTTTTTTTTCTTCTGGTACAGCTTCTGCTACGTCTGTCCAATTGCATAAAGCAGTGAATGTATGTAATCATTAAACTGTTTTCTAGAATCATATCCAGCCTTCATTACTTCCATTGCAATGAAGCGTACTTATACATAGGTTCCATACCAGCAGGCCAACGGGAATCAGCCGGATGAAGATAGACCTGAGCTTGCAAAGCTGATATGGTTGTTTTTCTTGGTGATTTCAACTACCGACTTTATGGTATCACCTATGATGAGGCAAGGGACATGGTCTCGCAAAGAAGCTTTGACTGGCTTAGAGAAAGGGATCAACTTCGAGCAGAAATGAAGGCAGGAAACGTCTTTCAAGGGATGCGTGAAGGTTTTGTCAGATTTCCTCCAACATACAAATTCCAAAGACACCAACTAGGTCTTGCAGGTATTGCCTATTTTCATACTTAAAGTACTTGCTCTGTTAAAATGTTCCTCCACAATAAAGTTCAAATGCTTATTTATTTTTTACATCGTATTCTACTTTGGTACTGATCTTTTCCGTCAATTTTGATGTAGGGTATGATTCAGGTGAGAAGAAGAGAATACCTGCTTGGTGCGATCGAATAGTATATCGAGATAGCCGTTCTGAATCAATAGGTGAATGCTCATTAGAGTGTCCCATTGTTGCTGCAATAACATCGTAAGATTCTGCAACACTTACCTTTTCTTCTTATAGAGCATTACATCAATCTTGTCCCTTCTCAGCTATCATCATGCTTTCATATATAACATGTTTTTTGTACATTTTGATAGGTATGAAGCTTGCATGGATGTGACAGATAGTGATCATAAACCAGTGAACTGTACATTTAGTGTTGATCTTGCAAGAGTAGACGAGCTGATAAGAAGGCAAGAGTACGGAAAAATAATAGAATCTAATGAAAAACTACGTTGTTTGCTTGAAGAGTCACATTGTGTTCCAGACACTATAATTAGCACAAACAACATTATATTGGAAAATCAAGAAACTGTTGTCCTTCGAATAGCGAATAACTGTGGAACAAAAAGGTCTGCTTTTGAAATCTTATGCGAAGGCCAATCGACGCGCAAGCAGGATGGTGATTTTGTTCTGAGGGCATCCTATGGCTTTCCGCATTGGCTTGAGGTATGTGTTTTAGTTTGTTCCTTTCAGTTATGAAAAACTATATCTTTATAATATTTATGTTGTTGCTTTCTCGTGTTTTTTTATTTTGACTAGTTGAATGCCCGTGCGTTGCTACGGATGTACATTGTAGCATATAAACTCATTAATCTAGATGGTCCTTTTTTCAGCCAACATATTTTTCTTAATCCACAAATCTCAACGGTTGAAATTCTAAATGGTACTTTTTTTCGCCCATCTAATGATTGTTGCTCCCTCCCTCCTTGATAATCTATTGCCACCATATTTTTCCTAATCGACAAATTTCAACGGTTGAAGTCGCCTTTAGTGACCTCGTCGTCCTCTAGATTTGGCCAAGTTGTTACTTCGCTTTAGCGCCTTCCTGAATAATTTTGCTTTATACATTTGGTTCATGAATACAAAAGCTTGATGGTTTCACTTTCACATTATTTGTTCAATGAATCACTCAGTATGCAGAAGGGGAGATAAAATCTTGAAATACATCAAATCATGAAATACAGTTTTATATAAATCAGATAAGTGAATGCGCAATACATCCTTGTCCACATATATTTTTAATGCAAAGTTGTGTCATTGCAAAATAATAATAATAAACACATGAGATTTGTCTTGCAATCACAAGAATATAGAAGATGTGAATAAGCCGGTTGTAGTTATGATCTTATAAACTTCATTTGGTAAAAGTTTCCGCTGCACCAAGGAACGATATAGACAACTGGAAGGGTTGTGTGATGACGTATGTGAAGAACTTAAGAATGAGTTCCCCCTGTGCAACCCTTCAGAACCCCATCCTCCTTTCCTATATCTGCAAACTACAAGTGCGGACAGGAAGAAAGAATATTAGATCTATGGGATTAGGTGATTAACTAAATAAATGGAAATTCTAAGAATCGTAACGTAACATAATTCCCCTAGGCAATTAAAGTTAAAAGTGCAGAAAATAAATTTATGACAACAATTAAAAATGGAAAACGAACTGAAACGAGAAGGTGCAGAACTGTACTTAAAAGTACTTGACGACAAATGTACACTAACCGAGTGATTACATACAGTGGACCAAGAGAAAATTTATCACCCGAGTACCAGCAATTTCAGAACTTTCAAACTAAAATTCCTAGTGCTCCAAAATTAACATGTCTCTCAGTATTATATTAGGTAGCTGGATTAAACAAAGCTACTCGTTGCACCTCATGCATTGATAAAACTGTGAACAAAAACTACAAATGAATGGAGCTGCATTAGAGTTCTGCGTATTTCCTACGATCATCTGGCAAGCCAGCCTCCATGAACCTGGAATGTGAAATAGACACTAAGATAAAAGTGCACATCTAATTGGCAAGTCCTCTGTATGTGAAGCACAGAGGGGATAACAGTAGAAAAGCAACCATTGCTGCCCACCAAACCAGAAGGTGATTTCAGTACTACATACCTTCTTCAGGGAAAGCAACCATTGGCAGGTCATTCTGTTCATAATGCTAAATCCAAAAAAAATTGTGTCCTTCTGACATAATCAATCTGAGGCCATACCCAATACACCGGTCAAAAAAAAGTTGATGTTGTACGGTGAGAAGGGTACCATATAATAATATAACAATTACCACTAATCGTGCTGCTAGTGTGGATAGCAGATGTAGGGGTTCAAACTAAACATCATTGTTTACACTCCTAGGAGGTGAGATTAAGAGCAAGTAAATTATAGAAGCAAGATTAGAGAATCCAAATAGATACATATATGGCCAGGAAGGGGAGTAAATACGGTTTAAGCACTTTGCAGACCACGGAATAGAAGACAGAAGCAGCGAAGAATCAAGAGTAGGATCCAGGATGATTCTATGTGATTCAGAAAGGGAGATTGCAGCTGATATCTCCAAAATTATTGCAACAGATTCCACCATGGAGGAGGTGGAGAGAGCTCATCGGCAGCAGCTGGTTACATAATGCAGCTGAAACTAATTCTCAGCATGATGATATCTTTTTAAGGATTCCAGCATGAATACATATGAATTTTATACAGTACTAAATAAAGCAATCTGCTAGAATAGTACAGGTTGAGTTTGTACCCACCAGATGTCAGTTTACACGATATAATAATAGAATGTTTCAACTCAAAAATCAAGACACATAGCTGTCTGGTAAGTAGCGCAAATTATCAAAATATATATTTTTCACCTGCACTTATCAACCAAAACCGAAGAGGATAAATCGAAACCTAACCAAGACTGGCGCCTCTAAGAACAGTTACTTGTTGAGTAACGGCCTATAAAGAATCCTGCAATCAATTTCCATGGAGAGAAGCACATTTAATTAAACCATCCATAGGATTTCGGCTGAAGCTATACCTCTGATCTAATACCTTACTGTAACCTAAGATCCAACAAGTAACCTAAGAGGTAGAGTAGAAATTCGGAGAATAGAGAGTAGCATTAAGGTCTGTTCGCTGGAACATAGAGAAATTGGTCAAGAATAGAAGTCGGTTCAAATCCATTGCTACCTCATCAAACAGGCTAGCTTATTCTGGCTGCAATTCAAGACCCTGAATCTAACAGTAAGGTATTCAGTGGCGCGCATACATCTGCTCCAATTTTTGCAGTCACTAAACCCGATAGTCTAGCATTAAGCTGCAGGCACATATATATGCAAATAGGAGTGCTCCCTGTGTCGAACGGTAATCAAATACAAAAACTGAAAAGGTATGCATAGGTGCATAATCTGTTTAATTTGCATAATCTTGAGGTTTCCTACATATCCAATCCAAAAATTCACAAGGGCCTGCATTGTCCACCGATACAAACAAATCTATAATGCTAATTAACAGTGTAAATTATTACTGCTGGTGACTCACTGTAGAATGCTAATAAGCGACACCACTGAGTATGCTAATGGCATCAGCAGCAACAATATTATGCGTTCGTGATTACGCTGCACAGGTTCGTGAGGTACATGATGATAATAGTACCTTACCTTGGAGGGCGTGGCTGCGTGGGGGTGGCCCCGTCCTGGATCTTCATGGGATTGGGATACCTCCAACCCATGGCGTCGTACGCCTCCACCAGCTCCAGGCAAATGGCCAACTCCGTTCGACCCGTCGGCAGCTGACTCCGGCTCCGGCTCCTGCTGCCGCACTCCGCCATCCGCGTCGACCACCTTCTCTACCGCCATGGATTAAGTAGTTGCAAGTTGTAGCGGGCCGCGGAGGGTAGATCGGCAGGCAAGGGCCCTCGGCTCCCGCCATGGGGCTTCGAATCAAGGGGGACTGGGTGAGCTCGAGGGTATCCACCGGTGCCTCCGTGTCTCCGATTGGTCGCCCAGGCTCAGAGGAGGAAGAGGATCGACTCCGAACCAACACCACAGGCGCCGTGGATGTGGGGGAGAGGCATGCCGGAGACCGAATCATGCACTCAGTAGACGAACACCGAGGGTCGCTTCTTCTTCAACAGGCTAGATCGGGGACGGGATGCGGCGGAATATTTGTTTCTGCGGCAGTGCCGGCGTCGCCGGGGGACAGCGGAGACAAACCCTAGCGCCACCGCTCGCCTTTCTTTCTTTCGTCGGTGCGAGAATTGGCGAAATGATGTGAAGCGGAACGGTAGCAGGGGACTGCGGGTTGATTTGTTGATTTACGAGGGGGTTATTTGCAAAATACATAATCGAACAGGTAAGTTCACTTGGCGGTGGCAGTGGTATGTAAATATTGGACCGTTCGATTTCGTCCGTTGCTAGCGAGCGGAGACGTCCGATTTCGTCCGTCCGGCAGAAGACAGGACACTGCGTTCTTTTATAGTAGAGATTTTTTCTTGGTCTTCCATACCTCTTTCTTGTACCATATCCTACTAATGTTTTGATATCAGAAATTACTCTAGCACGACTCCCATCCCACAAAAGTATTCTATCTCCACGTACTGTCCTAAAATTACTGCTCATACTTTTGCTTGTATAATGGGAGTGGAGGTTTCGTGCTCCCGAGATCGAGTGATCTTGCTATTTAAAAAAATCGAAAAAAAATATTTACAAGTTTTATGTATATCTTTTTGAAAAAAAAACCAGATGTAGCCAATGGTGTATCCCACAAACTTGCAAAAAATGAACTTCTCATACAGTTTATTCTGAGCTACACAAAAATGACAAAAGTATGGATCTAAGTATGATATTTTCAAATCTCCAAATTTATCAGATTTTGTCATTTTTGTGTATCTCAGAATACAGAGTAAGTTGATATTTTGCATGTGTGTGGGATACACCATTGGCTATATCCGGGATTTTTTTCAATTTTGTTGAATCTTGTAAATATTTTGTTGAATCTTTTAAACTACCAGGATCATTGGAGCTCGGGAGCCAAAAACACTTTTCGGTAAAATGGACAGTTCTTTATCCATTACTCGTTAGTCAACTCATAGTTTGAGGGTTATACAATAGTCCTTTTCTTCCAAAAATAATTATTTGGAGA
Source organism: Poa pratensis (assembly GCA_947311845.1). Classification (NCBI taxonomy): domain Eukaryota; kingdom Viridiplantae; phylum Streptophyta; class Magnoliopsida; order Poales; family Poaceae; genus Poa; species Poa pratensis. The sequence continues at coordinate 16,375,738 of CAMZMU010000044.1, read as the reverse complement.
ACCATGTAACCTCTCTTTTACTGGCTTGATGGTCTTTGTATGATGCTGACGGACAAAATTAGACAAAACCAAATTATATCACATAGTACTAAAATAGGCATGGAGAGAAGCTCAAGTATGGTTGCATCTGTAGTGCTCCATTCGGTAGCTCCTTTGTGAAGCTATGAGTCAATTTACTAATTTATGAAAGCACTATACCTGCGCTGACATTAGACAGTCGTAGCTGTACCGGGATATAGTATTCATCCTCCATTTTTCTCCTGTTCCATATATTTCTACTTTTGGCCATGCCAATAATTTTCTCTTATGTGCTACGTTATTCAGGTTCAACCATCCATTGGTCTGATTGAACCTGGAGAAACGATGGAGGTTACCGTGCATCATGAAAACTACTACACTCGAGAAGAATTTATCGACGGAGTTATGCAAAACGGATGGTGCGAAGTGACCAGGGACAAGGAGGCCGTTCTTCTGGTCAATGTGACTGGTAGCACCTCGACTGAAACCATTACACACAGGATCAAAGTCCGGCACTGTTGTGCAGCGAGCTCAGCACCCGCAACCGCGAACCTACTGTACATTACGGCCCCGCCCGGTGATGATCCATCAAGTGAAGGTCCTACAGAACGTTCTTCCAGAAAGAGCCAGTCGAATCACTTGCAACGGTCCGACTTTGCGCTGTTCGGCAGCTCGGAGGTGCAAGACCTTTGCCGTATGCGGAACATACATGAATAAGACTAGTTTCTCTTGTTTGCTGTTTCACGTAGGAGTTTTGTATAGGGGGTGAAGTAGTAGTTTTTCGTGCCTAAATCAGGGAGAAGACACTCCACTGTTAACGCTGTACATATGCAGGTTCTCACCATTCTTCATGTAACTGAGAAAAGAAATGCATAGTTACAGGAGATATTTTGTAGCTAGTTTTATACATGTATTTTGTGGTGTGTGTGTGGTGTGGAAGAACATCTTTGATTAAAGAGTACAAAGGAAGTTGGTGTCAGTTGTGACTGATCAATAGTCTGTACATTTTACTTCAACGAAAATATGCAATTCCCATATCCGCAACAAATTCGACATGCAATTTCTGCCTACAATTCTCCTTGTTAACTAAATTTATGTCAAGGAACCTAGACAGGCACTGTTCTTTTCTTCCTTTTCAGTTCCAGAAATGTCTACTGTTGAGATGTGTGGATTTAGCTGATACTTCTATTTTCTCCCAAAAAGGTCAACTTTGCTCCTACTGCACACCGCACATGCACACACAATTCTACAGTTCGACGACAACAGCTTCCCTTCTCAAATCCATGCTCATGAATCTGAATGCTTGGTAGCCACTTCACCTCTGAACCTTTTTTCCACGGCATGCACCATGAATTTCCTGAATGCTTGGTACCCACTTCACCTCTTTAACATTTTCCAGGTGACCCAGCTCAGCTCTTCCTCTTTAAGTGTGACCTCCAAGTCGCTTCAGAGATGTATGGTCATAGCTCTCAGACCTCTGCACCCACCAACTGAATTGAAAGCTCTTGTTGAGCGGGAGCGAAGTGCAAGAAATACCTAATTCGCAACCCTACTGAATGATTATGACGGGTCATAGTCACGCAACCAAAATGTTCAACCGTTCAGTAGGTTTGACATTTGGGCATAAATTCGGTTTGAAGAACTGGAGAGGGGCGCCGCATGGGCAGTTAGGCTAGGTCAGATCTGGTGGACTGTCTACCAGGGTCAGCGATGCGAGGATTTGGTCATAATTTGGTGCCTGTTAGTTCAGTTGCGTCCTGACTCCTGAGGATAAAGAGCAGTTGTGTAGCTAAGTTGGGTTTGGCTAACCTCACTTAACTCACACTTTAATGATCAAGCGTTTATGTTGTGGATGACCCACTACTGCTGAAAGCTTTTGGTGTTAAAGAAAGCCATCACTAGTTTGATGTGGAAGGTGATTGATCGATTGGTTACCTGAGTTCAGACGCTCTTACCAGCTAGGAAACGTACAATGGACGGACAAAGTGTGGAATCATTTTTCACGGGCGTGGATGGAGACTCAGGGCCCCGGTGCGATCGCCACTGGTTCCGGGCGAGAGAAAGCCCTTTTATCGTTGAGCCGACCAAGCCCATTAAGTTCCTCTTGCAAACAGTTTTTTGTTTGGACGCAGGCTGCAAATACTCGAGTAAACCATTCCATAACAATGCTCGTTCAAGTAGAAGATGAATAGTACCATACCGGTTACGGAGGAGTGCACAGACCGGAATATAAGTGCACCATTCGCCGGTTGCATCAGCCGGGTGTGGTGGCGCACGCTTGTGACTCCAGCTTCGGTGGGCTAGGTTGGCATGGTGTGGTTCGGGGTGGGCTCGAGCCCGATGCATGCTGGATCATGAAAGACCAGCAGACCTTGATCGTGCTTCACCATTGACTTTTTTCAGAAACACGAACGCTCACATATACACTCATCACTATTAACGCATGCACCCCTCACCCATATGAGCACCTCCGAACAATCGAGCTGATGGTCAGGTCTTGATATTGGGGACTCATTGTCGACAGGAGCGTCGCCTCCGGCTAAAAAATATTCCGTCTTTATGAGCATACATGGTATCAAACATGTAGTTTGAACTCTGTTGAACTGGGGAAACAACCAACCTCATAAGCATCCAACCACTCTTTGGTTCTCAACGAGCCAGGTCCCTCGACACGCTTCCGAAAAAGCCATGAAGCACGATAGACACGGACAAAATGTCACGCCACCTCACCGTCAGTCGGCACCTAAGGGGAGAGATACCAACGTGTTTTGGCCACCCAGACATGTTAGTGGTGAAGACCCGATGCCACATTCCCTGCATTGTTGGAACCTCCGACATTCTTGAGATCAACTTAGACGGGGGCTGTCATCCCGGCATCCGCCTAGCAAAACCACACATGGGGGCTACATGCGCTTTCAATCTACCTCATTTTGATAATTGATGACAATCTCACCACGAGGGTTTATATAAGGAATTGTAAGAAAACCCCGGTTATACTAACATCAAATAATACAAAAGCATGTGATGTTAGTAGGACGACAGTAAATAGAGCAAACTCCTCACAATATATGCATGTGTGTTAGATTTCATTATATATATTGGCAAACATATTGGTGGAGTTTCCTCTATATAATCAGCCATGCAAACCAACAAAGGATGCAAATGATACAATTCTTAAACATGAAACCCAATTTCCATAAACTCTCTAAAACTTCTTCCCCATTGGCAACCATTGCCGAAATAGGTGGAAAAAACTTAGAAGCCCAATATAGTATGAGTACCTCCAAAAGGTGCGTATTTCTTACAATATGAGTGGAATTAAATAAACATATCCAATGATGAATTAAAATCCATTAGAATATCAAATAATTCATATAGCACACGAGTTTGTTTTAGGGATACACTAGCATCGCCCCACCAACTTCAAAAAAATCAAAGGGATATCGATTAGAGTCAAATTCGCACGTGCTCAAGACAACTTCACTTCTGCGACGGTAGAATGTGATCTTTCTTGTAGTGCGCAATCAAAATATTTAACCGTTCAGTAGGTTTAACATTTGGACATAAGTTCGGTTTTGAAGAATTGAAGAGGGCGCCGCATGTGCACTTAGGCTAGGTCAAATCTGGTGGACCGTCTGGGGTTAGCGTCTTAGCGATGTAAGGATTTGGTCGTAATTTGGTGCCGATTTGTTTAGTTGCGTCGTGAGGATAAAGATCAGTCGTAGCTAAGTTGGGTCTGGCTAACGCTAACCTCACTGAACTCACTCCAAATGATCAAGCGTTCATGTTGTGGACCACCCAGTACTGCTGAAAGCTTTTGGTGTTAAAAGGAAGTCAAAAAAAAAAAAAAAAATCATCGTTGTACTACGCGCGTTGCGTCTTCATTCGCTAGTTCTAGCTCCCATATCCAAATGCGCGCCGGTACGCTTTAGCAGAACTGTTGTGATACTGCGCATGAGTTTAGTGCCCTCGATCAGCGTAAGTGACATCAAATCTTTTTTCCACCTCATTTGTTCCTACTCACATCAGGTGTTACCTTCTTCTCAATAAAAAAAGCTGGGCCTGCAACTAACTCGAATGCCACGATGATTTCGCTCCCACATCGCACTCATTCCGTCATTCGTCGCCTTCCCGTTTCAGTTACCATCTTCTCTGAATACGCACAGATGCAAGAAGGTTAATTTATCTTCTACGGAAACATAGCATGAAACCACACAGACAGCGACATGGCCGGCTTGTCTTCAGAGCCAATGAGGCGTCAGAATATTGCAATATGGACGTCACGATGGGTTGCTGCAGCCTGCATATGCAGATGATGCTTTGCACCAAGCACACGTTTGCTCAACCTTTCCACACTTTTCTCTGCGGTTGCCACAAGCTCTACTGCCACGAAAAAGGTCATGTAAATCGACTCGCACTCAATCTAGAGCCACGAGCTTCAGTCCTCATCTTGGCTCAAGTGAACCACACGCTGCCCACTGCTTCTCGTCTTGCTCATTCACGCCAATACTACACGTGTAGACCTAATTCTGCCTAAATCCTCCAGGCTCCAAGCTTAGACTAGGCCACCATGTAGCAGTACTAATTCTGCCTAGTTGGATAGTTACGTGTACATTGTAGCAGTACTAAGACGAACAAACGATCAACCGTTGTTTATATAGAGAAAATGTTTTGCTTCTTCCCCACTGAAAAAAAGAAGTAAACTCATTCCCCACTCTTAAAGGAAAAGATTCAGTGACCTGCTACCCGTGTCACCTTTCTAGAGAAATCATGCTTCCACTGGCAAAAACATCTTCTATGCTTCACCAACCGCCGGGACACACCTCTCCTGGCTTTCGCAAAAGCGGCCGATAAAATGGCCCCATAACACAAGCAGATGATGCATGGTGATGCAGATCAACTCAGCATATGCAACAAAACATTCAGATGAAACCAAAATGCACACAGAAAGACCTATCAACCGATCAGCATCTCTCTCATCTCCAGTATAATGTGCAGTAGACAGTAGTATACACACGACTATCATCATACAAAAAGAGAGACCAAGCAAGATCACGAGACCCTAACCTCCTACATAGTATCACACACGCAGCTCAACACACCACCAATCAAACCCCGTACCGACGGACCTGATCAACTAGTAGGAAGAAAGAATCACATGGAGAGCGGCAAGTGGCCGTTCGAGGCGCCGCCGTTGTAGGCCTTGTCCTCCGTCTTCCTTCTCTTCAGGACGATGCTCCAGGTGATGGCCTCCAGGGCCACCGCGACGCCGCCAAGGACACCGATCACGATGATGTAGCCCGTCTTCCACTTCTGCTCAACCTCCAGGATGGTCATGCCCTTGAAGATGTTGACGATGCCCAGGATGATGATGGTGTAGCCCACCGAGTGGTGGTACGCGTTCCAGTACACGCGGAGCTTGTGATCATTCTTGGGCCTCAAGAACAGTGCAAAGATCTAGATTACAAAAAAAACATCAGTAAGTAAACTAGGCAACTGACGCTGCAATTTCAGTTGCATAAAAATGCTTCAAGGAGAAGATGATACCTGAAGGGTACCAAGAGCAAATACTGCGATGCCAATGTTCCTGTGAAGCGAGTAGGTGATCCCCTTGGACAAATTGCCAAGATGAATACCTGTGGCCCAGCCAGATACTCCCACAGCATATCCAATCAGCTGGCAAGCTACATGGAGGTAAAACCATGCAGGGTCGGCCGATTTAAATGTCTTGAGATACCTAGCAACTATGCCTCCCATGGGCAGTAGAATCCCCCAGCTCACAGCATTCAGAATTCCATGTGTCTGCAGGAGAACCAAGTAAGGATGAGATTTTTTTTCTATAAAATTACTGCCAACCTGATAAATTCAGTATGCTCTGTTTCTATCTATCATCTATAGATATGAACTTTACTGAATTTTCTTCTTTAAAGAAGGATTGATTTCTCTATTACAACATAAATCCAAGGTAGAGAGTTTCTATGCTAATGCCACAAATGAACATGCAGATGTACCTATCAACAATTAGACTGATCCATGATTAAAGTACCTCAAGGCAGGAAGAAATCTAGCTAGCCAAGAAAGATTCAGCCCCAATATAATAAAATGCCAAAGTGCACAGAACAAAAGAACCCATGTGATGTGAGACACACAGTCAAGATAGCAAGAAATAATACAGCTCAAGTCTAGGTTTAAATCGACGTCAACTCAAACCAACCAAGTTAATTAGGCATATGCATGTGACTTGTGACATTTCACATGACAACAGGCACATGGTTTTTATGCTGTGTCCGTTACAAGCATACAAAATTGACGGTTTTCCATGTTCTTGACACTGCATCAGCATACACCGAAATTGATTCACGTGGTTTACTCCTCTTTACTCATTTGCAGTAACGCTTCAGTAATTCACACTTATTAACTGAATTAAAAACTGAATATTCAGTTAAAAAGTGAGATTGTCCCTCTAATTTTGGCAGCAATTGAGGACTTCATAGAGTTTTAATCCCTATAATTTTTACCAAACTTAAGTTCTTCCATGAGTTTGGTTGCGATTGCATACCGAGACGGAAGCGTAAATTCAAGATAAGAACGAAGAGGCTGGACATGAATGAAGAGATAAGAGCCCACCCAGATCTTATCTTAAAGCTTGAGTAGAGTGCTCACATTTTTCTTCCTGAGGATGCTGCCCCCTCCGCTGGCGGCGGTGCTTGCCCCCGTGACCAGGTTGAGCTTCCCCTTGGCGGCCTTGTTGGCGGTGGCCATGGCGTGCGAACCGATGCTCCCGCCAGAGAACGGACCCACCTGCCAGACCTGGTTCACCTCGCCGGTGCCGTTCTTGAGCGTCAGCGTCCCGAACATCTGGACCCGGCCATCGGCGCCGAGCTCGGCGGCGAGGTCGGTCGTCGGGTACTTGATGGTCCCCCAAGAGTCGGCCGAGTACCCAGAGACGTCGTACGTCTGGACGGCGTAGCCGCCGCCCTTGGGCACGGCGATGAGCGCCTGCGTGCCGACCATACCGTCGTCTCTGGGGTTGATCCCCCATGCGACCCACCCGCCGGCGGCGGACGGCGGGGCCAGGAACGCCACGGACAGAGACGACGCCGCGGGGTTGTAGGTCCAGTGGATGGACGCGCCAAGGGCGGGCAGGTCGCTGCAGGTCGTGTAGACGCGGTTGCTCGAGAACTTCTCTGCCGTGCACGCCCCCGCCGCGGCCACGCGCGCCGGCGCCACGACCACCGCCGCCGCGGCCACCAGCAGCGCAAGAGCCCGCACGACGGACATGGTTGTTGCTGCCCTCCAAGGACGGGGAAGCTCTGGGCTGGAGGAGTTAATGGGGGTTCAGGTGGGAGGCGAGTTTGGCCGTTTGGGTGGTGCGGGGAGGAAAGGCCCTCGCTTTCGGGTTCAGAGTTGGAAGCTGCAGTGCGTGTGGGGGAAACACGGCGGAGGTGGTGCGGTTAATAAGGAGGAGGGGGCGGTGGACGGCGGACACGCGGGGACGTATGGTTGGGTTCGGGTTGACGCGGTCTGGAGCTTTTAGGAAAGGTTAAAGACGCTGCTTTTTTACGTCAGTTTCTTACCAAATGTGCGAGGCGACTTGCCGAGTTTACTGCCGACCCGCAACGTACGGAAAGTTGATCTTTTTTAACTGAATCTATTTGGACATATTCCTACTTCGATTGGTGCATACCCTGCCTAAATTTGACGAGAGGACGAAATAGGCATGAGGAGGTGCAATCAGGAGCAAGTGCTACTCCCTCCGATCTGAAAAAGAGTCCGGCGTTATAGGCGCGTTTGGTAGTCTGCAGACGACCAGACTAACCCGCCAGTTACAAACTCCTCGTGTTTGGATGCCTGCACGAGCTCTCGGGACAGGCCAGCACGCCCATTAAAGCAACGTCGGGCCAGACCCGAGAGGCACGGTCGCTGAACGTAAAGAACTAGTATGAGGTAAGACATGTGTCGGCACACACAAATTTATATCAAAGATTTTGAATGAACATGAACCAAAATTTGCCGTTTCGGCCTTGTTATTGGTATTTTGGCAAATATAGGACCAACCGGGATATGTTTGAATCGGTGGGGAGAATAACAGACGGACAGACAGAAGCTAATAGAACTTTATGAAAGTAACGATCGTTCTTGATCGTCAAAGTTCCCAAATCGATATGTCTAAGTTTTGCTAACCATTGACTGACAATATCTCATCCCTAAGGCATTGTCACAGTGTATACGTAGAGGCATAAAGTATCCTACACATCTCTCTTTGCCACACAAGAAAATGAATTATAAATGTCGCATCTTCCTGTTACTAGTGTGCCGTGTGTTGTCACGGGGCAATGAAGAGATTAATCGTATCATAATTCTTGAATGCAACAATTTACGAAAACCACGATGTATACACCTTTAGGTGGTCCAGGGTTTCCCAACAATCACCCCTTCTCTTCATCGTCCCGTCGGATTCCTGCCTCCTCTGCTTGCTGCTCCAGTGGCTGGAGGGGATGCGACCTCGAACCTCGACACTACAGATAAGTCCTTAAAGTTATGGTTCGATCAACTAACAATCACGCTATGGGGATGATGGCGGTGGTGTGCACGAACACGGTAATGTTTCCCCCGACTTCTCATCCACCTTATCTATGATTGTCTCGTCAATGGTGTTGAGGAATGGAGTGAATAGCCCTGATCGCTACTCTTTTTAGAGTAGTGGATCTAATTATGTATTCAAATTTTGCTGATAGTCTACGTGTCTCGGCTCGTTGGTTTCTTCTTCGACTGCAAGGCTCGACCATCTTCGATCTTTTCATTTTATGTACCCATTCTAGCTTAAAATCTCCCAACTATATTGGAAAATTGATTGGTTATCCATAAATGAAAATAAATAAAGTTTTCATCATAGTGTTAGAGAGGACGTGTCTCTCTAGATTTGTTTGGCCGGTTTAAGGTTGGTCGTCGAGCCCTCTTCGTGGCTTTCGTCTCATGGGCAGCGATATGTTCCTCGTATCACCTTTATTAGTGTCTTATGGCTCCGACCAACGACTTCCCGGCTGTCGTGTCAACAATGTTTTCCTAGTTATGGCGTGGTTCCGAGGCCTAGAATTACCATCGAGCTTCGCTTATGGCTCACCACCATCGAGTGGAGGAAGAAGACGGTGTTTTTTTCCCCTAGATATCAGAAAAAAATTGAACATCTACTTAGTTATCCACAATATTTTTTCTATTAAGTGGCAACGAGAGTTTAAATTCATAGTAACATTCTTCATAATATAGATGAAAGCTTAAGGAGATATAAGCTATACATCGGCACCTATAAGCCGCATAGTTGTGGCCCTGAAGTTGGGTCGACGGTTCGAGGATGGTGGTGGCTTCGATCTGAAGCGTGTGTGTGCAAATGGCACACGCTGAGAATAATGTTGGCCAGATGTGCAGTGGGGGAGCTTGCTATCTGGCAAGATCTGGCTTCTGCCACACCTAAATTAGTATTTCTTGCATAGTATGTCTGTGTAATTGTGTACAAATTAGTTAATTTCCATAAATTTTAGTTCATTCCGCCACACCTAAATTTTGATTCTACCTCCGCTACTATAGATGTGTGCTCTGATACGTCAGATGGCGGCTCTAGCATGTGGGCGTTGCCGTGTGTTCAGGACAAAATGCTTCGAGTAGGGAGATTTGATTTTAACACCCCTTGTTCGTGCGCCACAGCAACATAAGCCCCTTTGTTTGTCATCCTCCCTTCTAGCCCCCCCAGTTTGGTAATTCGGTGCTGATGGCCCCCTTTGACATTGTTATCTGCTCAATAAGTTAGTAATCCTATATTAGAGGCTAACGAAATTTTAAAATGACTAGACTACCTCTGTCTTATTTCTCAGTCACGCACGCACTGGGAGCCTGGGAGACGGAACTGTTCTTTTTCCCCGCAGCTCGCCGCCCCCGTCCGTGACCTTACCGTCGCCATGGCCGCTCGCCGCCGGGCCTGGCCTGGCCTCCGTCGCGCCTGGAAGCCCCGGTGCTGGGTCTCGCCTCCGTCACTCCTAGCCGCTCCGCCGCCGGGCCTTGCCTCCGCAGCTCGCCGCCCCTCGTCCGTGTCCTTGCAGTCGCCCTGGACGCTCGCCGCCCCTCGTTCGTGTCCTTGCAGTCGCCCTGGACGCTCGCCGTCGGGCCTGGCCTCGCCTCCGTCGCGCCTGGAAGCGCCGGTACCGGGCCTCGCCTCCGTCCCTCCTAGGCGCTCAGCCGCTAGGCCTTGCCTCCGTCACGCCTGGCCACTCTGCTGCATCTCCATACCGCCGACCGCCCTCCATTGTTGCCCCAAAGGTAAGAAAAGCATGGGGTAATACTGTACATTCATGTCCCAATTTGTTACTTATATGTTGACAAACTTGTTAAACATGTCAAAGGGGGCCATCAGCACCGAATTACTGAACTAGGGGGGCTAGAAGGGAGGATGACAAACAAAGGGGCTTATGTTGCTGTGGCGCACGAAAGGGGGGTTAAAATCAATTCTCCCCTTCGAGTACGTGTTCTTCCACATTCTTGACTTCATATTTTGTGTCGTGGTTGCTTCGCATTGGTTGATATATATTTTTGATGAAGAGACCGGGATCTTAACCTCTTTTTGAAAAGAAAAAAAACAGCAGCACTAGGATGGTAGACGTCACGGATGACATGAGCAGATGCGCCTACGGATGGATGGATATCGAAAACCAACGAGGACAATCCGCAGCGCCCTGGGATACCATGGTACTACAAGGGTGTGTTCGTTTTTGGAACGGCAGGGAATGGAATGGAACCATTCCATTCCACGGTCACGGAACCGTTCCATCCCTGCGTTCGGTTCGGGCAAAAAAATGTCACGGAACCGTTCCATCCTTGCGTTCGGTTTTGGAACGGGGAAGAATGGAATGGAATGGGATGAGAATGGAATTACTCCTAAACTCGATTAATTATCGCTAAACACGATTAATTATTCCTAAACTTGATTAATTATTCCTAATCTTGATTAATTATTTTTAATCTTGATTAATTATTCCTAATCTTTGATTAATTAGTGCTAAACTTGATTAATTAGTGCTAAACTTGATTAATTAGAGAGACGCACTGTGCAATTCCACCCCGTCCGGCCGAATCGGCCGGACCGGTCGGTTCCGCATATTGGAGGAATATTCCCTCCAGTGGAACCAGTGCGTTCCGTTCCATCCCGGAACCGAACACAAGAATCGTCCCGAGGAACGGAACCGTTCCATTCCATTCCCTGGAATTCCAGAACCGAACACACCCCAAGTGTCCTTGGACATTTGTTTTGTCTAAAAAACGGGCACGCGTTACAGAAACGCCGTCACTTGACCACATTACACAAACGACGACAATCGGCAGCGGCCTTGGTGGCCGGACCCCGTGAAATCCTTCCAGAAAAAAACGCAACCGCTACCCGATCGGTGCTGCGTCAATGCTTACGTACGTCGTCCACCGGGCGCCCACGGAATAGAAACATCTTCGATCTGGAGTAGTACTATGTAGTTTGTGGATTGAGGAATCTGAGCACATGCCGACCTTGTTCAAAAAAAAGCACATGCAGACACACGCCGTACGTGGTAGCTTTGGGGTGGGTGACTGACTAAACACTTTAGCAGCTGATCAGTCTCATCGGTCGGGCAGGGCCTCACCTGACCTTCAAAGCACTTCAGCATAGCAGCCGGCCGCCGTGAAAGTACACTACGGTGGCGCTCGTGGCGGCGGCGGGCACTGACTTTCTGTGCCATCGTTTCGACCATGCGGCGCTGCCACGCGCGCTCGGCGGCGGCGGCACCGGTGCACCTCCCTTCCCCGTCTGCAGGTCAGCACTAGGCGGGTGTTCATGGGGCAGAGTGGACTCTCCGTGTAGTGTAGGTAACGTGGTTCGGAAAAAACGCACAGCTAAGCTAGCATGGCGAACGCGACTAGGCCTTCAATCCATCCTCTTTAATTTGCGGTTGAGCGAGAATTTATTTCTATCAGCATGGGAGATGGCAGCAACCACCAGTAGAAAATGAGGCTTTCGTCCGGAGCCCAATTTTGCATTAGCCCCGATTCAGGGAAAAACCGGGATCAATGCCGGGGCCCATAGACCATTGGTCCCGGTTCAGTTGGGGACATTAGTCTCGGTTCGTGCCACGAACCGGGACTAAAGCTCCAGAGCCGGACACGTGGCGTGCCGTGGAGCTTTAGTCCCGGTTCGTGTCTCGAACCGGGACTAATACCCCTCCCCTGCCTATAAGTAACCCTCCCAGCTAGCTTCTCTCCTCTGTTTTTTTTTCTGCTTAGATGTGTGGGAAGTGGGTGCTAGTTTTTTCTTCTTCTTTGCTACGCACAAGATGTGTTCGATGAAATGCCCGAGCCACACTTAAGTTCACATAAAATGATATCCTCGACCGAGGTTAGCAACCTTATCCTTTTCATCTGTAATTGATACAAAAATATTGCATGTGTCGATGTACGGTGGTCATTTCACTATTCAAGATATTATTGTAATGATATTTGATAAACCTAATTATATGATGCAGATAGATGCACGGAAGCGATGGATGTACGGCGAACGACGCAATTCCGATTTTATTGCAGGCCTGCATAAATTTATCGATGTGGCTGAGGCAAACAAAGTGGATAATTTTATACCTTGTCCATGTGTTGACTGTCGGAACGTCAGGGAGTACTCTAATGTAACATCCCAAAAATATTAATCAGTATTATTATTCCAAAAATGAGAGCCAACAAAAACTTTTGCTTAATTATATGTGTTGATCTCATATTGTTGTTTGTGTTGTTTATTTCTTGCTAGTTATGTGTTGTTTGCTCTAAATAAAGACATGAAGAAAAGAAGAGAAATAAAATAAAAAGAAAAGCAAGAAAATAATCTGACAAGTGTCACATAAAATTCTCCAAGTGAGAAGTTGTTTTCCTTTACAATAAAATTCAGAGGAGTGGTAATGTAAACACTCCCATGTTATCCTTACTACTTTTCTATCTCAAACAATATTTTAAATTAGTTTTAAAATTCAAAAGTAAAATTCAATTGGAAATAAAACCAAATTCAATAATTAAAACCCTATGAACAAAAATGATTCAAAACATTTTATTTTGTAAAGCCAATTTTTGTGAAGCTTCTGCATGCCATGGGAAGGCTTCACAAATTTTCTTGAATTTTTATAAATAGATTTAGTGCCCTAATTAAATTCGAGAAAAGCTTCTGGTTTGAAAAACAAAAGAAAGAAATGAAAAGGAGAGAAGCCAGGGGGTTATCTGCAAAACCTTCTTCGCCTACCTCTCCGTCGCCGTGTCGACGCCGCACGCCGCGCGCCTCGCCGTTCCCCGGGCCCCCAGGCCCCCCTGCTCGCGTCCACCCTCGCTCCCGTGCCTCTGCACCCTCTGCCTCGCAGAGGAGGGCACTCGAGCCCTCTCCCATCGTGATTACGCCGCGGTTCCCCGACGACCGCCGCGGGGGAGTTGGACGGCGCCGGCCAAATTGGCCCCCCTCGCAGCTCCTCGACACGCGATCAGCTACGCCGTGCACCCTAGCTCCATCTCGGACCCCCCAGACAGCACGCACCGGCCTCTCCCGCTCTCGGGACGCCGCTGGACCGCGACCACCGTGCGCCGACGATGCGCCTATATAGCTCGACCCCGCACCTCACGAATTCTCCACTCCCTTCACCCCTGCTTCCCTCCCTTGCTTCACCACCTCACGTACACCGCCAGGAGAGCAGAGCCGCGGCTGCTGAGCCGCCGCTGCTCTGGAGTTCTCCCCGAGAAGCTCCGCCGGAGTCGTAGGTGAGCACGACCACGGCCGTGCCGTCCTGCTGCTCCATTCTCCCCTCTGACCCCTCTACGCTGTTGCCCGAGCTCACCGCACTCACCCCATCCCCTTTCCCCTTTGATTAGTGCCCAGACGCGACCGTTGGACCTCGCCGGAGTTGCTGTCCGTGGCCGTGGAAGATCGGCACCTCACCGCCGACGGACCAGCCCTCCCCAGCAAGTGCAACTCGCGCCAAGGTCTTCCCCGAGCCTCCGCCGTCGATCTGCTTCATCACCACGACCTCCCGAGCCCCTAGGTGAGCCAACCATCCACCTCGCCGTCGCCGGAGCTTCGGCGCCGCTCGTTTTAGGTCGCCGGAGTTCGTCGACGACGTGGGCTAACGTGAGCCGTTGGATCTTAATCCAACGGCAGCGTACCGATTCGTTTAGAATAGGAGTCACTGACGTGTGGACCCCACACGTCAGGTTTTTATTAGTTTCCCTCGCGCACCCAGTGTCGCTGACATGTAGGCCCCACATGTCATAACTTTCAACATTATCCAAACAGAGAGAAATTCTAATTTAGTTTTCTCTGGAAATTCAGTACTGGACCTAACTTCAAAAATCAATAACTTGAGATTTAGGCATCCAAATAAATCAAATCCAATTGTTTTGAAAAGCTTATGAAAATTTTTAACCAACCCAATTGGTCTCATGTCATTTAAATAAATAGTTAAAAAGTATTATTAAAAATACTACAGAAGGTTTAAAATCTAAACTTGTTTGTTTCTGATACTCTGTTAGTCCAAATAATTCCAAACCAATTTTGTTAGCTTAGTACTGCCTTGTATTAGCTTCCCTAATTTTGGTAGAATTATGTGTGCAGTAGGATTTGTTTAGTTTAAAGTAGAAGTTTAAACACCCTTCTGCACTCAAACATTTAAATATGTTAAATGGTTAACCCAAATGAATTAGGACCAATTTTGTTAGGTCACATTTAGTCATGTTTAGTCACCCATAAAAGGATTTAATTTTTGAAGCAATAGAATTTAAATGGTAGCCAAAACTTGGTTATTAAGCTTCTGGATTCAAACAAATGTGTAGGGAGTTTAGTAACTCCAATTGAACCAAATCAAATTGTGTTGTCTTCTACACATCAGTAGCTTTCCATAGAATTTTAGTTCGTATTTTTTTGACCAACAGAACTCAAGTTGTGGAATTAAACATGTTCAACAAGTTTCTGCCATAATTTAGAAGTAATTAAATAATGTTCAATTCATTTATTTGAAAACCAAATTGTGTGGTTTGATGTGTGCAGTAGCTTTTTGTGATGTTTATGGTTGTTATGTTGAGATGATTGCTTGTATAGCTTAGTGATTGTTTGCATTGTTTGTTTATTAATTAGACGAGAACGTTGTCGGATATATCGAGGAAGGAGAGTTTGCTGAAATTGAAGAACAAGAGCAAGGTCACTTTGCCGAGCAAGGCAAGCTATTCTCTGAGCTTGCACTACAAACATATGCATCTACTTTCATAACCTGTTTTACTCTCAAGTCAAGATTTATAAAACCCATTTCAAAATTATATGGAAATTATTTTGCCACTTATGTAGAAATATAAGATAATTATATCAAATTATAGGATGGGAAAAACAAATATGTTTTATTCAAAACTCCTTTGAAATTACTTATGAGATTATGAAATGCGAGATGTCGGTGTTAGAATGGAGAAGTGGAGAAATGGTGATGTTTATGAAAAATGCACAGTGTGTCCTTGTACTTACGTCAACCATCCGATACCCTGTGCGACCACATCCACCACATATGGGAAAGGGCTTAGTCATATAATTTGCTCGTATTAGTACTGGATACCTCATCGACGGAGATGACCCCGTCATGCATGAGGGGATAGTGTGTTGGTCATCCCCTGACCCGGGTCCTCGCTCAAACTCTATGAAAAGATAAGGAGGAGGATTGAAGGTTCCACCATAAACCGCCGGACAAAACCTATGAGTCCTCACACTTAGATTCCGAAGGGCTGGGTTAAGTGTGTTGGAAGTGTCATATGGGAAGGATCCTATACTAGCATGAGCAAAGGACAGGCTATGGTCGGCGGCTTACTTCGCATACACCATGTATGGCGAGACGTGGCGGACACGATGAGTTGCCGGATGGATGTGGGAAAAGCGTGCTACCTCTGCAGAGTGTAAAACTATTCGAATAGCCGAGTCCTCGGATATGGACAGTTGGGAGGCCCTACTTTGACCATGTGCAAGTTTTGGAAAAGTTTTTAAGTTTAAAAAGAAACTGAATCGGAGATGATGTTACACAGCTATACCAAATGGAGTGGTATGAGTTGTTGAAATAAATGGACCATGGTGAGCCATGGTCAGAACAGGAGGAGTTTTGGAGAACAAATGAGATGGTGGTTTCTTTTAAAGATAGTTATAAAACTCTTCTTACCTTTTTCAATAAAGATATAGAGATGTTTTAAGTAAATAAAAATTGTCAACTAAAATAAAACTAGTGCATACTCATGTTGGGGTAGTTTGCGAGTACATTCAAATGTACTCATATTGGTTTCGTCCCTGGCTATTGACCTAGCCAGACTACGAGGAGGAGCACTACGCCGAGCAGGAGTATGGCGACTTCTACGCCAACTAAGGATCTCCACAAGTCAGCTGCCTGTCGGGTTGTCGTCGTTAGAATATGATGTCTACTACGCCGTACCTTCCGCTGATATTTTGGTTTGGCCCATGAAGGCACCTATGTAAGACTTGGTCTAAATGACCATTTATGTAAGACTTTTAATTCGGTATTGTAATGGATGTAAACTTTGGTATCCAATTCAGATTATGTGCAACGACAGACTGATCACGGGATCGTTGTGTTAAGCATAATCGGGTATTTCGGACAGCTAGTCCGGGGTCCCCACAGACTTGGTATCAGAGCCATCCTGACTTTAGGAAACCTTAGTTAGCATGGTCGTTAGATAAATGTTACAAAAAGATTAATTTCTAAAAGAAAGGAGTGAAGTATTTTCGAAAACTGCTTATCTCCAATCCTCTTACTTATGCAAAAGTTTATTCTCATTAAACATTACATTTTCCTTTGTATCCTTAAAATTTTGCAGACTTGTCATCTCATTAAACTTAAAATTTTGCTTATTGTTACCTCACTAAACTTAAAATTTTGTACACTCATCATCTCACTAACTTAAAATTTTGCTTAAAATCTGTAGATGGCACTCCATTGGACCGAGTTCGTTCAGCTTGAGAAGGATAGCAAGCTGACGTTTGAGAGGGACTTGTTCGAGTTGAGCAAGCTGTTAGGTCGCCCCGCTCCAGAGTTTGAGGGAGCTCAGATTGACGTTCACGGTGTCGGAAGGCTGAGCTGGCTCATCAAGTCGTCAGTTCGCAGGAACATCAAGTCTCCCAGTTCCAGGACACTCGTCTTCACCACCAAGGAGGCCACTTGGGTTGATGGACTCTGTACTGCCACACAGAGGATGCTAGCTCGACTTTGTGAGGAGCACAAGGCGGAGTTAGTAGACTCCCGTTTCCGGTTCTACGGGAGGCGCAACTGCGACGGACACCCTACTCCTTCTCCTTACCACCCGATGTTTGGGAGCTACATCATGGACATGGAGATCTTACTTCAGTGCACTCAGGATGATCTGTTGCGCACTAGGATTCAGCTTCACTTTGACCGCGAGTCGCTCGTTGAGCTTCGCGAGAACGAGGAGAAGCTGATGGAGGAGAAGGTCGCTCTTCTCAGGAAGAGGACAGAGCTAAGGAGGAGCCACTCGAGGCACTTCTCGAGGACGAGGAGGAGGATCCCGAGGAGCCACCCTACCAGTCAGATGCTGACGTGTTAGAGCTGGAGGTTCCACCTCAGTAGGCGAGTGACTTGATCACTACCGCAGGATTAGGTTGACCCCTATCGCTAGTCGAGTCGAAGTAGTGGTTCTTTTGGAAACCAGATGTATGTATCTTAGATGTAAGGTGATGTTGTAAGCTTGATGTTGTAAGCTTGATGTTGTTGTGAACTCCTTGATGTGTTGTTTGTGAAATATAAGTATGTTTGTCTTGTTTAATCTGTGTGAAATATTTTCATATAATCCTTAAATTAATCAACCACTTGAGAATCGTCTTTTCCCTTAGTCGAACTTTTCTTGCCTTGCCTCTTATACCCGGTGTGCTTCAGGATGCCCCCCGTCGCAGCAATGCGGAAGGATCAGGATCAGCACCACCACCACCGGACCCAACCCCCGCCCAACTTCTCGCGCTTATCATGGAGGAACGTGAAAATGCCCGGCAGGAGCGCCAGGCTCATCTCGTGCCCTGCAACAACTCGCAGCCGCTTACAACAACAACAACAACAAAACAACAACAACAATGGTGGTAATGGCAATGGGATGGAACCAGCGATCCACCTTAGGCGATTTCAGAAACCAACCCACCCACCTACTCCAAGGGACTTCACCCACTAGAAGCCGATGATTGGCTTCGCACCATCGACAACAATCTGAAGTTGCTGCTGTGGGAGAAAATGAGAAAGTGCTGTATGCAACCCACTATCTCGCTGGACCTGCAAGAGCTTGGTGGGAAACTACCAAGACTCTCCAGCCAGCTGGTCATGTCATCAACTGGGCTGAGTTCCAGGAGAAGTTCCGCAAGAAGCATATTCCTTACGGACTTATTGAGAGGAAGAAGGATGAGTTCCGCAAACTGAGGCAGGGAAGTAGAGATGTGGTCGGTTATCTGGATGAGTTTACCGACTTATCTCGGTATGCTCCTGATGACACCGACAAAGAAGAGAAGAAGATGGAGCGTTTCATGAGTGGACTCATGATGAACTGCAGTGTGCTCTGGTTATCCATGACTTCCGTGATCTGGAGTCACTTGTGGACAAAGCCATCCAGCTGGAGACCAAGCGCAAGTCTATGTATGAAGGTCGCAAGAGGAGGATGAATGCTCAGGAAGGTTCGAGCAGCCAGAAACCTCGTATCTTTCAGCAAACCCAGGCCTGCCTATCGTCCACCCCAAGCTCCACGCCCCAATTACCCTAACCGCCCAAACAACTTCAACCGCCCCAATGACAATAACCGTCCCGGAGGAAACTTCAACAACTTCACCCCAATCCAATGTGTCTGCTTTGAATGCGGCAACAAGGGTCACTACTCCAGAATGTCCCAATCCCAAGAGGAATGTCAGCGCCCCAATGCGCCGGCACAGAACAATGGTCAAGGCCGCAATGGAAATGGAAATGGCAAGAATGCCGCACCCGCGGAAATGCTGCTGTTGCCAAGGGTCGTCTGCACCACATCAATGCTGAAGAAGCTCAGGATGCTCCGGATGTTGTGCTGGGTACGTTCCTTGTCAACTCAGTACCTGCAACTGTTCTGTTTGATTCTGGTGCTACCCATTCATTTGTTACCCAAGAATTTGTTGCTAAGGGAGGTTTAGTCGAGAGCCTCTTACCCAAACCCATGGTCATCCAAATCCCAGAATCCACCGTAGAGACCAAGATGTTTTGCTCCGATGTACCCCTTGAGATCAAAGGAGAAAAGTTTCCAGTTAACTTAATTGTTCTGGGAACCCAAGGCATCGATGTTATACTCGGTATGAATTGGTTAGCCAAGTACCATGGTCGAATTGACTGTGCCAGAAGAGCTGTATCCATCACCACCGACAAAGAAGTAGAAGTGGAGTATGTGTCTGAAACTAGTCAATCTCACCCAGGCTGCCATGAGAGCATAGCTCGACCTGCCCTAGATGAGATCCGTGTTGTTCACCTGTTCAAGGATGTTTTCCCAGAAGAATTGCCTGGTATGCCGCCAGACCGGGATATTGAGTTCATAATTGAGCTTATCCCAGGAACATCCCCCATATCCCAAAAGCCTTATCGGATGAATCCGGAAGAACTGGTTGAGTTGAAGAAGCAGTTGGCTGATATGCTCAGCAAAGGTCTTGTCGCCCAAGCGCTTCACCTGGGGATCACCCATTATATTTGTGGACAAGAGAGACGGTACCACACGCCTGTGTGTGGATTATCGCAAGCTGAATGACGTGACCATTAAAAATAAGTACCCTCTTCCCAAGATCGAGGATCTGTTCGATCAAATGAACGGAGCCCGAGTCTTTTCCAAGATCGATCTTCGGACAGGTACCATCAGTTGAAGATCCGAGAGACAGACATTCCCAAGACCGCCTTCACCACTCGTTACGGTTTGTTTGAATACACCGTGATGTCTTTGGTCTGACCAATGCCCCAGCCTATTTCATGAATCTCATGAACAAGATTTTCATGGAGTACCTCGACAAGTTCGTGGTAGTTTTCCTTGATGACATCCTTATTTATTCCAAGACCGAAGAAGAGCATGCTGAACACCTGCGTCTAGTTTTGGAGACCTCCGAGAGCACCAGCTGTATGCCAAGCTTAGCAAGTGTGAGTTTTGGCTCAGTGAAGTGGCATTTCTCGGACATTGTATCTGCTGGAGGAATTTCTGTTGACCCTGAGAAGATACAAGCCATTTTGACTGGTTATCCCCAACCAGTGAAATCCGAAGCTTTCTCGGACTGCCGGTTATTACCGCAAGTTCGTTGAAGGATTTTCCAGTATAGCCAAACCCATGACCCAACTGTTGAAGAAGGACAAGAAATTTGAATGGACTCAGAAGTGTGAGGATAGTTTCCAAGAACTGAAGAAGAGACTAACCTCAGCCCCAATTGATTATGCCAGACGTCACCCAGAGTTTCGACGTGTATTGCGATGCATCACGCCTCGGACTTGGTTGCGTTCTGATGCAAGAAGGCAAAGTTGTGTCGTATCTGTCCCGGCAGTTGCGACCGCATGAAGAGAATTACCCAACCCATGACTGGAGTTAGCTGCTGTGTTCTTGCTCTTAAAAGTGGCGTCCCTATCTTGCGGGACATCGCTGTGAGGTCTATACAGATCACAAAAGCTTGAAGTATATTTTCACCCAGAAAGATCTGAACCTGCGACAGAGGAGATGGATGGAATTAATCAAGGATTATGATATTGGAATCCATTATCACCCTGGAAAGGCTAATGTAGTTGCCGATGCCCTTAGTCGCAAACCTTGCACCCTGAATGCCCTGATCCAAGCCGAACAGCCAGCCTTGTTCAAAGAGTTCCAAGATTTTGGACTAGAGCTTGTTAGCCATGGTTATCTCGCCAATTTAGAGTTAACCCCAACCCTGATGGATCAAATCAAAGAAGCCCAAAAGGTCATGAAAGCATAGAGGGAATTAGGAAGAAGATTTCCCTCGGCAAAGCACCCGGTTTTACCGAAGATGCTGAAGGAGTGCTGAAATTCAATGACCGTATCTGTGTGCCCAATGTCACGGAACTTAAGGAGTTAATCCTGAAGGAGGCCCATGAGACCCCTTATTCAATCCACCCCGGCGGAACCAAAATGTACCAAGACCTTCGAGAAAGATTTTGGTGGCATGGAATGAAGCGAGAGATTGGTTCATTCGTAGCCAAGTGTGACATCTGCCAGCGAGTTAAGGCTGAACATCAGCGACCCGCTGGATTGCTTCAACCTTTGAAAATTCCCGAGTGGAAGTGGGATGAGATTGGAATGGATTTTATTACCGGACTTCCAAGATCCAACCGAGGCCATGATTCAATCTGGGTCATCGTTGATCGACTGACCAAGGTTGCCCATTTCATTCCTGTCAACACCACCTATCGGGCTCAGTTGGCAGACTGTATATTTCCAGAATAGTGAGCCTGCATGGTGTGCCTAAGAAGATTGTATCTGATAGAGGCACGCAATTCACCTCAAGATTCTGGAAATCCCTTCATGAAGCCCTCGGAACCAAGTTAGCATTTAGCACAGCTTATCATCCCCAGACCGATGGCCAAACTGAGCGAGTGAACCAGATATTGGAGGACATGCTTCGCGCATGTGTTCTATCCTATGGTTCCAAGTGGGAAGATTGTCTTCCGTTTGCAGAGTTCTCGTACAACAACAGTTATCAGTCTAGTCTGCAAATGGCCCCTTTTGAAGCCCTTTACGGCAAGAAGTGTCGTACACCCCTGAATTGGTCCGATACCGGAGAAGCAAATTGTTCGGACCAGATACCCTCCGTGAAGCTGAAGAGCAAGTTCAGCTTATTCGTGAACGCCTCAAAACTGCCCAATCCCGTCAGAAGAGTTACGCTGACACCAAGCGCCGTGATCTCACTTTCAGTGTCGAAGATCATGTTCTCATACACCAAGCGCCGTGATCTCACAATATCAGGAAGTGATATCTGCACCGACCCAAGCACCTAGAAATGACACCCAAGGCAAGGATCCTCAAGCTACCTCGGAAGAACAAGGCCTCCGATTCAACTCCAGCCGCAACCTTCAGGATGACCCTTCAAAACCCCTTTTTAAGGGGGGAAGACCTGCAATACGTATACCAGAAGGTGATAATAATTAGTTCCTTGCGCCTCAGTCTTATAGTGTCGGGAAACAGCCAACTAGGACTCTCCCTCAGCGTCGATCGTTAAGTCAACCCCATCATCGAGGATCTGAACTCAGCACAGAAGATCATCGACAAAGAAAGCCTCGCAAAATCAATTTGTCAAGATCTCACATGGTGACCATACTAAAGAAGCAACGACCTCAGAAGTATAGCCAGCCCAAAACCCGTGCCCTCGTACTCCCCTGTTACCACCGGGCAAATCTCGAGGACGAGATTTATTTTTAAGGGGGGAAGAGCTGTAACATCCCAAATTTGGAAACTAAGAAAAACTTAGTTTTTACAAGACCAAAATTCAGAACCAACAAAAACTTTTTGAAATATTTTACGGGTGATTGTGTTTTCCATCCCATTGCTATGTTGAACCTTGTGTGACTTGTTGTTTAAATTGTTTTGACTAGTAAAAATAAGACCCGACCAATATAAAAATATATTTAACTCTGGTGATCATGTTATGACAAGAAAATATTCCATATATCTTTTCCATTCTTCTTTTGGCCAACTCCATTTCAAATATACTTGGTTTAGCAACACCCAAGACTAATACCCATTAATTGAGAAAGAAAAAGTATTTCCAAAACTATGTGTTCCCAAAAATATGGAGATCTATATGCTATCTCCTATCTATCTTTTAAACTTGATATTTTGCATTTGTATGCAACTCCCATTTTATAAACTTTGATTATCACTTCCCTTTTAAAAAGAACACAAGTGGGAAATATATTACCCCACATATTTTGTCTTGCCCAAAACCCTTTTCAAAAATACAAAGGTGGAGTTGAGATAGTTTAAACATCATCTTGTCATAATTAAGTGTGATCATTTTTATAAGATAGTATTGCTAATTATGTAGATGGTGGTGTGATTAATTCTTGTGGTTTGATTTGTGTTGTTGATCTTTTGTGTATGTCACTGTTGATCTTGTTGTGTTTGTTGCTTGTGAGGGTAATTCCTCAGTTGTGCTTAATACTAGAATAAGACACACTTGACAACAAATTTGGTATGTGACTTGAATAAAAAGAAACCCTCTAGAAGTATTCACACCTAATTTGAAATCCTAAATTAAGGGAAATGATCTTATTTAATTTCCCTCTATCTCTATTCCTCTATTTTATGAAAACAATTATATTTCCTTATTCTAGGAATGAGAGGAAATAATAATCATTTCAACCCCATCTCACTCCCTCCTCAAGTAAACATACTTTTCAATTTTAAACAAACTCTCAAAGTATTTAACAAAAGGAAATTAAGATCATGATAAATAAATGATCTTAATAAATTATTTTCCCCTACTTAACTCTCTATTTTCTTCAAACAAATATTTTCTCTATGGAAATATAAAGTATTTGAAGTTGCCATAATTGTCAAAAAAGTTCCAAAAGTTCAAAACAATATTTTATCACTTGCTTGAAAATATTAAAAGAGTATCAAATATTATTTACCAAAAACAACATATTTAAACTCTATGAACAAATTATGTTCAAAACATTTTATTTTGAAAAACCAATTTTTGTGGAGCCTCCCCATGTTGTGGGGAGCCTACCCAAATAATTTCAGATTTTTCTAAAATATTTTGATGCCTCAATTAAATCCCTAAAATACTTCTGGTTTTAAAGGAAAATGAAACAGAGGAATTTTAGGAAAGCCCGAGGGGTTTTCTGCAAATGTTACATCGTCTCCTGTAGCAGCAGTGGCGCACCGTCGCCGTTGTCGTCCTCCCGTGCGTCGCCCGCCCGGACCCCCCCCTCCCGCGCGTCTCCTGCCCATCGAAGAAGATAAGAAGCACCCCACACCGCTCCTCTGCCTCCCCGTCCTCACTTGCCCCCTCTCGCTCTCTCCCCACTTCTCTCTGCTCCTCACCGCGGCCGAACTCTAGCCATGACGCCGTCGCGCATCGCCGGCGCTTGAAGCCTCCCCGAGCAAATCGAAGCGCGCAGCCGTCTTCGCCGCGTCGTTCTCTCCCTCCCCGACGAAGGAATCGTGCCAGTTCGCCGTCGTTGTCGCGCACGAGCTCGTCCTCTTCATCACCGGCCGCCGGACATCGAGGAAGCTCACGAGGAGGACAGTCCACCAGTCGCCGCCATTCTTGCTCCCCTGAGGTCCCCTCGTCGCAAGCTACCTAACAGACTTGCTCTCTTCGTCTCAGGTTCGTCGGAGCCGCCGGCGTCGACCTCGCCGTGCTCCAGCTCGCCTCCTCGTGCCTCTGCGCGTGACGCAACGAGGAAGAAGACCCCGTACCCCTTCGCTCCGCTCATGGGCCGCTTGCTGGGCCGCCGTCTGCGCCGCAAGGCACGGATCCGGGCAGATCAGGCCCGTGTTTCCTTTTTTCTAATAGATCCTTTTCTTGTTTTAATTTCCTGTTTAAATGGCAGTATAGGTTTAATTCAAATGTGGTAGATCTGTGCTAGCAATTTGAGTGATTCCAATTTTGTAGAGTTCCTATGTGCTTTCTTAATCAGGTAGAACTGGTTGCTTGCTAAAATATATTTTTAATTGATGTCTAGATTAAAACTTGTAAAAAGTATCTTTTCCACTAATTATTTAATATCTAGAGTTTTATAGCTCCAAATATTGCAAACTAAAATTCCCTGGAAAGCCTGAAGTGATACCTTTCTAGATCTGTTGGTCTTGTATGCAAATGAAGTCTAAAACAAAAGTTCTATTCATTCTTAAAAACACATCAGTAGCTCTTTGGTGATTTTTGTAGATTTTTAGGAAATGAATTTTGGAGTAAATTCAATTGGGTTGTCTTCTATATGTGTAGGAGAACATATCCCTAAATTGGTTTGAATTTAGGAGTCATTGATTGACTGTGGTGCTAATTATAAGGTTTAGGCCTTTTCTGCCTGTTTTTATTAGGGCTTTATTAATTGTGTGTTATAACTTTATTGTTATAGATGTGTTTCCTAACATGTGTAGGGTGGTAACCCACTGTTGTGGTGTGTTTCCTTATTCTGCTAGCATGTTAGGAGAGCTTCTTGTGAGTCATGTTTTTGTTAGGGATTTAGTCCCTATATAACTTTTCACCCAGTAATTAGGAATTACTATGTTTGTTTATTTTGATGTGAGAATGTTGTGTGTGATTAAAATGTATGCCTTGCTTGTTAAAGATTGTTGTGGTACTGTTGCTTTCATGATATTATTGTTTAGCAGGTTATAATATGTTAGTACTGTTAGTGGCATTTGTTAGACATATTGGTATAAGTAATATGTTTGCCTGGCTTGATGAACCTGATGGTCTTGAGTTGAGTGCTAGCTTAAATATTGTTGGTGTATCCACCTTAGCTTGGTGAGATATTTAGAATTACCAAGATTAATTGGTAGTCTAACTTTTGTCTGAAGTATTTCCTGATTAGAGGAAAGTGATTGTTAATTACCCCTAATTGAGGATGTCTTGGTGCTCTATGTTTTGGCATGTGTTTGGTGTTATACTCCTGCGAGTATAATGCCCTGGTAAATATAGATTTAGTTCGTTGCTTGATTAAACTAGTGCTATGTTTGTGGCTTGAGTGATTAGTTTGATACTTGTGGTTTGATCCTTGTTTGTATACCACTTGTAGTTTCGTTTGCTTATTGAGTGTTGTTTTATTTTCATGTTGCGACGCTAGAGATAAACGCTACCGGAGTGGTATTTGGGAAGGATTTATCGGAGAACGATGAGAGTTTATTTCTTTGATCAATGAGGAGAAGTCCAGGAACATCATGCTGAAATCAGGCAAGCTATTCTCTGAGCTTGCATCTACATACATCTATTTTGGTTCACACGTTTTACTTATAAAGAGCATAAGTGATTTATGTGGTGTTGTCCACAAAAGATATGATTTTGAAAACCCTTTTCCAAAATATAAGTATATTATTTTGACACCCTATATGGAGACATTAGCTGGAATTTCTTTTTCAAACTATAGGATGGGAAAAATATGGTTTACTCAAAACTCCTTTGGAAATACTTGTGTGGTTATGGAATACCGAGATGTCGGTGTGGAAATGGAGAAATGGTGAATGGTGATGTTTATAAAAAATGCACATTGTGTCCTTGTACTTACGTCGACCAGCCGATAATCTGTGCGACCACATTTACCCCCATATAGGAACGGGGCTTAGTCATATAATTTTCTCTTATTAGTATGGGATACCTCATCGACGGAGATGACTCCGTTATGCGTGAGGGGATGGTTTGTGAACTCCCCTGACCTGGGTCCTCGCTCAAACTCTATGGAAAGATAAGGAGGAGGATTGAAGACTTCATAAATGTGGTCGCCGGGAAAAACATATGAGTCCTCACACTTGGGGTTGCCGACGGGGACCGGACTAAGTGTCGATGGGAATTATCATATGGGTAGGGTCCTATACTAGCATGAGCAAAGGAGAGGCTAGGGTCGGTGGCTCAACTTCGCATACACCTTGTATGGCGGGACGTGGCTGACACGATGAGTTACCGGATGGATGTGGGTTTAAAGCGTGCTACCTCTGCAGAGGGTAATAAAACTATTCGAATAGCCGAGTCCTCGGATATGGACAGTTGGGAGGCCCTAATTTGACCATGTGCAAGTTTTGGAAATGTTTTAAGATTTGAAAGGAAAATGGAGTTGTTGTATATGTGCAACTATACCGATGAGTCGGTATGAGGTTGCTGGAAAGGAGGAGGACCCTGAGGGGCTATGGTCGAGAAGTGCAAAGTTTTGTGTCTTGAAAGTGGAAAAATGATTTATGCAACTATACCAAAGGGTTGGTATAAGGTTGTTGGAAAAAAATGATTTGACCAGGAATGGTTTTGGTCGGAAAAGGAGGAGTTTTGGAGAAATAAACAAAATGGTGATTTTTCGGGAAAATGTTTATAAACGAGACTTCTTACAAAAACAGATTTATGGGAAAAGTTCTAAAAGCCTTCTTTCCTTTTTCAGTAAAGATATGGAGATTTCAAAACAAAGTTTTATTAAACAAAAGTATATCCTTCTCTTTTCGACAAGGATATAGAGTTTTCAAAGCAAACGAAGTTTTATTTAAACAATAAAAAGAGTAGTGCTTGCTCATTCCGGGAGTAGTTTGCGAGTACATTCAAATGTACTCATATTGGTTTCGTCCCTGGCTATTGTCTTAGCCAGATTTTTGAAGAGGAGCAGTTCGATGAAGAAGACTTCTTTAACATCAATGCGAACTAGGGCGCTTCCCAGTCAGATGCCTGTAGGGTTGGCAAATGACTTGGGCTCCACGTTCTTTGGTGATTTCCGCTGCAAGTACCTGTTGAAGTTATGGCTTCAAACAAGTAAGTAAATTCATTTGGTATTTATGGGTGCTCTGTGGTGCCAATTCGAGTTATGTGCAACAACAGACTGATCATGGGATTGTTGCAGGAAACATAACGAGTATCTCGGAGAGCTAATCCGGGGTATCTCACAAGAAGCTCCGCCGGAGCCGTAGGTGAGCACGACCACGGCCGTGCCGTCCTGCTGCTCCATTCTCCCCTCTGACCCCTCTACGCTGTTGCCCGAGCTCACCGCACTCACCCCATCCCCTTTCCCCTTTGATTAGTGCCCAGACGCGACCGTTGGACCTCGCCGGAGTTGCTGTCCGTGGCCGTGGAAGATCGGCACCTCGCCGCCGACGGACCAGCCCTCCCCAGCAAGTGCAACTCGCGCCAAGGTCTTCCCCGAGCCTCCGCCATCGATCTGCTTCATCACCACGACCTCCCGAGCCCCCTAGGTGAGCCAACCATCCACCTCGCCGTCGCCGGAGCTTCGGCGCCGCTCGTTTTAGGTCGCCGGAGTTCGTCGACGACGTGGGCTAACGTGAGCCGTTGGATCTTAATCCAACGGCAGCGTACCGATTCGTTTAGAATAGGAGTCACTGACGTGTGGACCCCACATGTCAGGTTTTTATTAGTTTCCCTCGCGCACCCATTGTCGCTGACATGTAGGCCCCACATGTCATAACTTTCAACATTATCCAAACAGAGAGAAATTCTAATTTAGTTTTCTCTGGAAATTCAGTACTGGACCTAACTTCAAAAATCAATAACTTGAGATTTAGGCATCCAAATAAATAAAATCCAATTGTTTTGAAAAGCTTATGAAAATGTTTAACCAACCCAATTGGTATCATGTCATTTAAATAAATAGTTAAAAAGTATTATTAAAAATACTACAGAAGGTTTAAAATCTAAACTTGTTTGTTTCTGATACTCTGTTTGTCCAAATAATTCCAAACCAATTTTGTTAGCTTAGTACTGCCTTGTGTTAGCTTCCCTAATTTTGGTAGAATTATTTGTTCAGTAGGATTTGTTTAGTTTAAAGTAGAAGTTTAAACACCCTTCTGCACTCAAACATTTAAATATGTTAAATGGTTAACCCAAATGAATTAGGACCAATTTTGTTAGGTCACATTTAGTAATGTTTAGTCACCCCTAAAATGATTTAATTTTTGAAGCAATAGAATTTAAATGGTAGCCAAAACTTGGTTATTAAGCTTCTGGATTCAAACAAATGTGTAGGGAGTTTAGTAACTCCAATTGAACCAAATCAAATTGTGTTGTCTTCTACACATCAGTAGCTTTCCATAGAATTTTAGTTCGTATTTTTGTGACCAACAGAACTCAAGTTGTGGAATTAAACATGTTCAACAAGTTTCTGCCATAATTTAGAAGTAATTAAATAATGCTCAATTCATTTATTTGAAAACCAAATTGTGTGGTTTGATGTGTGCAGTAGCTTTTTGTGATGTTTATGGTTGTTATGTTGAGATGATTGCTTGTATAGCTTAGTGATTGTTTGCATTGTTTGTTTATTAATTAGACGAGAACGTTGTCGGATATATCGAGGAAGGAGAGTTTGCTGAAATTGAAGAACAAGAGCAAGGTCACTTTGCCGAGCAAGGCAAGCTATTCTCTGAGCTTGCACTACAAACATATGCATCTACTTTCATAACCTGTTTTACTCTCAAGTCAAGATTTATAAAACCCATTTCAAAAGTATATGGAAATTATTTTGCCACTTATGTAGAAATATAAGATAATTATATCAAATTATAGGATGGGAAAAACAAATATGTTTTATTCAAAACTCCTTTGAAATTACTTATGAGATTATGAAATGCCGAGATGTCGGTGTTAGAATGGAGAAGTGGAGAAATGGTGATGTTTATGAAAAATGCACAGTGTGTCCTTGTACTTACATCAACCATCCGATACCCTGTGCGACCACATCCACCACATATGGGAAAGGGCTTAGTCATATAATTTGCTCGTATTAGTACTGGATAAATCATCGACGGAGATGACTCCGTCATGCATGAGGGGATAGTGTGTTGGTCATCCCCTGACCCGGGTCCTCGCTCAAACTCTATGAAAAGATAAGGAGGAGGATTGAAGGTTCCACCATAAACCGCCGGACAAAACCTATGAGTCCTCACACTTAGATTTCGAAGGGCTGGGTTAAGTGTGTTGGAAGTGTCATATGGGAAGGATCCTATACTAGCATGAGCAAAGGACAGGCTATGGTCGGCGGCTTACTTCGCATACACCCTGTATGGCGAGACGTGGCGGACACGATGAGTTGCCGGATGGATGTGGGAAAAGCGTGCTACCTCTGCAGAGTGTAAAACTATTCGAATAGCCGAGTCCTCGGATATGGACAGTTGGGAGGCCCTACTTTGACCATGTGCAAGTTTTGGAAAAAAATTTAAGTTTAAAAAGAAACTGAATTGGAGATGATGTTACACAGCTATACCAAATGGAGTGGTATGAGTTGTTGAAATAAATGGACCATGGTGAGCCATGGTCAGAACAGGAGGAGTTTTGGAGAACAAATGAGATGGTGGTTTCTTTTAAAGATAGTTAAAAAACTCTTCTTACCTTTTTCAATAAAGATATAGAGATGTTTTAAGTAAATAAAAATTGTCAACTAAAATAAAACTAGTGCATACTCATGTTGGGGTAGTTTGCGAGTACATTCAAATGTACTCATATTGGTTTCGTCCCTAGCTATTGACCTAGCCAGACTACGAGGAGGAGCACTACGCCGAGCAGGAGTATGGCGACTTCTACGCCAACTAAGGATCTCCACAAGTCAGCTGCCTGTCGGGTTGTCGTCGTTAGAATATGATGTCTACTGCGCCGTAGCTTCCGCTGATATTTTGGTTTGGCCCATGAAGGCACCTATGTAAGACTTGGTCTAAATGACCATTTATGTAAGACTTTTAATTCGGTATTGTAATGGATGTAAACTTTGGTATCCAATTCAGATTATGTGCAACGACAGACTGATCACGGGATCGTTGTGTTAAGCATAATCGGGTATTTCGGACAGCTAGTCCGGGGTCCCACATCTAACTCGAAAACCTTTCAAGGCCACGTGCTTCGGAGAGGTTTCATGCCCAGCTATAATTGTTGGACCAAGCACGGAGAAAGAGGGGTTAGGATGGAAGACAATGAAGAAGAAGATGATGATGACAACTATCCTATGTTTCCTGAAGAATACGGTGATACTGCAATGGAAGACAATGAAGAAGAAGGAGGTGAACAACGGGCATCAGATGAGCCCGCTGATGGTCTTGGTCGGGTCATTTCTGATGCAAAGCGAGAATGCGATATAGAAAAGGAGAAGCTAAAGTTGGAGACCATGCTAGAGGATCACAAAAAGTTGCTGTACCCAAATTGCGAAGATGGCAGCACAAAGCTCGGTACCACACTGGAACTGCTGAAATGGAAGGCAGAGACTGGTTTATCTGACAAGTGATTTGAGAAGTTACTGAAAATAATGAAGCCGAAGCTTCCAAAGGATAACGAATTGCCCGAGACTACATACGAAGCAAAGAAGGCTATCTGCCCTCTAGGATTAGATGTGCAGAAGATACATGCATGCATTAATGACTGCATCCTGTACCATTGTGAGGAGTACGAGAATATGGATAAATGACAGGTATGCACTGCACTGCGGTACAAGATCAGATAAGATGACCATGGTGATGTTGAGGGAGATGACGAGCCCCCCAGGAAGAGGGTTCCTGCTAAGGTTATGTGGTATGCTCCTATAATAGCACGGTTGAAACGCCTGTTCAGAAACAAAGAGCATGCCAGGTTGTTGCGATGGCACAAAGATGAGCGTCAGAAAAACGGGAAGTTGAGACACCCCGCCGATGGGTCGCAGTGGAGAAAAATCGAAAGAGTTCTCGGACTTTGCAGGTGACGCAAGGAACTTATGGTTTGGTCTAAGTACAGATGGCATGAATCCTTTTGGGGAGCAGAGCTGCAGTCACAGCACCTGGCCCGTGACTCTATGTATCTACAACCTTCCTCCTTGGTTGTGCATGAAGCGAAGTTCATTATGATGCCAGTGCTCATCCAAGGCCCGAAGCAACCCGGCAACGACATTGATGTGTACCTAAGGCCATTAGTTGATGAACTTTTGCAGTTGTGGTCCGAACCAGGTGTACGTGTGTGGGATGAGCACAAACAACAGGAATTTGACCTACGAGCGTTGCTGTTCGTAACCATCAATGATTGGCCTGCTCTTAGTAACATTTCAGGACAGTCAAACAAGGGATACAATGCATGCACGCACTGTTTAGATAAGACTGAAAGTACATATTTGAAAAAAAGAATGTGTACCTGGGGTGTCGTCAATTTCTTCCAACAATCATGCCGTAAGAAAGAAAGGCAAGCATTTCAACGGTGAGGCAGATCACCGGAAGAAGCCTAACCTCCCTGATGGTGATGTATATATGACATGGTCAAGGACATAGAAGTAATCTTTGGAAAGGGTCCTGGCAGTCTATCTGTTCCGAAAGACGTCGACCGGACACGCGCCCATATGGAAGAAGAAATCTATATTTTGGGAGCTACCCTATTGGAAAGTCCTAGAGGTCCGGTCTTCAATCGACGTGATGCACGTGACGAAGAATCTTTGCGTGAACCTGCTAGGCTTCCTGGGCGTGTATGGGAAGACAAAAGATACACCAGAAGCACGGAGGACCAGCAACGTATGAAAGACCCATACAACAAGCAGACGGATAAAGGGCGTCAATACTTAAGCAGCTACGCTCTTACCAAAGCAGAGAAGGAAATCTTTTTTGAATGCCTGAGCAGTATCAAGGTCCCGGCTGGCTTCTCGTCAAATATAAAGGGAATAATAAATATGGCAGAGAAAAAATTCCAGAACCTGAAGTCTCATGATTGCCACGTGATTATGACGCAGTTGCTTCCGGTTGCATTGAGGGGGCTTCTACCGGAAAATGTTCGAGTACCCATTGTGAAGCTATGTGCATTCCTCAATGCAATATCTCAGAAGGTAATCGATCAAGTAAGTCTGCAAAGTTTACAGAGGGATGTGGTCCAATGTCTTGTCAGCTTCGAGTTGGTGTTCCCCCCATCCTTCTTCAATATTATGACGCATCTCCTGGTTCACCTAGTCGACGAGATTGCCATTCTCGGTCCTGTATTTCTAC
The DNA here is from genome assembly GCA_947311845.1 of Poa pratensis. NCBI lineage: Eukaryota > Viridiplantae > Streptophyta > Magnoliopsida > Poales > Poaceae > Poa > Poa pratensis. The sequence goes on along the minus strand of CAMZMU010000044.1, from coordinate 16,343,017 downwards.
ACAATATGTTCCCCTTCGAGAGGTTCATGGGAGTCTTGAAGAAATATGTTCATAACCGTGCTAGGCCAGAAGGAAGCATCTCAAGGGCTATGGAACAGAGGAGGTCATTGAGTTCTGTGTTGACTTTATTCCTGACCTTAAGCCGATTGGTGTTCCTGAATCGCGGCATGAGGGGAGACTGAGTGGAAAAGGCACGCTAGGAAAGAAAGCACTGATATGTAGGGACGGGCATTCTTTAACTCAAGCACACTACACAGTTCTACAAAGTTCCACCTTCGTGGCTCCGTATATCGAGGAACACAAGAATTATGTACGCTCCAAGAACCCGGGGAAGGCTGACTCCTGGATTAAAGAAAAACACATGGAGACTTTTGGCAGTTGGTTGCGATTACAGCTCATGAATGACACCACTGTCGGAGATCAGCTCTACTTGTTGGCCGCGTCACCATCTTCGACTGTATTGAATTTCCAAGGGTACGAGATAAATGGGAATACATTTTACACGATCGCCCAAGATAAAAAGAGCACCAACCAAAACAGTGGTGTCCGCTTTGATGCAACAGACGAGATGGGCAAAAGGACACATACTATGGTTACATAGAGGAGATATGGGAACTTGACTATGGACCTACTTTTAAGGTCCCTTTGTTTCGGTGCAGTTGGGTCAACATGAATGGAGAAGGGGTAAAGGTAGACCAGCTGTACGGAATGACAACAGTGGATCTCAAGAATCTAGGTTACAGAGACGAACCATTCGTCCTAGCCAATGATGTGGCTCAGGTTTTCTATGTGAAGGACATGTCCTCCAGACCGAAAAAAAGAAAAAAAATAAGCAAACGAATACATCAGACGATGAGCCAAAGCGTCACATAGTTCTTTCAGGGAAAAGAAACATCGTGGGAGTCGAGGACAAGACAGACATGTCAGCAGATTATGATAAGTTTGATGAAATTCCGCCCTTCACAGTGAAAACTGACCCAAGCATCCCATTAAATAATGAAGATGCTCCATGGTTACGGCCGAAGCGATCATAGGCAAGGGACATACGCGAAGAAGGGTTCATGGCTTTTATGTAAATCAATGTAATGTATTAAACCTTTATGTGATGTGTAGTAATGTATTAAACCTTTTAGAAAACAAGTGATCATATGTATGTAATGCATGGTTCCCGAGCATTCTGAATAATTTCCAAGACAATCTCTGCCTAATGTTGGTGATGTGTAATAATGTATTAAACATTTTATGTAAATCTATGTAATGTTTTAAACCTTTATGTCAGGAGCATGGTTCCCGAGCATAGTTCCCAATACAATCTCTGCATATAACTGATGATCTTTAGCATTTCCAAGTGATGCAGAAAGCGCCAACGGCGAGAAAGTGCATCCCACTTTTCAGGAGTACTAATATTGATCTCCCCTTTGTCAAGAAGCTTCAACTCTCTGCATTTCAAGACAATCTCTTCATTCTCCAAGATCTTTAGCATTTCCAAGTGATGCAGAAAGCGCCACAATCCGGATGTTACTTCCAATATGACTTGAAATACGCCACAATCCGGATATGCTTTCGCTGCTTCCAACGGCGAGAAAGTGCATCCCACTTTTCAGGAGTACTAATAGTGATCTCCTCTTTGTCAAGAAGCTTCAAATCAGCTGCAGTTTCACTAGTTAGTTCAACTACATGAGCAAACTCTCCAAATTTCTTCGACTAGTCCCTGAAAAGTATGCAAAAAATATTAGTTTCACCAGTTATTCAAATTCAAACACTTTTCATGTTGAAAGTTTTGTCAATTCAAAATATGCAATAAAGTTAATGCATTTTTAATTGAAAATGGCAAAATGGTTAATAGTTTGTATAGTTAGAATAATTATTTTAGAAAACAGAAAATGGTTTTGGATTATTTATTCAAATTTAAACATTTTTCATGTTGAAAGTCTTTTCAGATTCAAAATTATGCAATAAATATTTGTTAATGCATTTTTAATTGAAAATAGCAAAATGGTTAATAGTTTGTATAGTTAGAATAATTATTTTAGAAAACAGAAAATGATTTTGGATTATTTATTCAAATTTAAACACTTTTCATGTTGAAAGTCTTTTCAGATTCAAAATTATGCAATAAATATTTGTTAATGCATTTTTAATTGAAAATAGCAAAATGGTTAATAGTTTGTATAGTTAGAATAATTATTTTAGAAAACAAAAAATGGTTTTAGATTAGTTATTCAAATTCAAACACTTTTTATGTTGAAAGTTTTTTCAAATTCAAAATGAATTACTATCTACAAATCATTTGAAATTCATATTCAAACACCTAAATAAGAAAAAAAAAGCCGGGAACCACATTTCAGAACTGAAAAGTTTGAATTTTTTTTTGAAAATGGACTTTTAGTCAAAGCAATTAATGCCAGGCCTTTAGTCCCGGTTCCTCCCACGAACCGGGACTAAAGGGTCCTAGTATTTAATTGCTGTCTCTCTTCTTCCTCCCCACAGGCTGCGCGAGGAGGAACAGAGGACGCCGTCAGGCTGCGCGAGGAGGAATAGAGGACGCCTTCCCCGCCGTCGCCCGCGCCTCCGCCCCCGTGGAGCAGCCCGCCTCCGCGCCCGAGCAGCCCGCCGCCGTCGCGCGTCCTCCCTGCCTCCTCCTCCGCCGCCGTCGCCCTCCCCGCCTCCGGCCGCCTCCGCCCCCGTGGAGCAGCCCGACGCCGTCGCCCCCGCACGCCACGCCCGCGCCGCCGGTAGGCGCCTCCCCCTCCCTCTCAATTGCTTTAAATTTATAGGATTTGTTTTGCTTAATTAGTTTTTTTAAAATTTGATACAATGTTTTTAAATTTTTAGGTAGTGTTTAGGATTAATTTGATACACATGGAGACAATGTAGCATGTGATATATAGTGTTTAGGATTTGTTTTGCTTAATTAGTTTCCTTTTATATGCAAATATAATGTCAATCTTAAAAACTTTTCAACATGAAACTTGTTCAGTTTATTTGTTGTTATCAATTATCAAATGTTTTCCTTTTATTTGTTGTTATTTCGAAATAATTATGAATTATACAAAATCTGCCTTCTTAATTGCTTAAAAATCCATTTATAAATAACTTTTATTTTATAATTCCAAACTTAACAAATAATATTTGTAAAACATTCAGCTCGAAACGAGGATTCTAAATACGCTATCCATACTATCAATTAAAGCTTGCATCATATTTGTGTGCATTGCATATCAACCAATATTGATTGCGCATTTTCTCTACCATGTGTGATTTGGATCTTGCCGAATAGACGCCGACCAAGACAGATACGAGAACACCTTCGGCTACCACTACCCCGAGGACTTCGCCTACTCTGCTGAGTTTCTAGGCAAGCACTACCTTTGCTTGTTCATATTACATAGCTCCTACTTTCTGCCTCTTATTTCTTGCACTAGGAATTGCGTTTCTTACTCGAGTCCGTGATCCCAAGTTATGCATAGCCTTTTACTTTTTAAGCCCAGTAAAATGCCATGTCCCTTATCTGAGCAGCCTTCTACGAGCGTGATTGTGTGAAGCCTATGCGAGTCGTATGCACGCTTAGGGTTTTTGGGTCGTTGTTTCCTATGATGCTTGGTTGATGTTGGTTACTTACGAGGAGTAGAGGTAGTTCATGCGACACCCTCTTAATCAACAAAAGGCTTAAATGTTTGGGGTAAGAAAATTAATAAAGTGGCACGGCGGGTAATAGCTGAGATTTGGTTTCTATCCCGCTCACTTGTGTCCAACTAAGACCCCGAGTTCTTGATACCTGTTCTGAGACTGAGCGCGCTAACCACTCGTGGGAGATTCTCTGAGATACCTGTTCTGCTCTGAGATTTTCTGAAAATAAATAAAAGATTCTCTGACATATGGAACAAGTTACCCAACTAAAGTTTTGTGCATTGTTCTTAATTTGCAGAAACTATGGAACACGGCAGAGACGAAAATCAGGAAAACATCCTCGAGGATATGATCCGTGGGGAAGATGTTGGCGATGTCACCTCGCAGTTTCTGAACAACTCTGGTGAGGGAGATGAGTCTCTCAACCGAAGAGACGGCTCCGGTGAGGTAGAAGCCGATGGCTGGGGCGAGGGAGAAGCCGGCGGCTTCGATGAGGGAGAAGTCGACGAGGGAGAAGCCGACGGCTCCGGTGGAACATTAAATAACGCTCTCTCTTCTTTTGCCATCCAGATCGAGCAAATCTTCTGTAAGGACGAAACGAGGCTGGCCAAAAAGTTGGATGACCATGAAAGGTACAGGATCGAAGAAGTCGCTGAAGACGGCCAACCGATTGCTCCCACTGATGTTGCAAAAAAATTGTAAAGCAATGCGGAGTTATTGTTAGGTACTATATCCCGATCACCGTTCGAGAATGGCATAAGCCAAGGGCGGGAGGAGTTAGATATGTCGGCGACAAAGGCAAAGAAAACCTTTGGAAAAAGCTCATGGTTAATTTCACCCTGCCGGCGCCAGAGGTGGATCCAGATGAGGAGGATCCAAATGAGGAAGAAAAGACTGCCCAGCAAAAAGATACCATAGAGCAAAAAGTCAAGGAGTGGGCTCTTAAGAAGATGGCCGAGCTATTCAAGAACTGGAAGAAAAGATTGCACACCGAGTTTATCATGAAAGATAAGACTCCGGACTTCGATAAAGGGTATGAGAAGATAAGAGACGACTGGGAAGAATTTGTGGCGTACAAGAAATCGGAGGAAGCTCAGATAAAGTCTGAAACAAATAAGGCAAATGCTGCTAAAAATAAGTACCACCATACTATGGGGCCTGGTGGCTACGCATTTAGCATGCCTAAGTGGGAGAAACTTGAGGCCGATCTGCTGGCTAAAGGGATCACTCCAGAGCCATACACATGGATCGAACGGGCAAGAAATTGGTTTTAAGGGCATGGGGGCACGTTGGACGCAGAAGGGAAGTGCAAATATAACAGAAGACACAAAGATAATCCCCGACCCCTACTACCCATCGAAGACATTAGAAATGCAGTAAAGGATGTTAAAGAGGGACGGTTCCGTCCCGATAGAGAGAAGGATGAGCTCACACGCGGCCTTGGGAATGAGGAATACAAAGGATGAACACGAGGCACACCAGGCTCCAAGCCGTGGAAAATTGCGTTTCCCGAGGACAGGAAGAAATTTCCTGATAGAAGCCATAAGAGGAGAAAGGAAAGGGAGGCAATTGAAGCACGCGCTGCTGCAGACCGGCTGCGTAATATAGAAGAAACAATAAAGCGGCAGCAGGATCAAATTGACGCACTTAGCCAGCAAGGTACTAGCGGCCAATCTCAGCGGCACATGGTAGAAGCTGCATGCGATGCTACCGGCCCATCGAATCGGAAAAGCAGCGTGGCTTCCACGGAGTTCTAGGCTGGTAATGATGATGCACTGACGATGGCTCCTCTTCGTCGCTACCCAGTGGATGATATCACGGAGAGCATGATGGCGTGTTAACGGTTAGAGTGTTTTATTACTTCCCAGCAACAGCACCAGAAGATCTGCTTGTTGACTGTGACAACACACGTTCGTTGGGAGACCCCAAGAGGAAGGTATGATGTAGTGCAGCAGCAGTTTTCCCTTGAAATATGACAAAGGTTTATCGAACCAGGAGGACACAGAGGTTCTTCAGAAGGTTGTCAGCGGCGCAACTGACATGGAAACTGCACACAACACAAGCAAACTACTTTGCCCCAACGAAACAGAGAGGTTTTCAATCTCTCCGGCTTGCTGAAAACAAAGGATTAAACGTATTGTGTGGAAAACAGTAATGAGTGCAGAAAGTAACAGAGAACAAATGATTGCAGTTGGTGGTTTTATCAGTATGAGGAAATGGACAGGGGTCCACAGTTCACTAGTGGTGTCTCTCCATAAAAGATAACTAACATGTTGGGTAAACAAATTACAGCTAGGCAATTGACAAATAATGAGCGCATGACAATGCAATATATGACAAGATGATTATTATGAGATTTAATTGGGCATTACAACAAAGTACATAGACTTGCTATCCAACGCATCTATGCCTAAATAATCCACCTTCCGGTTAGCATCCGCACCCCTTTCGGTATTGAGTTGCAAACAACAGATTATTGCATGAAGTAAAGTGTGTAATGTAAACAATGCAAATGACACGTAGACAATGCATCATTGTTTTATCCCTAGTGGCAATAGCACATCCACAACCTTAGTCATTTCTGTCATCTCGAGCCCAGATTACTGGAGGCATGAACCCACTATCTAGCATAAATACTCCCTCTTGGAGTTACAAGCATCTACTAGCAACGGAGAGCTGATACGTCTCAAACGTATCTATAATTTCTGATGTTCCATGTTGATGTTATACCAATTGTTACATGTTTTACATTCACTTCACAGCATTTTTATGCATTTTCTGAGACTAACCTATTAACAAGATGTCACAGTGACAGTTCCTGTATTCTGCTGTTTTTGTATTTCAGAAAAGCTATTTTGGAAATATTCTCGGAATTGGACGAAACCTGGACAGGACCTCCTATTTTTCCAACACGTACACGGAGTCCAAAGGAGTCGCTCCAGCCGCCGCCCTTTCGCCTATTTATTCATCTTCACGGGAAAACCCTAGATACCCGAGCCATTATCCACGAAAAGTTCCAGAGACGCCGCCGCCATCAACCCTAGCTCGGGAGGGTTCAGAAGCTCTTCCCGGCACCCTGGCGGAGAGGGGAATCATCACCGGAGGGCTCTACATCACCATGCCTGCCTCCAGAGTGATGCGTGAGTAGTTCATCTTTGGACTACGGGTCCATAGCAGTAGCTAGATGGTTGTCTCTCACTTTATGCAATCATGTTTAGATCTTGTGAGCTGCATATCATGATCAAGATCATCTTATTGTAATGCTACATGTTGTGTTTGCTAGGATCCGATGAATATTGAATACTATGTCAAGTTGATTATTAATCTATCTTATATGTTATTTATGATCTTGCATGCTTTCCGTTACTAGTAGATGCTTTGGCCAAGTAGATGCTTGTAACTCCAAGAGTTGGTATTTATGCTAGATAGTGGGTTCATGCCTCCGGTAATCTGGGAGAGTGACAGCAACTTCTAAGATTGTGGATGTGCTATTGCCATTAGGGATAAAATAACCGATGCTTAGCTTAAGGGTGCGCCGTTAGGTCTAATGCATTTGTTTACATTACGCACATTACTTAATGCGATTATCCGTTGCTTGCAACTTAATACCAACGGGGAACTCGGTATGACAACCTGGAGGTGGATTATTAGTCATAGACGCTGTTTGATAACGGTCTATGTATTTTGTCGTAATGCCAGCATGAATATCATAGTAATCATCATGTCATATATATGCATTGTCATGCGCTCAATATTTTGTCAGTTGCCCAGCTGTAATTTGTTCACCCAGCATGTTAGTTATCTTTTTTGGAGAGACACCACTAGTGAACTGTGGACCCGGTCCATTCTTTTACACTGATAATACAACCAACTGCAATCATTGTTCCTTTTCATTCTCTGCAATTAAACACTATTTTCCACACCATACGTTTAATTCTTTGTTTTCAGCAAGCCAGTGAGATTGACAACCTCACTGTTTCGTTTGGGCAAAGTGAAAGATCGATATGTCGACTAGAGGGGGGGTGATTAGCCGACTACCAAATTTTAATTCTTTTTCGATTAATTAGGGCTTGAGCAAAGTATAACAAGGTTGACTAGATGTGCACTAGGTGATAGCAACCTATGTGATACAAGCAAGGTAAATAACGTAGCGGAAGCAATAAGTAAAGGATATAAATAACCGCAAAGTGGAGACACGGAGATGTTTCCCGTAGTTCCTTCCCAAGGGAAGTACGTCTACGTTGGAGGAGTGTGGAGCCACCTAGGCGCTCCAATAGCACGGATGTGCTCACTCTATTCTCCGTGAGCTTTACCCGTGGGGTTTTGGCTCTTCCACTATGAGGTCACCTTGATGGCGTTAACCAAGCCGGTACACAAAGGTTGGGGAACTCCACAATGAGTTGGAGCCTCCCAACAATGCCTCGGACTTCCTCCGAGACTCACAAAGGCACCTCGAGTTACAAGCAACCCAAGATGCAAGTTCCACACGGATAGTGTGGGGGGATTTGAAATTCCTTCGGTGGAGATGTAGATCTAGACCTCCTCCTTCACTCCACAAAGTATCAAGAGGTTTGGGTGGTTGGAGTGGGAGATCTTAGAAGGTTGAAGCTTTTAACAATGGAGGAGAGAGAGCGTAGGAAAACTTAGTCTTCAAGTGAGGAAGAAGACCTCTTTAAATAGCTTCTCCAAAAGTGGCCGTTGCGCAGCCAAAATCCCGCGGCGGTACTACCGCTGGGGGCAGCGGTACTACCGCTGCCTTCCTTCGTCTTCAATTCAAACGGCTAGATTTGCTAGAACGCGCGCCTGTCTTCAAAGCGGTACTACCGCTGCCCAGCGGTACTGCCGCCGCGGTACCGCTGCAGCTACCGCTCGATGAAACAGAAGGTGCAAAACAGCGGTACCTCGGGCGGTACCGCATGATGCATGTAAAATGCATACATGAACTTTGCACTTTATTCACTCATATTCCAATCATATTTGCATCATATAAGGGTTATATCAATGTTTTATCATGATTTTGGAAATATCTTAATGATTTACTATTTTTATGGAGTTAACCCTGCACAGGCAGAAAACCCTAGTTTTGTATTTTAATGTTTCAGGGACCCAAACGTCGTCCAAATCACCTGCAAATTTAGGGGCATCATTTTTGGAAGGAAGAAGACCTGTGGGCGAAGGAATCGATCAAACGGAGGCCCGAGGGCCAAAAGAGGGGGGCCCACGTGGCCACAGTACCAGGCCACGTGGGACCCACCCATCTGGCCCTCGAGGCTCCGTTGCCGTTGATCTTTGCTCCACCGACTCCGTCTTGACCTAAAAACGCCTATTAAAAAGGTCCCCCGACGTTCTCTAGAAGGAGGCGGCGGAGAAACACAGAACCACGAAAGAGAGAGTCAGAAGGCTGCCGCCGGAGAAGATCGGAGGGGGGAAACGCCGCCGAAGTCACCTCCGGAGGGCTCCACCCCCTCCGGCGTGTTCATCATCAACATCTACAGCAAGAACTTCTCCACCATCATCACCATGATGAAGGGGGAGTAGTCCACCCCTGGACTAGGGTTTGTGGTGGTAACTTTTGTATCTCTCCTCTCTCTTGAGCTTCACTAATTAGTACCGTATGAGCTGCCAAACATGATTACGGTCATCTATGTAATACCTTTGTGGTGAATATTGTGGTGTGAGATGATTTGTTATGCATTTACCGTTGTGTTGGAGCTTTTGTGATTTGTCATACTTTGAAGTATGATGTATGTGGGTACGGGATGGCCGATGTGACACGGCATAGGTATTGAGTGACACAGTACCGCCCAACATCCTTTATCTGGGGGTAAAAAGAAAGAGTATGATGTGGGAGTGAGAGCAGCCACGCTAGCCTTACGAGGGTGACCTAGCAACACAAATGAGTATTTCTTTCAACTATGTGTTTTAGGACATATAGCCGTTATAAAAGCTACCATTAAAACATGACAATTGTGTGTACTTTATCTATAACATGATAATCATAGTAGATGAGGGAGAGAGGATTAAGTGAACCCATGAACCCATGTCCATTGTTCCTATAAGAAACTTACACTTGAGCTTGTCCTCTTGCTGCATAGAGGATTGGGCTTTCTCTCTCTTTGAGAGCTTTTGCTTGCTACCATTTGTCTTGTCCTCTTGTATTGAAGAGGATTGGGACACTTTTACATTCTTGCTTGGTTACTTCCATCCATCAACCACCTTGTTCTCCAAACTTGTTTATTGCATAATCAACTAAAACTTGTGACACTTTAGTTGTAGGGAATAGATAACTTTTCCTTCTTACTCCTGCGGATCAATACCTTACTTTCACATTGAGAGGTGCTAAAGTGATCCTTTGCTCTTGGGGGTTATCACCGCAGCGGTAGCTGGAACCTTCGCAGCGCACTGGAAACGCACGTAGCGGTACCACCGCTGGGGCTGGCGGTACTACCGCCCCGGTACCGCTGGAGCTACCGCTGAAGGAGACAGAAGCTGAAAAAACGGCGGCACCTCCAGCGGTACCGCCAGCGGTAGCTGGCAGAGCTTGCGAGGAAGAACTGCGCAGCGGTACTACCGCCCCTCCTGGCGGTACTACCGCTGCCTGGAGCAGAAAACTGCTAAGACCAAAATGCAAGCTCTATTCGATGACGCTTATAACAATAATCCCTGGAAGCTCAAAAAACATCGTTAGATACATAATTGTGTTATCACTAACACCAAAACATCATCTAGGGAAGATGCACTTTCAATCTCCCCCTTTTTGGCGTTAGATGACAACACAATTATCGCAAGGCAAAAGATTTGTAAAAGATAGACGGAGCTCCCCCTAGACATGTGCATTATTCATGAAATGCTTCTGAATGCACAAACGCACACAACCTAGGATCAATGCTCCCCTAGCTTTTGCAAACTTTGCAAATAATATTAGATAAAGAGCTTGCAACACAGAATAAGACATGAACAAAGACAAACATAAGCTAAGCAATTAAGGTTCACATGTCTTACACCACATGGAGAGATCCATAACTGAAAATAAAAGGTGTTCACAAGCATAGAGAAACAAAACGAAGAAAGGACAAGCTTGTGACACACAACCCTTGCGAAACCCCGTACGAGCTACTAGATATCTCTCCCCCTTTGGCATCGAGACACCAAAAAGGGAAAGACCGATGCTAACGCCCCATGGGTCACTCAAAACCGAACGGAGGCTGCTGAGAGGTGACTTCATGTTCTTCATAATCTGCCCAAGTGATCACCTGCCCTGCACTGTCCTGAGCTTGCCACTCCTCCCATGGAGTGATGTTCTTCTCCGAACCGGACTGCACTTGCTCTCCTTGAGCACGACGGTGAGCAATTTCAGCTTGGCGAGCCTTCATCGTGCTCTCATAGACATCATATTGGTTCCTCTCAACTTTCTTGGTCAGCTTGAAGAGCTTCTTCATAGAAGTAGCCATCCAAAGGAAAGGCCCTTCCTTCTTAGTGTGAGAGGGACCGGCTTCATCCACAACTTCTTTGCTCTTCTTCTTCGGATGGGGCTTAACAAGGAGCCCCTTACTCTTGTGGGGAATCCAATCCTCCGCATCCCCAAGCTCCGCAACATCGTTCTCCTCAACCCACTTCCAAATGATGATACGCATGATGAGAGGAGAAAAAGCGATGTTCTTCTTCTTGATAATGACCTCCCAAAGTTCATGCCAAATGAAATCCATGACATCCAACTTCTTCCTCTTTCCTTGCATCTCCCTTGTGAGGAGCATTAGATTCTTGAGATACCATGAATTTCATCAATGTTGCCCACCTTTGGGTTGATGGTCTCGCGATAAATCATGTGCATGATGTCCCAAGTGGGAAAGAGTCCCTTTGACTTGCCAACCTTCCACTTCTCAGCACTCTCGGGTCATATAAAGGCAAAAGCTTCTCAACTTCTGCAGCCTGCACCCCCGTATGATGTACACGGAAGTGAGTATCATCAAAGTCCTCGTAGAGGACGGAACCAAACTCCTCATAACCAAGCATCTGAGCAATTGCAGACCACGTCTCTTCAAACTTCTTCTCCTTTGTCATCCATGTGATGGTGCGCTCCGTCTCATTGCCAAAGTGAACGGTGGCTAGAAACTGAGCCACAAGCTTCTCATCAAAATCTTGTTCCAACTCCATCATGGGTAAAAGCCCAAACTCTTCGCAAATATCAAGGGCTTCTCCAAAGTAATCAATCTTATCCCTCATGTGATCCATATTGATGAAGTGTTGATCCACATGGTTCTCCACCGGCTTCTTAAACAAGATCTCATGGTAGCATTGTTCTTGGAACTTGTTGTGAAAGAAAGGATTGTTGCCCCGAAAGGAGGGAACTTGATCCATCCTCTCAATCACATAGCAATTGACAGCCCGCTTTACCGCAAAATCCTTGTCCGACATCTGACTAGCAGTCTTGGTCCTCTTGGGCAAGGTTTTCTCCGGAGGTGGAAACCTCCGGCGAGTCACGGGAACCCCATCAATCTCATCTTGGACCTCATCAGCACCATCGGTCCTTGGTTTCTTGCGCCCGACAGTCTTGATGCGACCACGAGACGCACTACCTGTGAATAGCATGGAAGGGGCAAGCACATAGGTAAGAATGCACCATTTCATTATTTTGGAGAAAAAGAGCACATGTCTACAAAATTGTATGAAATTAAAACTAGAGGGAGAGTGCCAAATCTAGTGTTGGAGATGTAACAATAGGTAATATGAGGGCTTAAAAAGCACTAACATTATCTAGGGTTACTCCTCTAATCTAGGAAGAGGAACTTTCAAACTAGCCACAAATTTCGCAACAAATTTATAGACAAGGTTCTAGATCCACAAATACACATCTCTACCTACTCAATCTACCACGAATCCAAGAGGAACACCACTAATTTCATCTCTATCCATCAACTAGATGAGAGAGAGGGATAGGGCATATCGGAACTCATGGCAGATGATCGAGGAGGAGGAGAGATGCAGGAGGCGTCCCGGGGCGTGGAGGTTGAAGATCCATGCCTGGGGAGAGCTCCTTCCCGGCGGAGGATGTGGGGACCCCGGACTAGCTGTCCGAAATACCCGATTATGCTTAACACAACGATCCCGTGATCAGTCTGTCGTTGCACATAATCCGAATTGGATACCAAAGTTTACATCCATTACAGTACCGAATAGAAAGTCTTACATAAATGGTCATTTAGACCAAGTTCTTACATAGGTGCCTTCATGGGCCAAACCAAATATATCAGCGGAAGCTACGGCGTAATCGACATCATATTCTAACGATGACGACCCGACAGGCAGCTGACTTGTGGAGATCCTTAGTTGGCGTAGAAGTCGCCATACTCTTGCTCGGCATAGTGCTCCTCCTCGTAGTCTGGCTAGGTCAATAGCCAGGGACGAAACCAATATGAGTACATTTGAATGTACTCGCAAACTACCCCAACATGAGTATGCACCAGTTTTATTTTAGTTGACAACTTTTCTTATTTAAAACATCTCTATATCTTTATTGAAAAAGGTAAGAAGAGTTTTATAACTATCTTTAAAGAAGTTACCGTTTTCATCTGTTTTTCCAAAACTCCTCCTTTTTCCGACCATAGCCCGTCATGGTCCACTTTCATCCAACCACCTCATACCGATCCGTTGGTATAGGTGTAGGAAACAATCTCCACTTCATTTTTCTTTTAAAACTCAAAGTCTTTTTAAAACTTGCACAAGGTCTTAGGACAGTCTCCCAATTGTCCATATCCGAGGACTCGGCTATTCGAATAGTTTTAAACACTCTGCAGAGGTAGCACGCTTTTAAACCCACATCCATCCAGCAACTCATCGTGTCTGCCACGTCTCGCCATACCAGGGGTATGCGAAGTAAGCCGCCGGCCATAGCCTCTTATTTGCTCATGCTAGTATAGGATCCTTCCCATATGACACTTTCCATCGACACCCAGTGCGGTTTCCCGTCAGAAACCCTAAGTGTGAGGACTCATAGTTTTGTCCGGCGGTTTATGGTGGAACCTTCTATCCTCCCCACCAACTTGTGTGAGGACCCGGGTCAGGGGGTAGATCCTCGGACCATCCCCTCATGCATAACAGAGTCATCTCCGTCGATGAGGTATCCCATACTAATAAGAGCAAACTACATGACTATGCCTTTTCCCATATGTGGTAAATGTGGTCGCACAGGGTAGGATTGGTTTCCATAGTACTAGGACACTGTGCATTTTTCATGAACATCACCATTTTTCCACTTTTTCACTCCAACACCGACATCTCGGTATTTCATAAACTCATAAGAAATTTCAAAGGAGTTTTGAATAAACAACATTGTTTTCCCATCCTAAAGTTTTATATAAACTACTACATCGGGTGGCAAAATAATATCCATATATTTTTGAAATGGGTTTTGTAAATCTTGCTTTGAGAGTAAACATGTTATGAAAGTAGATGCATATGTTGGTAGTGCAAGCTCAGAGAATAGCTTGCCTTGCTTGGCAAAGTGATCTTGCTCTTGTTCTTCAAATTCAGCAAACTCTCCTTCCTCGATATATCCGACAACGTTCTCGTCTAATTATCAAACAACAATGCAAACAATCACTAAGCTATACAAGCAACCATCTCAACATAACCATCATCAACATCACAATTAGCTACTGCACACACCAAACCACACAATTTGATTTTCAAACAAAATTGAATTAAACAATTTTTAATTAAGTCCAAATTATGCCAGAAACTAGTTATTCATGTTTAAATCCACAACTTGAGTTTTGTTGGTCACAAAAATACAAACTAAATTTCTATAGAAAGCTACTGATGTGTAGAAGACAACCCAATTTCAATTGGATCAAATGGAGTTACCAAACTCCCTACACATTGGACTGAATTCAGTAGCTTAATAATCAAGTTTTAGCTACCATTTAAATTATATTGTTCCAAAAATTAAACCCTTTTAGGGGTAACTAAACATGGCTATATGTGAGCTAAAAAAATTGGTCCTAACTCATTTGGATCAACCAATAAACATATTTGTTTGTTTTGGTCCAGAAGGGTTTATCTTAGAGTCAACAATTCATACTACTTAATTAATTCTACCAAAATTAGGGGAGCTAACACAAGACAGTACTAAGCTAGCAAAATTGGTTTGGAATTATTTGGACTAACAGAGCATCAGAAACAAGCAAGTTTAGATTTTAAACCTTCTGTAGCATTTTCAATGATACTTTTTACTTATTTAATTAAACTAGTAACCGTGCACGTGCAACGCACGTCTCATAAATTATTTAACCGATAGATTTCAAATTTAGATCAACTCTCCATCAGTAATGAAAGAAAATTGTAAAGTAAATATTGGTACGTGTTAATTTTATTAAAGATTTGTAGTTCATGAGGAATTTGCTTTTGTATGATTTTTTCTTGACGGTACAAAGCTTTTTTGTACGGGTACACAGCTACATTAAAGAATTTGGGTGACTTTGTTGTTGGATCATGATACCATTAAAAATGACTGGTCTTTCTTGCGGTTGTTTTCCCACCGCCAAATGTTCTCACAACAACATGTGGGTTGTGGTTAAGAAAATATAGTGAGATAAAAAGTACAAATAGAGGAAACTGAAGTCCTGGAACATGAGAAGAAAAAGGAAAACATGACTGACAAGAACAAAATACATGTGACTAACTGACTACCCGTTTTTTCTTCCCACCAGGACAGTAAATCAAGATCAATGTGTGCTATGACCTGCTCCTTTGCTCCATTCTTCTACATCCGCGTCGACAAATCCGCTCCACGCTCGGCAACGGAAGTGAGCGCAGTGGCTACTTCGTGTTGGGGAGTTGTTTCCCAAGTCCAGCGAGCGAAGGGGTGTGCCTCATCAATGCGTACATGTATATATCTAGTTGCTTGGGAACACAATTATCCGTGTATTTGTGGCCAGTGTAAGAACATAACCTCCCGCTGAGATAAAACCAAACAATGTGGATGATATATAGTAATAGGCCAAAAACTGATAGAACAAAGAGATCTGAGAACATTTACACAATATTTTCTGATAATCCACCGATAATTGAATTCTTCTAAGAAGGAAATATAAATTTATAACGGAGGATGAACCAAAGCTGGTAGCAGAATGACCGATTAACCACTGATAACACATATAACTTCAGTATTAGAATAAAAAAATAAAGATTGCAATTTTTTATCAAAAAGATTTGAAGTGCAGAGCCAGTTGATTGCAACCTTATAAGTGTATTTGTGCTCGTATCAAGCCACTGTGATAGAGCTGCTAGCCATTGCCACCAACGGTCGCCGATAGTTTATGTCGCCTCTATTTTTTCTAGTGTGTCTCCGTCAAACTTGATGCAGGATTCCATAGCAAAAATAAGTGACACCATCGTTCTTGATGTTGGTAGCCAACAGTCATTTCGCAACAGACAATTAACTTAGTGAATAGCCAAAAACAAGAGCTAAATTAAGTTAGAGCAGGCCAAAATGAGACCATAGCTGGCACCGCTGTATGTCCAGTTGTGCACCATCAGAATGGCGACAATATAGCAGCTATCTGCTTAACTCTTTGGCCTGAGGAGGTTGATCGACCTGCCTCTTCTTCTCCACAAGTATAATAACAAGAGTGCATGCTAAATGATTTGTGAAACCAAAAGAGTAATGCATAAAAAAAGCACAAGCTAGAGTACAGTACATATCTTTGCAATGGAAAATTGCAGAGCTAAAGTAGAAAAACAAAATAATGTAGCAGAGCTTAAAGCGGGTGCAAGGTCTGAATGTTCAGTTAAGGTTTTCGACACACTGCGCAAAACAAAAAAAAGATCCGTACAGAGATCAAGAGCACCCCGCACGGTCGTGAAAGGAAACAGGGGCAGATGCAGGGCCGGCCGGAGAGCAGAACAGCCTATTCACCAAGCTGGATTCCTCTGGTGCCGTGGAATTGATACAGATCTGATTTTCAACGTCTGCCTTATGATGGATTTCATACCAACAGAAATTTTCAGATGAATGCAGCACTTGCACTGGAGGCAGAACACCTCTTCTTTCCCATCTCCAAAAATTCAGAGAGAGAAAATGCACGAACTCACAGCTAGAGGAGGATTAACTATTCGTTCAACCTAATCAAGATAGCAGCGCCTCCGCTCACATTTGGCAGCTCTCGCACTTACTCTGACCACAAGCGCAGCCATCGTACCTGCTCGCCATGGGCGTGCGTGGCGCCTGCTCCTAGGTGAGCACGCGGCCGCCATCGTGACAGCTCTGCCGTAGGCGTATGGCTCCGCCGCCGTGCCTGCTCTTCAAGGGTGAGCGGCCACCTTGGCGGTGCCGGCTCCATCATGGGCCCGCGTCCGCCGTCGCTGTTCCAGCTCAGCCAAGCGCGCTGGTCGCCTCAATGTGCCTTCTCCGTCATGGGCCGAACGAAGGTCCCAGGCAACGGGGGAACGGCACGTCCGCCATCAGGGAAGCTCTGCGAGGACGCCCGCGAGGGGTACTGGACGTCGTCGCTGTCCAGGAGAGCTGGGTGTGGCCGCCGGAGAGGGGAACTGTCCGCGTCCGCCGTCGAGGAAGCTGTCCGCGTCAGCCGCGAGGGCAACGGGCCGCGGCCTCCGACGAGCGGAACGGGAGCGCGGCGAGCCCAGCCATCCCGGCCGGCGGCAGCCTGGCGGACCAGTGCGCGTGGAAATGAGCAGTTTCCGGGACACGGGAGCGATTGATTATGTGAGGGAGGACGCACCATCCGTGTGGAGACGTTCGGTCGAGGAGACAAGAATAAACAAAACAAACAGGTACAGTGGCAATTTAGCAGTATTATGTGATTTGGTGGGAGGGCAAAACGGGAAAAATCGGACATTGTTGAGTTGTCAAACATTGGAGCGATCTGGAGCGTCGATCAGATATTTGAACGGTACAGATTTAAAATATCCCAACATGTTTGCTCTTTAATAGTAGTATAGATGACATGAGACCAATTGTGTTGGTTAAACAATTTCATAAGCTTTCCAGAACAGTTGAGTTTGATTTATTTGGATTCCTAAATCTCGAGATATTGAATTTCAAAGTTGGATCCAGTACTGATTATTCAGAGAAGTTTGAAATTCGAAAATTCCCTCCTCTGGATAATGTTCAAAATTCTGACTGGTGGGGCCTACATGGCAGCGGCACAGCGCGCGCGGGAAAAAGATTTAAAACCTGACGAGCGGGGCCCGCCCGTCAGTCTCTCTCTCTCTTTCATTTCTAAACGAAGCGGTACGCAACGTTGGATTTAGATCCAACGGCCCACGTTTGCCCACGTCGACGGCAAACGTCGGCGACCTAAAACGAGCGGCGCTGCCGCGCCGGCGACGGCGAGGTGGATGAATCTCTCACCTAGAGGGCTCGGGAGGTCGCGGAGATGATGCAGATCGACGGCGGTGGTGAGGTGGAAGCTTCTGGCCGAGTTACACTTGCTGGGGTGGAGTGGTTCGTCGGCGGCGAGGTCTCCGTCTTCCTCGGCCACGGACAGCAGCTCCGGCGAGGTTCCACGGCCGCGTCTGGGCACTGATCAAAGGGAAAAAGGGTGCGGTGAGTGCGGTGAAGCAGAGGGAAGTAAGTGCAGGCCAAAGAGGGAAGAATGGGGCAGTGTGGCGTCGTGGCCACGACGGACCTCGACGGCGGCAGTGGCTACGGCACAGCACGCCCTCCTGGCGGTGCACGGCGAATTGAGAGGGGTCAGTGAGGGAGTGGGGTGGTGTGGTGTTCGCAGAGGGTGCGGGGGTGGTTTTATAGCGCGGGATGCGGCGTACGGTGGACGGAGTGCACGGCGACGTCCACGGCGACACGGCGGAGATATTTCTCCCCAATCCGACGCGGCGGTGCGAGGGACGTGGAGACAAGGCGTTCACCGGGGTCCGGACGTGTTCTAGAAGATCTCGGCCAAGCGCGGCGTGTCGGGGAGCAGCGAGCTGGGCCAATTTGGTCGACGACGGCGAGCTCGCCACGGCGACGTGGAGGGAAATCGAGGCGAGGGGCGGCGTAACTGCTCTCCTCTGCGGCGCCGCGGCTGCAGAGGCACGGGGGCGAGGGGGTGCGCGGCCAGGGGGGCCTGGGGAGCGCGGAAACGGCGAGCACGGTCGCGGCGACACGGCGATGGTCGTCGGGGCTGGAGTCGACGACGGTTTTGCAGAAAACCCCCTGCTCCTTCTTTTCTTTTATCACAACTAGGTCCTTCTCTGTTTCTTTTTAAAACCAGAAGGTTTTCTAGGATTTAATTAGGGCACTTAAACATTTTAGAAAAATTTGCAAAAATTTGTGGGGCCTTCCCATAATGTAGAAGCTCCACAAAAATTGGCATAAAATAATAAAATGTTTTGAAACATTTTCTTTTATAGTACTTTGTTTATGTTATTTTAATTTATTTCAATTTGTTTTTATTTTAGAATTTTAAAACTAGTTCAAAAATAATATTTGAGAGGGGAAAGTGGTAGGAACAAAATGGGGAGTGTTTACATTACAACTCCACTGACTTTGGTTTGAAAATAATTGAGTTTGTCACTTGAGATTTTCATGTGACAACTTGTCACTTTTATTTTTCTTGCTTTGATTTTATATTTTGTTTTCTTTCTTTCTTACTAGTGTTCACTAGAGCAAACACTCACACAACAGCAAGAACAACAACTCAAGTAACAAGAAGCAATTAACATACAATAAACAACAAAAGTTTTTGTTGGCTCTCATTTTTGGAATATAATCCTGATAATAATTTTGGGATGTTACAATCCTTCCCCCCTTAAAATAAATCTCGTCCCGAGATTTGCTAGGCTTGGTTTTAAGGAGGTCTGGGAATTCGCTTCTAAGATAATCTTCGCGTTCCCAAGTTGCTTCTTCTTCAGAGTGGTTAGTCCACTGGACTTTGTAAAACTTGATCGCACGTCTTCGGGTAACACGAACATCTTCTTCGAGAATTTTGAGGGGTCTCTCACGATAAGTCAGGTCTTGGTTCAGGTCGATGGAGAGGTGGTCGATGTTTTTGAAAACATCAGGCTGGTCAGGAACTTCAAGACACTTCCGGAGCAAGGAAATGTGGAAGACATCATGATAATCTCCTAACTCCTGGGGTAACTCCAGCTGATAGGATACTTCTCCTCGACGAGCAATGACCTTGAAGGGTCCAATATACCTTGGTGCTAACTTTCCTTTGACATGGAAACGCTGCATTCCCTTGAGGGGTGTCACTCGGAGATAAACATAATCTCCGACTGAAGTGAGGTCACGGCGCTTGGTGTCAGCGTAACTCTTCTGACGGGATTGGGCAGTTTTGAGGCGTTCACGAATAAGCTGAACTTGCTCTTCAGCTTCTCGGAGGGTATCTGGTCCGAACAATTTGCTCTCTCCGGTATCGGACCAATTCAGGGGTGTACGACACTTCTTGCCGTAAAGGGCTTCAAAAGGGGCCATTTGCAGACTAGACTGATAACTGTTGTTGTACGAGAACTCTGCAAACGGAAGACAATCTTCCCACTTGGAACCATAGGATAGAACACATGCGCGAAGCATGTCCTCCAATATCTGGTTCACTCGCTCAGTCTGGCCATCGGTCTGGGGATGATAAGCTGTGCTAAAGGCTAACTTGGTTCCGAGGGCTTCATGAAGGGATTTCCAGAATCTTGAGGTGAATTGCGTGCCTCTATCAGATACAATCTTCTTAGGCACACCATGCAGGCTCACTATTCTGGAAATATACAGGTCTGCTAACTGAGCTCCGGTATGAGTGGTCTTGACAGGAACAAAGTGGGCAACCTTGGTCAGTCGATCAACGATGACCCAGATTGAATCATGGCCTCGGTTGGATCTTGGAAGTCCGGTAATAAAATCCATTCCAATCTCATCCCACTTCCACTCGGGAATTTTCAAAGGTTGAAGCAATCCAGCGGGTCGCTGATGTTCAGCCTTGACTCGCTGACAGATATCACACTTGGCTACGAATGAACCAATCTCTCGCTTCATTCCATGCCACCAAAATCTTTCTCGAAGGTCTTGGTACATTTTGGTTCCGCCGGGGTGGATTGAATAAGGGGTCTCATGGGCCTCCTTCAGGATTAACTCCTTAAGTTCCGTGACATTGGGCACACAGATACGGTCATTGAATTTCAGCACTCCTTCAGCATCTTCGGTAAAACCGGGTGCTTTGCCGAGGGAAATTTTCTTCCTAATTCCCTCTATGCTTTCATGACCTTTTGGGCTTCTTTGATTTGATCCATCAGGGTTGGGGTTAACTCTAATTGGCGAGATAACCATGGCTAACAAGCTCTAGTCCAAAATCTTGGAAGTCTTTGAACAAGGCTGGCTGTTCGGCTTGGATCAGGGCATTCAGGGTGCAAGGTTTGCGACTAAGGGCATCGGCAACTACATTAGCCTTTCCGGGGTGATAATGGATTCCAATATCATAATCCTTGATTAATTCCATCCATCTCCTCTGTCGCAGGTTCAGATCTTTCTGGGTGAAAATATACTTCAAGCTTTTGTGATCTGTATAGACCTCGCAGCGATGTCCCGCAAGATAGGGACGCCACTTCTTAAGAGCAAAGACTACAGCAGCTAACTCCAAGTCATGGGTTGGGTAATTCTCTTCATGCGGTCGCAACTGCCGGGACAGATACGACACAACTTTGCCTTCTTGCATCAGAACGCAACCAAGTCCGAGGCGTGATGCATCGCAATACACGTCGAAACTCTGGGTGACGTCTGGCATGATCAGGATTGGGGCTGAGGTTAGTCTCTTCTTCAGTTCTTGGAAACTATCCTCACACTTCTGAGTCCATTCAAATTTCTTGTCCTTCTTCAACAGTTGGGTCAGAGGTTTGGCTATACTGGAAAATCCTTCAACGAACTTGCGGTAATAACCGGCAAGTCCGAGAAAGCTTCGGATTTCAAAAACATTGGTTGGGGATAACCAGTCAAGAATGGCTTGTATCTTCTCAGGGTCAACAGAAATTCCTCCGCAGACACAACATGTCCGAGAAATGCCACTTCACTGAGCCAAAACTCACACTTGCTAAGTTGGCATACAGCTGGTGCTCTGGAGGGTCTCCAAAACTAGACGCAGGTGTTCAGCATGCTCTTCTTCGGTCTTGGAATAAATAAGGATGTCATCAAGGAAAACTACCACGAACTTGTCGAGGTACTCCATGAAAATCTTGTTCATGAGATTCATGAAATAGGCTGGGGCATTGGTCAGACCAAAAGACATCACGGTGTATTCAAAAACCGTAACGAGTGGTGAAGGCGGTCTTGGGAATATCTGTCTCTCGGATCTTCAACTGATGGTAACCTGTCCGAAGATCGATCTTTGAAAAGACTCGGGCTCCGTTCATTTGATCGAACAGATCCTCGATCTTGGGAAGAGGGTACTTGTTTTTAATGGTCACGTCATTCAGCTTGCGATAATCCACACACAGGCGTGTGGTACCGTCTCTCTTGTCCACAAAATAATGGGTGATCCCCATGGTGAAGCGCTTGGGCGGACAAGACCTTTGCTTAGCATATCAGCCAACTGCTTCTTCAACTCAACCAGTTCTTCCGGATTCATCCGATAAGGCTTTTGGGATATGGGGGATGTTCCTGGGATAAGCTCAATTATGAACTCAATATCCCTATCTGGCGGCATACCAGGCAATTCTTCTGGGAAAACATCCTTGAACAGATGAACAACACGGATCTCATCTAGGGCGGGTCGAGCTATGCTCTCATGGCAGCCTGGGTGAGGTTGACTAGTTTCAGACACATACTCCACTTCTACTTCTTTGTCGGTGGTGATGGATACAGCTCTTCTGGCACAGTCAATTCGACCATGGTACTTGGCTAACCAATTCATACCGAGTATAACATCGATGCCTTGGGTTCCCAGAACAATTAAGTTAACTGGAAACTTTTCTCCTTTGATCTCAAGGGGTACATCGGAGCAAAACATCTTGGTCTCTACGGTGGATTCTGGGATTTGGATGACCATGGGTTTGGGTAAGAGGCTCTTAACTAAACCTCCCTTAGCAACAAATTCTTGGGTAACAAATGAATGGGTAGCACCAGAATCAAACAGAACAGTTGCAGGTACTGAGTTGACAAGGAACGTACCCAGCACAACATCCGGAGCATCCTGAGCTTCTTCAGCATTGATGTGGTGCAGACGACCCTTGGCAACAGCAGCATTTCCGCGAGGTGCGGCATTCTTGCCATTTCCATTTCCATTGCGGCCTTGACCATTGTTCTGTGCCGGCGCATTGGGGCGCTGGACATTCCTCTTGGGATTGGGACATTCTTTGGAGTAGTGACCCTTGTTGCCGCATTCAAAGCAGATCACATTGGGATTGCGGGTGAAGTTGTTGAAGTTTCCTCCGGGACGGTTATTGTCATTGGGGCGGTTGAAGTTGTTTGGGCGGTTAGGGTAATTGGGGCGTGGAGCTTGGGGTGGACGATAGGCAGGCCTGGTGTTCTGCTGAAAGATACGAGGTTTCTGGCTGCTCGAACCTTCCTGAGCATTCATCCTCCTCTTGCGACCTTCATACATCGACTTGCGCTTGGTCTCCAGCTGGATGGCTTTGTCCACAAGTGACTCCAGATCACGGAAGTCATGGATAACCAAAGCACACTGAAGTTCATCATGAGTCCACTCATGAAACGCTCCATCTTCTTCTCTTCCTTGTCGGTGTCATCAGGAGCATACCGAGATAAGTCGGTAAACTCCTCAAGATAACCGACCACATCTCTACTTCCCTGCCTCAGCTTGCGGAACTCATCCTTCTTCCTCTCAATAAGTCCACTGGGAATATGCTTCTTGCGGAACTTCTCCTGGAACTCAGCCCAGTTGATGACATGACCAGCTGGCTGGAGAGTCTTGGTAGTTTCCCACCAAGCTCTTGCAGGTCCAGCGAGATAGTGGGTTGCATACAACACTTTCTCATTTTCTCCCACAGCAGCAACTTCAAGATTATTGTCGATGGTGCGAAGCCAATCATCGGCTTCTAGTGGGTGAAGTCCCTTGGAGTAGGTGGGTGGGTTGGTCTTCTGAAAATCGCCTAAGGTAGATCGCTGGTTCTCATTGCCATTGCCGTTACCACCATTGTTGTTGTTGTTGTTATTGTTGTTGTTGTGTGTAAGCGGCTGCGAGTTGTTGTAAGGCAGCGAGATGAGCTTGGCGCTCTTGCCGGGCATTTTCACGCTCCTCCATGATAAGTGCGAGAAGTTGGGTGGGGGTTGGGTCCGGTGGTGGTGGTGCTGATCCTGATCCTTCCGCATTGCTGCGACGGGGTGGCATCCTGAAGCACACCGGGTATAAGAGACAAGGCAAGAAAAGTTCGACTAAGGGAAAAGACGATCTCTCAAGTGGTTGATTAATTTAAGATTTATATGAAAATAGTTCACACAGATTTAAACAAGACAAACATACTTATATTTCACAAACAACACATCAAGGAGTTCACATCAACATCAAGCTTACAACTCAAGCTTACAACATCACCTTACATCTAGGATACATAACATCTGGTTTCCAAAAGAACCACTACTACTACTCGACTAGCTATAGGGGGTCAACCTAATCCTGCGGTAGTGATCAAGTCACTCGCCTACTGAGGTGGAACCTCCAGCTCTAACACGTCAGCATCTGACTGGTAGGCTGGCTCCTCGGGATCCTCCTCCTCGTCCTCGAGAACTGGCTCGAGTGGCTCCTCCTCCTCGTCAACTAACTCCTCCTCATCATCCTCCTCCTCACAGTCCATCTCCTCCACGAAGTCATCATCGTCACTGAGGAAAGCGTCGTTCTCCTTGCGGAGATCCTCGCCCTCCTCCTCCATCTCGTCAGTATGGTGCTCTAGATCCTCAATCAGTCCGTCCTGCTCTGCCACCTTCGTGCGGAGCTTCACGATAGTCTTCCTCAGCTGGGCCCTCTTCCTGAGAAGAGCAACCTTCTCCACCATCAGCTTCATCTCGTTCTCGCGAAGCTCAACGAGCGACTCGCGGTCGAAGTGGAGCTGAATCCTAGTGCGCAACAGATCATCCTGAGTGCACTGAAGTAAGATCTCCATGTCCATGATGTAGCTCCCAAACATCGGGTGGTAAGGTGAAGGAGTAGGGTGTCCATCACAGTTGCGCCTCCCGTAGAACCGGAAACGGGAGTCTACTAACTCCGCCTTGTGCTCCTCACAAAGTCGGGCTAGCATCCTCTGTGTAGCAGTACAGAGACCATCAACCCAGGTGGCCTCCTTGGTGGTGAAGATGAGCGTCCTGGAACTGGGAGACTTGATGTTCCTGCGAACTGACGATCTGATGAGCCAGCTCAGCCTTCCAACACCGTGAACATCAATCTGAGCTCCCTCAAACTCTGGAGCGGGGCGACCTAACAGCTTGGTCAACTCGAACAAGTCCCTCTCAAACGTCAGCTTGCTGTCCTTCTCCAGCTGAACGAACTCGGTCCATGGAGTGCCATCTACAGTTTTTAAGCAAAATTTTAAGTTAGTTAGGTGACAAGTATATCAAAATTTTAATATAGTAGGGCAACAAGTGAGTCAAATTTTAAACTTAATGAGAGGTGTACAAAATTTTAGGGATACTAAGGAAAATGTAACATTTAATGAGAGTAAAATTTTGCATAAGTAAGAGGATTGGAGATAAGCAATTTTCGAAAATACTTCATTCCTTTCTTTTTAGAAATTCATCTTTTGTAACATTTGACAAACGACCATGCTAACTAAGGTTTCCTAAAGTCAGGATGGCTCTGATACCAAGTCTGTGGGGACCCCGGACTAGCTGTCCGAAATACCCGATTATGCTTAACACAACGATCCCGTGATCAGTCTGTCGTTGCACATAATCCGAATTGGATACCAAAGTTTACATCCATTACAGTACCGAATAAAAGTCTTACATAAATGGTCATTTAGACCAAGTTCTTACATAGGTGCCTTCATGGGCCAAACCAAATATATCAGCGGAAGCTACGGCGTAATCGACATCATATTCTAACGATGACAACCCGACAGGCAGCTGACTTGTGGAGATCCTTAGTTGGCGTAGAAGTCGCCATACTCCTGCTCGCGTAGTGCTCCTCCTCGTAGTCTGGCTAGGACAATAGCCAGGGACGAAACCAATATGAGTACATTTGAATGTACTCGCAAACTACCCCAACATGAGTATGCACCAGTTTTATTTTAGTTGACAACTTTTCTTATTTAAAACATCTCTATATCTTTATTGAAAAAGGTAAGAAGAGTTTTATAACTATCTTTAAAGAAGTCACCTTTTCATCTGTTTTTCCAAAACTCTCCTTTTTCCGACCATAGCCCGTCATGGTCCACTTTCATCCAACCACCTCATACCGATCCGTTGGTATAGGTGTAGGAAACATCTCCACTTCATTTTTCTTTTAAAACTCAAAGCCTTTTTAAAACTTGCACAAGGTCTTAGGACAGTCTCCCAATTGTCCATATCCGAGGACTCGGCTATTCGAATAGTTTTAAACACTCTGCAGAGGTAGCACGCTTTTAACCCACATCCATCCGGCAACTCATCGTGTCTGCCACGTCTCGCCATACCAGGTGTATGCGAAGTAAGCCGCCGGCCATAGCCTCTTATTTGCTCATGCTAGTATAGGATCCTTCCCATATGACACTTTCCATCGACACCCAGTCCGGTTTCCCGTCAGAAACCCTAAGTGTGAGGACTCATAGTTTTGTCCGGCGGTTTATGGTGGAACCTTCTATCCTCCCCACCAACTTGTGTGAGGACCCGGGTCAGGGGGTAGATCCTCGGACCATCCCCTCATGCATAACGGAGTCATCTCCGTCGATGAGGTATCCCATACTAATAAGAGCAAACTACATGACTACGCCTTTTCCCATATGTGGTAAATGTGGTCGCACAGGGTAGGATTGGTTTCCATAGTACTAGGACACTGTGCATTTTTCATAAACATCACCATTTTTCCACTTTCCACAACACCGACATCTCGGTATTTCATAAACTCAAGAAATTTCAAAGGAGTTTTGAATAAACAACATTGTTTTCCCATCCTAAAGTTTTATATAAACTACTACATAGGGTGGCAAAATAATATCCATATTTTTGAAATGGGTTTTGTAAATCTTGCTTTGAGAGTAAACATGTTATGAAAGTAGATGCATATGTTGGTAGTGCAAGCTCAGAGAATAGCTTGCCTTGCTTGGCAAAGTGATCTTGCTCTTGTTCTTCAAATTCAGCAAACTCTCCTTCCTCGATATATCCGACAACGTTCTCGTCTAATTAACAAACAAACAATGCAAACAATCACTAAGCTATACAAGCAATCATCTCAACATAACCATCATCAACATCACAATTAGCTACTGCACACATCAAACCACACAATTTGTTTTCAAAAAAATTGAATTAAACATTTTTAATTAGTCCAAATTATGGCAGAAACTAGTTATTCATGTTTAATTCCACAACTTGAGTTCTGTTGGTCACAAAAATACAAACTAAAATTCTATGGAAAGCACTGATGTGTAGAATACAACCCAATTTGAATTGGATCATTTGGAGTTACCAAACTCCCTACACATTGGATTGAATCCAGTAGCTTAATAATCAAGTTTTAGCTACCAATTAAATTCTATTGTTCCAAAAATTAAACCCTTTTAGGGGTAACTAAACATGGCTATATGTGAGCTAACAAAATTGGTCCTAACTCATTTGGATCAACCAATAAACATATTTGTTTGTTTTAGTCCAGAAGGGTTTATCTTAAAGTCAACAATTATACTACTTAATTAATTCTACCAAAATTAGGGGAGCTAACACAAGGCAGTACTAAGCTAGCAAAATTGGTTTGGAATTATTTGGACTAACAGAGCATCAGAAACAAACAAGTTTAGATTTAAACCTTCTGTAGCATTTTCAATAATACTTTTTACTTATTTAATTAAATGACATGAGACCAATTGTGTTGGTTAAACAATTTCATAAGCTTTCCAGAACAGTTGAGTTTGATTTATTTGGATTCCTAAATCTCGAGATATTGAATTTCAAAGTTGGATCCAGTACTGATTATTCAGAGAAGTTTGAAATTCGAAAATTCCCTCCTCTGGATAATGTTCAAAATTCTGACTGGTGGGGCCTACATGGCAGCGGCACAGCGCGCGGGGAAAAAGATTTAAAACCTGACGAGCGGGGCCCGCCCGTCAGTCTCTCTCTCTCTTTCATTTCTAAACGAAGCGGTACGCAACCGTTGGATTTAGATCCAACGGCCCACGTTTGCCCACGTCGACGGCAAACGTCGGCGACCTAAAACGAGCGGCGCTGCCGCGCCGGCGACGGCGAGGTGGATGAATCTCTCACCTAGAGGGCTCGGGAGGTCGCGGAGATGATGCAGATCGACGGCGGTGGTGAGGTGGAAGCTTCTGGCCGAGTTACACTTGCTGGGGTGGAGTGGTTCGTCGGCGGCGAGGTCTCCGTCTTCCTCGGCCACGGACAGCACTCCGGCGAGGTTCCACGGCCGCGTCTGGGCACTGATCAAAGGGAAAAAGGGTGCGGTGAGTGCGGTGAAGCAGAGGGAAGTAAGTGCAGGCCAAAGAGGGAAGAATGGGGCAGTGTGGCGTCGTGGCCACGACGGACCTCGACGGCGGCAGTGGCTACGGCACAGCACGCCCTCCTGGCGGTGCACGGCGAATTGAGAGGGGTCAGTGAGGGAGTGGGGTGGTGTGGTGTTCGCAGAGGGTGCGGGGGTGGTTTTATAGCGCGGGATGCGGCGTACGGTGGACGGAGTGCACGGCGACGTCCACGGCGACACGGCGGAGATATTTCTCCCCAATCCGACGCGGCGGTGCGAGGGACGTGGAGACAAGGCGTTCACCGGGGTCCGGACGTGTTCTAGAAGATCTCGGCCAAGCGCGGCGTGTCGGGGAGCAGCGAGCTGGGCCAATTTGGTCGACGACGGCGAGCTCGCCACGGCGAGTGGAGGGAAATCGAGGCGAGGGGCGGCGTAACTGCTCTCCTCTGCGGCGCCGCGGCTGCAGAGGCACGGGGGCGAGGGGGTGCGCGGCCAGGGGGGCCTGGGGAGCGCGGAAACGGCGAGCACGGTCGCGGCGACACGGCGATGGTCGTCGGGGCTGGAGTCGACGACGGTTTTGCAGAAAACCCCCTGCTCTTCTTTTCTTTTATCACAACTAGGTCCTTCTCTGTTTCTTTTTAAAACCAGAAGGTTTTCTAGGATTTAATTAGGGCACTTAAACATTTTAGAAAAATTTGCAAAAATTTGTGGGCCTTCCATAACATGTAGAGCTCCACAAAAATTGGCATAAAATAATAAAATGTTTTGAAACATTTTCTTTTATAGTA
Source organism: Poa pratensis (assembly GCA_947311845.1). Classification (NCBI taxonomy): domain Eukaryota; kingdom Viridiplantae; phylum Streptophyta; class Magnoliopsida; order Poales; family Poaceae; genus Poa; species Poa pratensis. Next base: position 16,314,039 of record CAMZMU010000044.1, on the reverse strand, counting down.
CTTTGTTTATGTTATTTTAATTTATTTCATTTGTTTTTATTTTTGAATTTTAAAACTAGTTCAAAAATAATATTGAGAGGGGAAAGTGGTAGGAACAAAATGGGGAGTGTTTACATTACAACTCCACTGACTTTGGTTTGAAAATAATTGAGTTTGTCACTTGGAGATTTTCATGTGACAACTTGTCACTTTTATTTTTCTTGCTTTGATTTTATATTTTGTTTTCTTTCTTCTTACTAGTGTTCACTAGTGCAAACACTCACACAATCAGCAAGAACAACAACTCAAGTAACAAGAAGCAATTAACATACAATAAACAACAAAAGTTTTTGTTGGCTCTCATTTTTGGAATATAATCCTGATAATAATTTTGGGATGCTACAGAGGAGTGGCCGGCGGCGGCGGAGGTGGGAGGGAAGGCGTTGGGGAAGAAACGAAATGAGGGAGGAACCCTCAAAAACGAGTCACCCCGAGCCTTATCCTGTCCAAACTCCGCGAGCGGTACTACCGCTCCATCCAGCGGTAGCACCGGTCCCGGTAAAAACAGGCACCGTGGCGATACCGCGCTGCACAGTGCTGTGAAGCACGCGCAGCGGTAGTACCGCTAGGGTGCCCGGTAGTACCGGCGCCTGGGGCAAAAGCAGCTAGGGCTCAAAAATGAGCCCCTAAGCCGATTTGACCGCCGTTTCCGACCATCCAAACAACCAAGAGCATGAAAAAGGCATTTTTAGAGAGAGAGAGGGCTGTTTTAAGAAAGAGTGTTGCTTGGGATAGACAGGTAGCTGAGGAAGGAGAAGAAACTCAAGTTTGCAAAAACCAAACTTGAAGACCCAAGCTTGAGTTCTCTCCCAAAAAGAGGTCTAAAACACCAAATAAGATCCAAATAAAACCAACTCCTCATGAGGGGAGGGCGGTGGCCTAGGCCACCATGTATGAGCAATTATCAACCCAAAACCGCGAAGATATATCTTGGGTTCAAGGCCAATACTCATCGTTTAAGCACAATTTGTCACCGGAGTGACCAAATGAAGCACGAATTGTCTATGTGCGCATAATAGAAGTAGTGTTGACTCATGAGTTGAGCTACACTCCCCCTATGTCCATGCATGCATCTAAACTAGTTACGATGTCTACTAAGGGTACTTGTGCAAGGCGGTCAAGCAAAGTTGCTCGCATCAATGACATTTAGTTCATTCCTCAACTCTCGAAATCTTGGTTCATCAAGGGCCTTCGTGAATATATCCGCAAGTTGATCCTTGGTTCCTACAAAAGAAAGGTCAATGTTGCCCCTCTCCACATGCTCCCGGATGAAATGATGACGAACTTCAATATGCTTCGTCTTGGCATGTTGCACGGGGTTGTGGGCGATCTTGATAGCACTTCATTATCGCACAAGAGGGGCACCTTGGAGAAGATAATACCATAATCCTTCATAGTTTGCACCATCCATAAGAGTTGAGCACAACAACTTGCGGCGGAGATGTACTCGGCTTCGGTGGTGGAGAGAGCAACACAATTTTGCTTCTTGGAAGACCAACACACCAAGGAGCGGCCAAGAAATTGACAACTCCCGGATGTAGACTTCCTATCCTTCTTCTCTCCGGCATAATCCGCATCCGAGTACCCATGAGATGAAAGCTTGAACCCTTGGGATACCAAAGACCAAAGTTTGGGGTATGAAGCAAATATCGAAAGATGCGCTTAACCGCCACTAAGTGGCTCTCTTTGGGAGCCGCTTGATACCTTGCACACTTACCCACACTAAACATAATATCCGGTCTAGATGCACAAAGATAAAGCAAAGAGCCAATCATCGAGCGATAGAGTTTTTGATCGACATCGTTACCCTCGGTGTCGGTGTGGAGGTCGACGGAGGTGGACATGGGTGTCTTGTAAGGTTTGAGCTCCATCATCGTGAACCTCTTGAGCATGTCTTGGGTATATTTGGCTTGATTGATGAAGGTACCTTCCCTATATTGCTTCACTTCAAATCCTAGGAAGTACTTCAACTCCCCCATCATGGACATCTCAAATTTGCTTGTCATTAGCTTTGCAAACTCATCATTGAAAGCATTGTTAGTAGAACCAAAAATGATGTCATCTACATAGAGTTGGCATATGAAAAGATTGCCACCCACCTTCTTGGTAAAGAGGGTGGGGTCAATAACACCAACTTGGAATCCACGGTCTACAAGAAACTCTCGAAGGTGCTCATACCACGCACGTGGGGCTTGTTTAAGGCCATAGAGTGCCTTGTCGAGCTTGTAAACATGGTCCGGATGGTTGGGATCCTCAAACCCGGGAGGTTGCTTAACATATACCAACTCATTAATAGGACCATTAAGGAAAGCACTTTTAACATCCATTTGTTGCAATTTAAAGTTATGATGAGATGCATATGCAAGCAAGATGCGAATAGATTCAAGACGAGCAACGGGGGCATAGGTTTCACCGAAGTCAACACCTTCGACTTGAGAGTAGCCTTGTGCCACCAATCTTGCCTTGTTTCGAATGACAATGCCGTTCGAATCTTGCTTGTTCTTGAAGACCCACTTGGTGCCGATGACGTTCTTGCACCCATTTGGCCTTGGCACCAACTTCCACACCTTGTTGCGCTTGAAGTTATTGAGTTCTTCATGCATGGCATCAATCCAATCATGATCTTCAAGAGCTTCATACACCTTCTTGGGCTCGATGAAGGACACAAAAGCATGGTTGGTGCTAAAGCTCGCCAATTGTTTTCTTGTGACGACCTTGCTTTGGACACCTCCAAGAACTTTGTCCAATGTATGCTCTAAGCGAGTTAATTTTTGCTCTCTTCGCAATTCTCTTCTCTTCTTGGTCTCCTCCGAAGTTTCTTGAGAGATGACTTGATCATTTCCTTCATCATCGGAGTCATGTGCATTGTTTTGATCTTGAGCTTGATCTTGATGTGGACCACCTTGATCTTGTTCTTGATCATTGTCGTGTGCACCATCTAGAGCTTGGTCTTGAACATCAAGTTGTGGAGAGGAACCACTAGGTTGATCTTGTTCTTGACCTTGCTCACTTGTTTGAGGGCTCGGAGTTTGTTCTTGGTTACGGGGAGGATCTTGAGTTGGTGATGGTATGACTTGAGGAGGAGCTCGAGGAGGATCTTGAACTTGAGGAGGATCCTCTTCAATGGGACGAATGTCCCCAATTGCCATCCTTCTTAGAGCGAGCTCCATAGGTACATCACCTACAACATTAGGATCAACTTGCCCCACTTGGGAGCCATTATCCTCATCAAACTTCACGTCACTAGATTCTTCAACTTGACCGGTGGTCTTGTTGTAGACTCTATAGCCGTGAGAGTTTGTGGAGTAACCAACAAAGATGCCCTCTATAGATCTAGTCTCAAACTTAGATAACCGGTTACCTTTCTTGCGAATGAAGCACTTGCATCCAAAGACACGAAAATAAGAAAGATCCGGTTTCTTCCCAAGAAGAATCTCATATGGGGTCTTGTTCAATAGCTTGCGGAGATATAACCGATTTGTTGCATGACAAGCGGTGGAGATGGCTTCGGCCCAAAAGTTGAACGGAGAAGCATACTCCGCAATCATGGTCCTAGCCGCATCCATAAGAGTCCGGTTCTTCCTCTCCGCAACACCATTTTGTTGAGGGGTGTATGGAGTGGAATATTGATGAGCAATACCCTCTTCACTAAGAAACCCCTCCACGGTGTAGTTCTTGAATTCGGACCCATTATCACTTCGAATTGTCATGATCTTCTCTTGATATTGACGTTGAGCCATGTTGATGAAGTCAATGACTCTTTGTTGAGTCTCACTCTTCTTCTTGAAGAAATAGACCCATGTGTATCTTGAATAGTCATCAACAATCACCAAGCAATACTTCTTCCCACCAAGACTATCATAAGATAATGGACCAAATAGGTCCAAATGAATGAGCTCAAGAATCTTGTCGGTGGTAATCTTCGTCTTTGATGGATGGGCTTCTCCATGTTGCTTTCCTAGAACGCATGATCTACACACACGATCTTTGGAAAACTTAATATCGGTTAGTCCAAGAATGTGATCACCACTTTGAAGATCATGGAGTGTTCTCATATTGGTGTGGGCTAGTCGGCGATGCCAAAGCCAACCCACATCAACTTTAGCCATTAGACAAGTCGCGGCCGACATGCTCTCTTTCGAGAAATCAAGCACATACATGCCGTACTCGACATGTCCAACAAAGACTACTTTAAGAGATCCCTTCACGGTGATGATCACACTCTCGTCATCAAAGTAACACCCATAACCACTTTTAGTAAGTTGATAGACGGAGAGTAAGTTGTAGCCAAGGGACTCAACGACAAGTACATTCTTGATAGAGACTCTCTAGCAACAACGACCTTGCCTCGTCCCAATACCTTAAGCTCGCGGTTGTCACCAATTTTGACTCGTGAATATTGAGGTAGAGGAGGTTCAATATCATCCACCAAGTCAATGCGTCCGGTCATGTGTTGGGATGCGCCACTATCCACCGTCCATCGACCCGCACCGGACGCCACACCCTACAAGGAATCAAACTTCGATTTAGGTACCCATTTTTCGATGGGTCCTCCTTCTCTTTGGAACCCAAATAGTCCAATGATAATCATCACCATAAGAAGTGCCAACATATTTAGCATAAACATGACCATCTTAGATTTCATAAGAACATAAGATGGGTTATATTTGCCGGCAAAGTCATTATGGGTAGGAAGGTCCCTTGTGACCTCACTACCCACAACGGTGTTGGTCTCCTTCTCTTTAGCCAACTCCCCCTCCTTCACAAAGATAATAGCTTTTGAAGAGGGAGAAGGCTTCTTCTTCTTGTGTTCTTCTTCTTTGACTTGGTAGAGAAACCAAGTCCTTCTTTCCAATTTGATCCTTTTGATTACTCAAAAGGTCATTGAGATTCTTTTCTCCTTGGGCACAAGCCAAATGCCCTTCTCAAGTTGAGATTTCAACCTAGCATTCTCTTCAGCAAGATTAGCATGCTCACAACAAATAATAGATTTAGCAACAATTTCATTTGATGTGGATGCAATAACTTCTTTCACTTGTTGACCTAGGAATTGATCATGAGACTTCTCAAGTTTGGCAAAAGACTCTTTGAGGGTTTTGAGTTCCTCATCAAGTCTCTTGTTTTCCTTCTCAAGTCTAGCATGTTCAATGCCTAGCTCAAGCTTCTCATTCTTATAGACTTTAGAAGTAGCAAGAGCATGTTCATGATCCTTTTTAACTCTAGACATGTCAATAGCATAGGATTCCTCGGAATTAGATAGGGCCTCCTCAAGAGACCTTCTACGAGTTTGCTCTTTTTCAAGAGCGATAGAGAAATCCGCTATCTCATTAGCATAGTCAACCTCACGGTTTGCCATGCCCGAAATGATCTCCTCCTTTTGATCTACAAGAGAGTTAGTTTCCTCAAGTTGCTCCAAAAGAGCATCAACATTCACTTTATCTTCTCCCTTAAGATTAGCTAGCCATAAGTCCACCTCATTTGGACTTTGGGGCTCCTTCACAACATTCTCTACACAATCCAATAAGGAAGGAGGTGTAGAGGTAATAGGTTTGGTAGAAGGAGTTACCGAGGTGGCTTTTGCCATGAGACATGTGTAGGGAATGGACTCATTTCATTGGGGGATTCAAATAGGGATGACGGTGTAGAGGAAGGTGTAGCTATGGCAATGCGAGCGGTAGCTCCAACTTCATCTTCATCTTCATCACCGGACATGTATTCTTCCAAAACTTTTCTATCTTGAACACACAAGGCATTGACTACCCTCTTCTTCACGTAGTTCTTGTTGCCGTTGCCCTTGGACTTGTCTTTTCTCACAAGCTTGCCATTGTGGTCCTCTCGATTCTCCCAAGGACAATCGGCAATGTAGTGATTGAGATTACTACAATTATAGCAAGTCTTTGGACGGTCTCCTCTTGGTCTTGCAACGAAGTTCTTCTTAGCAAAAGGTCTTGACGAAGATCTCTTGGAACGGTTGCCCCAAAAGGCTCTTGAAGCAAGGGCCATGTGCTCATAATATTCTTGCTTGACGTCCTCCGAATCCTCCTCTTCAACTCCATGTTCATACTCTTCTTCACTAGTGATGGCCGTGGACTTCAAAGCAACATTTGGAGATGTCCCGCAAGTCCTCTTTGCCGAGCATGAGCATGAATGGAGCTCTTGACCACCATTCCAATGGATACAAACTCGTTGAGCACGGTGTTGGAATCAAGTGTTGAGAAGTCCGGTCTTGATCGAATGGTTTGAGCCAAGCCTTGATTTGAGGGAGTGATTGCCTTGAGAAACTTGCGCTTGATCCAATTATCTTCAAACTTCTCGAAGCCAAAATCATTCAAGGTGATGGAAAGAGCGGTGAGCCTTCGATAGAGATCTTCGGGTCTCATCTCATTCATCACGAACTCATCGGCTTCGTCTTGAACCGCTTCATACTTGGAAAGTTGAATGCTTTCATTCCCCAAGAACAAGTTATGGAGTTTATCCCAACATTGCTTTGCCGTCTTGCACATCCGGATATGAGTGGTATAAGTTGGGCCGGGCCGTTTGGATCATGTGCATGGCGGTGGCGTTGAGTTGATGATTGGCCTTCTCCGTTGAAGTCATGTTGAGTGGGTCTTGAGGATAGAAGCCTTGCTCTAGAATGTCAATCAAGAAAACACAACAACTAGACATGTGTGATCGCATAGCATATTGCCAATTAGGAAAGTCTTTTGGATCAAGCTTAGGAGGTGCGCCCATATTGGCGATGTGTGGCGGAGAGACGTGTTGGTGTATGCAGGTGGGACACTTGCATACACCCCCGGCTTCCTTGGGATTGAGTTACCCTCCGCGGCATTCGTTGTTTCGGGATTGGCTTTTGCCTTTCCGTCCACATTGGCTAGGACCGAAGAAGGAAGAACATCTCCCTTCTCCGACTCCTTTTCCTCGGGGGTAAATCAATCTTAGGTTCCGGTTTCCCTAGAAACTCCTTGAACATCTCCCGCATCGATTCCTTCATGCTTAGGTTGAGGTTGGTAGTGATCTCGGTATTGAGATTAGACATCTCACTCTTGAGATCACTAACAACCTCACCAAGGCGTTCATTAGTTACCGACGCGGTTGGGTCCAAGTTGTCCGACATATTCTCTTAGGCGGTGAAGCCTTAGATAAGAGCCGAGGCTCTGATACCAATTGAAAGATCGATATGTCGACTAGAGGGGGGGTGATTAGGCGACTACCAAATTTTAATTCTTTTTCGATTAATTAGGGCTTGAGCAAAGTATAACAAGGTTGACTAGATGTGCACTAGGTGATAGCAACCTATGTGATACAAGCAAGGTAAATAACGTAGCGGAAGCAACAAGTAAAGGATAGAAATAACCGCAAAGTGGAGACACGGAGATGTTTCCCGTAGTTCCTTCCCAAGGGAAGTACGTCTACGTTGGAGGAGTGTGGAGCCACCTAGGCGCTCCAATAGCACGGATGTGCTCACTCTATTCTCCGTGAGCTTTACCCGTGGGGGTTTGGCTCTTCCACTATGAGGTCACCTTGATGGCGTTGACCAAGCCGGTACACAAAGGTTGGGGAACTCCACAATGAGTTGGAGCCTCCCAACAATGCCTCGGACTTCCTCCGAGACTCACAAAGGCACCTCGAGTTACAAGCAACCCAAGATGCAAGTTCCACACGGATAGTGTGGGGGGATTTGAAATTCCTTCGGTGGAGATGTAGATCTAGACCTCCTCCTTCACTCCACAAAGTATCAAGAGGTTTGGGTGGTTGGAGTGGGAGATCTTAGAAGGTTGAAGCTTTCAACAATGGAGGAGAGAGAGCGTAGGAAAACTTAGTCTTCAAGTGAGGAAGAAGACCTCTTTAAATAGCTCCTCCAAAAGTGGCCGTTGCGCAGCCAAAATCCCCGGTGGTACTACCGCTAGGGGCAGCGGTACTACCGCTGCCTTCCTTCGTCTTCAATTCAAACGGCTAGATTTGCTGGAACGTGCGCCTGTCTTCAAAGCGGTAGTACCGCTGGAGGCAGCGGTACTACCACTGCCCAGCGGTACTGCCGCCGCGGTACCGCTGCAGCTACCGCTCGATGAAACAGAAGGTGCAAAACAGCGGTACCTCGGGCGGTACCGCAGCGGTAGCTGGAACCTTCGCAGCGCACTGGAAACGCACGTAGCGGTACCACCGATGGGGCTGCCGGTAATGCCGCTGGGGCTGGCGGTACTACCGCCCCGGTACCGCTGGAGCTACCGCTGAAGGAGACAGAAGCTGAAAAACGGCGGTACCTCGGCGGTACCTCCAGTGGTACCGCCAGCGGTAGCTGGCAGAGCTTGCGAGGAAGAACTGCGCAGCGGTACTACCGCCCCTCCTGGCGGTACTACCGCTGCCTGGAGCAGAAAACTGCTAAGACCAAAATGCAAGCTCTATTCGATGATGCTTATAACAATAATCCCTGGAAGCTCAAAAAACATCGTTAGATACATAATCGTGTTATCACTAACACCAAAACATCATCTAGGGAAGATGCACTTTCACAAAGTAGTTTGATTGTGTTGTGTGCAGGTTCCACGTCAGCGCGCCACTGACAACCTTCAGAAGTGATTTTTTACTCCTACTGGTTCGATTAAACCTTGGTTTGATACTGAGGGAAACTGCTGCTACACTGCTTCATACCTTCCTCTTGGGGTCTCCCAACGAACGTGTGATCCACGTCATCAAGCAAATTTTTCTGGCGCCGTTGCCGGGGAGCAAGAGGATTTCTGCAAGGGAAGTTTCACGCTTCCAATCTCTTTACTTTGTTATTGTCTTGCTTAGTTTATTTTTATCTTGTCTTGTTTGCTTTATTTATCAAAAACACAAAAAAATTAGTTGCTTAATTCGAATTGTTATTTTTCTGTTTTGTTTTAATTTTGCTAAAATGAGTACCCCTGAGAACACTAAGTTGTGTGATTTCACTAGCACGAACAACAATGATTTCATTAGTACACCTATTGCTCCACCTGCTTCTAAAGCAGAATTCTAAGAAATTAAACCTGCACTTTTAAATCTTGTAATGAAAGAGCAATTCTCTGGTGTTAGTACTGATGACGCTGCTGCTCACCTTAATAATTTTGTTGAACTTTGTGAGATGCAAAAGTATAAGGAAGTTGATGGTGATATTATTAAACTGAAACTTTCTCCTTTCTCTTTGAGAGGACGTGCTAAAGAATGGTTGCTATCTTTGCCTAGAAATAGTATTGATTCATGGACTAAATGCAAAGATGCTTTCATAGGAAAATATTATCCTCCTGCTAAGATCAAATCTTTGTGAAGTAGCATTATGAATTTCAAACAATTTGATAATGAGCAAGTTGTTCAAGCTTGGGAGAGAACGAAATCATTGGTAAAGAATTGTCCCACCCATGGACTGACTGCTTGGATGATCATCCAAACCTTTTATGCAGGATTAAATTTTTCTTCAAGAAACCTATTGGATTCGGCCTCTGGAGGTACCTTTATGTCCATCACTTTGGGTGCTGCAACAAAGCTTCTTGATGATATGATGATAAATTATTCTGAATGGCACACCGAAAGAGCTCCACAAGGTAAGAAGGTAAATTCTGTTGTAGAAATCTCTTCCTTGAGTGATAAGATTGATACTATTATGTCTGTGCTTACAAATGGAAAAATGCATGTTGATCCAAATAATGTTCCTTTAGCTTCTTTGGTTGCTCAAGAAGAGCATGTTGATGTGAACTTCATTAAAAGCAATAACTTCAACAACAATGTTTATAGGAATAATTTTGGTAATAACAATTATAAGCCCTATCCTTCTAGTAGTGGCAATGGTTATGTTAATTTTTATGGTAATTCCTACAACAACAATAAGAGTGTACCCTCTGATCTTGAAGTCATGATTAAGGATTTTATTAGTACACAAACTGCTTTTAATAAAACTGTTGAGGAAAAATTTGGGAAAATTGATGTTCTTGCCTCTAAAGTTGATAGTCTTGCTCTTGATGTTGATTTGATAAAAATTAGGAATATGCCTCATGATGTTAAAGAGAGCAAAACTCTCAATGTCATTCAAGTTAAAATTGACAACAATGTTAGGATGCTAGCTGAGTTGCATGCTAGGTGGGAAAGAGAGGATGAAATTGCTAAAAAGAATAATATTGCTAGAGTTTACACTATTACCACCACTAGCAATGTTGAAGTTTCAAATGTTAACAAACCTCCTACTCTTAATGGTAAAGTAATTGGTGTTGGCAATGTCAATACTTCGATTGCAAAACGTTTAAAATTGCCTGACAACACTGAAACTATTCTTGATAAAAGTACTGAAATTTTTCAAAACATGGGAGACAATGGTCCCATTACCTTTGATAATAATGATTTTGATTTTGATGGTTGCAATATTTCTGAAGTAATTAAGTTCTTGCAAAAGCTAGCTAGAAGTCCTAATGCTAGTGCTATAAACATGGCTTTTACTAAACACATTACTAATGCTCTCATGCAAGTTAGGGAAGAGAAATTAAAACATGAAGCTTATATCCCTTGGAAGTTAGAAGATGGTTGGGAGCCCATCATTAAAATGAAGGTGAATGATTTTGATTGCAATGCTTTATGTGATCTTGGTGCTAGTATTTCTTTTATGCCTAAGAAACTTTATGATATGCTTGATTTAACACCTTTGGAACATTGTTATTTGGATGTTCACCTTGCTGAAAATACTATAAAGAAACCTTTGGGGAGAGTTGATGATGTTTTTATAATGGTTAACAACAACCTTGTCCCCGTTGATTTTGTTGTTTTGGATATTGAATGCAATGCTTCTTGTCCTATTGTTTTGGGAAGACCTTTACTTAGAACTGTTGGTGCTATTATTGATATGAGAGAGGGGAATATTAAATATCAATTCCCACTCAAGAAAGGTATGCAACACTTCCCTAGAAAGAAGATGAAGCTACCTTTTGATTCTATTGTTAGAGCAAATTATTCTGTTGATGCCTCATCACTTGGAAACACTTGATTCTTACTTTCTGCGCCTAGCTGAAAGGCGTTAAAGAAAAGCGCTTATGGGAGACAACCCATTGTTTTATTTCTGCAATTTTTCTTTTTTGAGTCAAGGTGCTGTTTACTTCTGTAGCAATGTATTTGTATCTTTATTTTCTTACATTGTTGTGCCAAGTAGAGCCTCTAATAGAAAGATGATGCTAGATTTGGATTTCTGCGCAGGAACAGATTTCTGCTGTTCACCGTTTTACTTCTGTAAAATCACAGAAAAATTATTTAAATCTGAAAATTTTGTGCGTGATCCTCAGATATGTACGCATCTTTCGTTAGTTTTGCGCTTTTCGATCTGAGCAACTTAAGTGTCTCAAAAAAATTCGTCTTTACAAACTGTCCTGTTTAGACAGATTCTGTCTTTTATTTTTCGCATTCTCTCTTTTACTAGTGTTGAGTGTAATTCTTTTTTAGTGCGAAGAGCTTCACATAACATCAGTAGCAGTAGTTAATGTTAAAAGTAACGGTCATGTTTGTGTCCTTATAGAACATGTGAGTTTTTGATTGTGCACTAACCCTCTAATGAGAATTACTCTGAGTTTGGCGTGGCGGAAGTTTTCAAGGGTCAAGAGAGAAGGATGATATAATGTGATCAAGAAGAGTGAAGAGCTTAAGCTTGGGGATGCTCCCATGGATCACCCCAGCATATTTCAAGAAGACTCAAGCGTCTAAGCTTGGGGATGGCCAAGGCATCCCCTTCTTCATCAGCAACTTATCAGGTCATTTCTAGTGAAACTATATTTTAATTCTTTCACATCATATGTGCTTTACTTGGAGCGTCTGTGTGCCTTTTATTTTCAGTATTTTATTTTTCTTATGTCAACTTGATTGGACCCTTGCATTCTTGATTGGGAGAGAGACACGCTCCGCTTTTTCATATGAATACTCCTATTCTTCACTTATACTTGTTGAGTATACTTATCTAGCTATTGCTATGCTTTTAGCTCCTGTTTTGCATGCATCTCTTATTCAGAGCTGTTAGTTCTTTTAAATAAAGTACTCACTTGCTTCACTTATAATTGTTTGGAGAGTTTATGTTGAAATAAGTTGATTGGTGTTTGGTTGGAACAGAAAATGCTGCATGTGGTAGATGGTATAATGGAAAAAGCTTACATATTCTTGTAGATCACTGTATTGGATAATTTGATACTTGTCAATTATTTTGAGTTATCAAGTAGTTCATGTTTAAGCTTTTGTATCACGTAGTTAAAACCTATTAATGAAGAACTACCGTAAAGCTCGTTGAAATTTGGTTTGCATGATTGGTATCTCTAAGGTCCAGATATTTTCGAGTAAAAGGGTTTGGTTAACAAGGAAGACAGTGTAGAGTCTTATAATGCTTGCAATATGTTTTTATATAAATCTTGCTGTGTCGGTTGATATCCTGTGTTTGCTTCAAATAACCTTGCTAGCCTAAACTCTGTACTGAGAGGGAATGCTTCTCGTGCATCCAAAACCTTGAGCCAAAATCCATGCCATTTGTGTCCACCATAACTACCTATATGTGGTATTTCCTTGCCATTCCAAGTAAATTTTTCATGTGCTACCTTTAAACTATTCAAAAATTATTACTCCTATTTTGTGTCAATGTTTACCAAGCTCATGAGGACGGGGTGGATGTCTTTATGTCAACTGTCAAACAGACTTTACCACCGGACTAGCGGCATATACATCCGCTTATCCATTAATTTTGCAAAAAGAGCTGGCAAATGGGGTGCCCAGTCCCAATTAATTACAACTTTAACCGCTTAATTCTCTTCACATTTTTTCCCTAATTTATCAGTCATGCAATGAAAAACAGTGAAATATCTGCATGTGTAAACAAAAGACAAGAGGGATGATCTGCCTTGCTGGTAGAAATAACGTCCTTCATGGGAGCCGCTCTTAAAAGTCTGGTTGGCAGGGGTCATATTGTACTTTCCATTTTCTGATTCGTTGACAATTAACAAACACCTCCCAAAACCTATTTTTACTCTCTTTATGATTTCAAAAACTTAAAAAGCTCTAGCACATGATTTAATCCCTGCTTCCCTCTGCGAAGGGTCTTTCTTTTACTTTTATGTTGAGTAAGTTTTCCTACTTCTTTCTATCTCAGAAGCAAACACTAGTGTCAACTTTGGTGCAACAATTTTTATATGCTTGTATATTGCACTCATTATATTGCTTTCTGTTGACAAATATCCAGGAGATATATATGTTGAAAGTTGAAAGCAATTGCTGAAGCTTAAATCTTCCTTTATGTTGGTTAAATACCTTTTACTTAGAATCTATTGCTTTATGAGTTAACTCTTATGCAAAACTCTTTGATACTTGTCTTGAAAGTACTATTCATGAAAAGTTTTTGCTTATATGATTCAGTTGTTTGCTCATTATCTACTTGCTAGCAAACTATAGACCATTGACCTGGATCACTTCATTCATAACATGTGCTTTACAATACTATTTGATCAAGATTATGATGGTAGCATGTCACCTCAGAAATTATTTTGTTTTTATCATTTTAGCTACTCGAGGACGAGTAGAACTAAGCTTGGGGATGCTTGATACGTCTCAAACGTATCTATAATTTCTGATGTTCCATGTTGATATTATACCAATTGTTACATATTTTACATACACTTCATAGCATTTTTATGCATTTTCTGGGACTAATTTATTAACAAGATGCCACAGTGCCAGTTCCTGTTTTCTGCTGTTTTTGTATTTCAGAAAAGCTATTCTGGAAATATTCTCGGAATTGGACGAAACCTGGACAGGACCTCCTATTTTTCCAACACGTACACGGAGTCCAAAGGAGTCGCTCCAGCCGCCGCCCTTTCGCCTATTTATTCATCTTCACGGGAAAACCCTAGATACCTGACCCATTATCCACGAAAAGTTTCAGAGACGCCGCCACCGTCAACCCTAGCTCGGGAGGGTTCAGAAGCTCTTCCCGGCACCCTGCCGAAGAGGGGAATCATCACCGGAGGGTTCTACATCACCATGCCTGCCTCCGGAGTGATGCGTGAGTAGTTCATCTTTGGACTACGGGTCCATAGCAGTAGCTAGATGGTTGTCTCTCCACTTTATGCTATCATGTTTAGATCTTGTGAGCTGCCTATCATGATCAAGATCATCTTATTGTAATGCTACATGTTGTGTTTGCTGGGATCCGATGAATATTGAATACTATGTCAAGTTGATTATCAATCTATCTTATATGTTATTTATGATATTGCATGCTTTCCGTTACTAGTAGATGCTTTGGCCAAGTAGATGCTTGTAACTCCAAGAGTTGGTATTTATGCTAGATAGTGGGTTCATGCCTCCGATAATCTGGGAGAGTGACAGCAACTTCTAAGATTGTGGATGTGCTGTTGCCATTAGGGATAAAATAACCGATGCTTAGCTTAAGGGTGCTCCGTTAGGTCTAATGCATTTGTTTACATTACGCACATACTTAATGCGGTTATCCGTTGCTTGCAACTTAATACCAACGGGGAACTCGGTATGACAACCTGGAGGTGGATTATTAGTCATAGACGTTGTTGGATAACGGTCTATGTATTTTGTCGTAATGCCCACATGAATATCATAGTAATCATCATGTCATATATATGCATTGTCATGCGCTCAATATTTTGTCAATTGCCCAGCTGTAATTTGTTCACCCAGCATGTTAGTTATCTTTTTTTGGAGAGACACCACTAGTGAACTGTGGACCCCGGTCCATTCTTTTACACTGATAATACAACCAACTGCAATCATTGTTCCTTTTCATTCTCTGCAATTAAACACTATTTTCCACACCATACGTTTAATTCTTTGTTTTCAGCAAGCCAGTGAGATTGACAACCTCACTGTTTCGTTGGGGCAAAGTAGTTTGATTGTGTTGTGTGCAGGTTCCACGTCAGCGCGCCACTGACAACCTTCAGAAGTGATTTCTTACTCCTACTGGTTCGATTAAACCTTGGTTTCATACTGAGGGAAACTGCTGCTACACTGCTTCATACCTTCCTTTTGGGGTCTCCCAACGAACGTGTGATCCACGTCATCAAGAGCATGCAAGATCATAAACAACATAAATAGATAGATTGATAAACAACTTGCTCATAGTATCAATTTCATCAGATCCCAGCAAACACAACATGTAGCATTACAATAAGATGATCTTGATCATGTTAGGCAGCTCACAAGATCTAAACATGGAGGTACAAGGTGGAGAGACAACCATCTAGCTACTGCCATGGACCCGTAGTCCAAGGATGAACTACTCACGCATCGGAGCAGGCATGGCGGTGTAGAGGCCTCCGGTGAGGATCTCCCCTCCGGCAGGGTGCCGGGAAGAGCTTCAGAACCCTCCCGATCTAGGGTTGACGACGGCGGCGGCGACGGAACTTTTCGTGGAATATGATCGGTGTTTTTAGGGTTTTCGGGACATCGGGAATATATAGGCGAAAGGGCGGCGTCGGAGGGCAACCGAGGCGGCCACGCCAGGGCTGGGCCTGGGCCCACCCCTTGCCGCGCCCTAGGGTGGCGTGGCTGCCTCGTGGCCCCACTCTGTCTCCCCTTCTGGCTTCTGGAGTCTTCCGATGAGATATTTGCACACGTTGATTTTCGTCCAATTCCAAGAATATTTTGCGACTAGCTTTTCTGATAGAAAAAACAGCAGCAAACAGGAACTGGCACTTCGGCATCTTGTTAATAGGTTAGTCCCAGAAAATGCATAAAAATGCTATGAAGTGTAAATAAAACATGTAGCAATTGGTATAATAACAGCATGGAACATCAAAAATTATAGATACGTTTGAGACGTATCAAGCATCCCCAAGCTTAGTTCCTGCTCGTCCTCGAGTAGGTAAATGATAAAAACAACATAATTTTTGAAGTGACATGCTACCAACATAATCTTGATCAAATAGTAATGCAAAGCACATGAACTGAATGAAGTGATCCAAGTCAATGGTCTATAGTTTGCTAGCAAGTAAATAAGGAGTAAACGAAATGAATCATACAAGTGCAAACTTTCATGAATAATACTTTGGAGACAATGGAGCTATAAGAGTTTGCATAAAAGTTAGCTCACAAAGCAATAGATTCTAAATGAAAGTGTTTGACTAACACAAAGGAAGATTTAGTTTCAGCACTGGCTTCAACTTTAACATATTTATCTCATGGATATTGTCAAGGCAAAGTAATGCAATAAGTCAAACATATCATTATATAACAACTGCTGTACCAAAGTTGACACTAGTGTTTGCTTGTGGAGATAGAAAGAAGTAGGAAACTGACTCAACAATAAAGTAAAAGAAATGCCCTTCGCAGAGGGAAGTGATACGTCTCCAACGTATCTATAATTTCTGATGTTCCATGCTTATATTATGCCAATTGCTACATGTTTTATATACACTTTATATCATTTTTATGCATTTTCCGGGACTAACCTATTAACAAGATGCCGAAGTGCCAGTTCCTGTTTTCTGCTGTTTTTGGTTCCAGAAAAGTACTTCTGCGAATATTCTCGGACTTGCACGAAACAAAAGGCCACGTCCCTATTTTTCCAGCACCGTCACGGAGTCCGAAGGAGAGACGAAGGAGGGCGCCGAGGTGGCCAAACCACACCCAGGCGCGGGTGGGCCCCTGGCCGCGCCACCTGGTGGTTTGGGCCCCTCGGGCCTCCGCCGACATCGCCCCTTCGCCTATATATTGCCTCAGACGCGAAAACCCTAAAACAACAAGCCATATTCCACGAAGAGTTCCGCAGCGCCGCCGCCATCGACGACAAGTTTCGGGGGACAGAATCTCTGTTCCGGCTCGCCGCCGGGACGGGGAATTGCCCCCGGAGTCATCTCCATCGACTCCACCGCCATCTTCATCACCGCTGCTGACTCCCATGATGAGGAGGGAGTAGTTCTCCCCCGAGGCTGAGGGCTCTACCGGTAGCTATGTGGTTCATCTCTCTCTCACATGGTGTGATCTTTATGTGATCATGTGTATTGCTAGTATCGCTGAATACATTAATAATGTTTATGCTACTCAAGTGATTTTGTCTAGTTTCTGGAGTCGTTGTGACAACACGGTATCAAGGTGACAGTGTGGGTACTTGTGTGACTCTATGAATAATTTAGATATTTATCATGGCTTGTTCTTGGGAACTTTGGTGTTTGTTTACTCAGACTTTGAGGAGTGCTTTTGCAGCCCTACACGTAGTACTCTTGTGTTATCAAGAAGGAGAATAATCCCGAGTAGTATTTACTTGTGTTCAGTTGTGCTAATCTAGTTGAATATGTAGATGTTACTCTTTATCTATTATGCACTCTATAGGTTACTTTAATATGAACTCCGGTATTCTCCACGGTGTAAAGGTGACAGTGTGTGCACCGTGTGTGATTCCTTTATGACATTGTGGCGCTTGTTTACTCCGGCTTGAGGTGTGCTTTTGTAGCCCTACACAATGAATGGTGTTTGTTATCCAATAAGAGAGTGTTTAAGAGTAGCTTTTACTTATTCAGTTATGAGATCATTGTTGAGAGTGTCCACTAGTGAAAGTATGATCCCTAGGCCTTGTTTCTAAGCATTGAAACACCGTTTACAACAAGTTCTGCTACATGTTTGCTTGCTGCCATCTTTATTTCAGATTGCAGTTACTACTTATAATCATCCTTATCACTTGTATTTCACTATCTCTTCGCCGAACTAGTGCACCTATACATCTGACAAGTGTATTGGGTGTGTTGGGGACACAAGAGACTTCTTGTATCTTAATTGCAGGGTTGCTTGAGAGGAATATCTTTGACCTCTACCTCCTTGAGTTCGATAAACCTTGGGTGATTCACTTAAGGGAAACTTGCTGCTGTTCTACAAACCTCTGCTCTTGGAGGCCCAACATTGTCTACAAGAATAGAAGCACACGTAGACATCAGGAAGCAGGGATTAAATCATGTGCTAGAGCTTTTTAAGTTTTTGAAAGCATATAGAGAGTATAAAAATATATTTTGAGAGGTGTGTGTTAGTGGTCAACGAATCAGTAAATAGACAATACCTTAAGTCACAAGTTAACCAGACCTTACAAGAGCGGCTCCCATGAAGGACGTTATTTCTACCAGCGGGTAGATCATCCCTCGTTCTCTTTTGTTTACACACTTATGAACATTGCTTGACTGATTTCTCAGGGGCAAAAAGATGCGAAGAGAATTAATAGTTAAAGTTGTAATTAATTGGGACTGGGCACCCCGTTGCCAGCTCTTTTTGCGAAATTATTGGATAATCGGATGTATATGCCACTAGTCCAGGTGTAAAGTCTGATCAACAAGTGAAATAAAAACCATCTACCACATCCTCATGAGCTTGTAAATAGTGACACAAAAAGGAGTAGTAACAGTTTTGAATATTTTAAAGGTAGCATATAAAAAAAATTATTTGGAATGGCAGGAAAATACAACATAATAGGTAGTTATGGTGGACACAGATGGCATGAATTTTGGCTCAAGGGTTTTGGATGCACAAGCAGCATTCCCGCTTAGTACAGAGTTTAGGCTAGCAAGGTTATTTAAGCAAACACAGACTGTCAACCGTACAGCAAGAACTCATATAAAAACATGCTTGAAAAATTACAAGACTCCACATTGTCTTCCTTGTTAACCAGAACCTTTCACTGGAAAATATCTAGACTTTGGAACTACCAATGATACAAATCAAATATCAACAAGCTTTACAGTAGTTCTTCACTAATAGACTTTACTTACATGATGCATGATACGTCCATTTTGCATCACTATTTTATATCATAATTTACTGCTATTCATCGATATATTTCATATTTAGAAGTGTTACTTATGTTATTTTACCTATTTTGCATGTTTGATGAATAATGGAGAATTGGACACCGGAGTCAGGATTCTGCTGGAAAAAGCACCGTCGAGATGCACTATTTCTGAAGATCAATAAATCGAAGGAGACATATGGAAGTTCCTATTTTACCAGAAGATGGAGGAGGCCAAAAGGGGAGCTGAGAGGGCCAAGGTGGGCCCTCCTCACCTGCTGGCGCGGGGGCCCCCAGCCGCGCCGACAGGTGGTTTGGGGGCCCTGGCCCACCTCAGCCGTTCCCCCTTCGCGTACTTGACCCCCTCGAACCCTAACACACGGGGAGGCCATCGAAATATTCCGCCGCCTCCACGAGGCGGAAAACACCAGAGAGCGAAAAGCTCCCCTGCAGGAAGAAATCTGCCGGGGGAAATTCCCTCCCGGAGGGGGAAATCGTCGCCATCATCACCGTCATCGAGCTGGACTTCATCGGGATCATCATCATCATCATCTCCACCGCCAACACCATCATCACCGCCGCTGCACCCCGTCTCCGCTATAACATCTAGGGCTGAATCTTGTCTATTTCATAGGGGAAACTCTCCCGGTGTTGATTACTCTTGTTATTGATGCTATTGGGTGAAACCATTGGACTAAGGTTTATGTTCAGATTGTTATTCATCATCATATCACCTCTGATCATGTTCCGTATGATGTCTTGTGAGTAGTTCGTTTAGTTCTTGAGGACATGGGAGAAGTCTTGATGTTAGTAGTGAACTATGTTGAGTAATATTTAATGGTTTGATGCTTAAGTTGTGGTGTTATTCTTCTAGTGGTGTCATGTGAACGTCGACTACATGATACTTCACCTTTATGGGCCTAGGGGAATGCATTGTGTATTCGTTTGCCAATTGTGGGGTTGCCGGAGTGACAGAAACCTGAACACCCGTTGGTATATCGATGCATGAGGGATAGCAGGATCTCAAAGTTTAAGGCTGTGGTTAGTTTATCTTAATTACTTTCTTGTATTTGCGGATGCTTGCAAGGGGTATAATCACAAGTATGTATTAGTCCTAGGAAGGGCGGTGCATTAGCATAGGTTCACCCACACAACACTTATCAAAACAATGAAGATTAATCAACTATATGAAGCGAAAGCACTTGACAATATTCCCGTGTGTCCTCAAGAACGTTTGGTCATTATAAGTACAACAACCGGCTTGTCCTTTGCTGTAGAAAGGATTGGGCCACTCGCTGCAACTATTATTACTGCATTTTATTTACTTGTACTTTATTTATCTGTCATATCAAAAACTCCTAAAAACTTGTCTGAGAGCATTTACAGTGAATCCTTCATCAAAACCGCTTGTCAACACCTTCTGCTCCTCGTTGGGTTCGACACTCTTATTTATCGAAAGTACTACGATACACCCCCTATACTTGTGGGTTATCAAGACTATTTTCTGGCGCCGTTGCCGGGGAGTGTAGCGCTATTGGTAAGTGGAATTGGTAAGGGAAACATTTATTGTACGTGCTGTTTTTATTTTTGCCTGCTGCTATATCTCATTATGGAGGGGTCTTCTCTTGAATTCCTATTTGGGAAAACAACTACCACTGCTAAGGTAGTAGAGGAGGCGCCAGATGAGCAGGTAATACCGTTCAAAATTCCTATGAAAATTGTTGAACGTGTCACAAATAACCGCTATGCAGGAGATGGAACTGTCCATCCTGGAGATCATTTGTTATTTCTGCATGAATTGTGCGAGTTATTTAAGTGTGCAGGTATCTCGATGGGAGAAGTTAAGAAGAAATTATTCTCTCTATCACTGTCTGGTAAAGCTGCACATTGGTATAAACTGCTGAAGAATGGGTATTCTCTTGGATGGGAGGAAATTGTACCTCTCTTTTACTCCAAATTCTATCCTCCAAGTGAGATTCATAAGGATCGGAACCTCATATATAACTTCTGGCCCTATGATGGAGAGAGTATCGCTCAAGCGTGGGGGAGATTGAAGGCATTAATGCTCAAATGTCCCATTCATGAGCTTCCTGGTAATATTGTTATTGATAACTTTTATGCAAGACTCTCCTTTCAAGATAAAACTCTATTGGATACCACTTGTGCTGGATCGTTCACTCGTAATAAAGAAGAGTTTAAGTGGGACCTTCTTGATCGGATTCAGGAGAACACTGAAGGATGGGAGAATGACAAAGGTAGGGAGTCAGGTATAAACTATGACTTTGAGTGTGTTAAAAATTTTATGGATACTGATGATTATCGCAAAATTAGCACTACTTATGGTCTTGACTCTCAAATTGTTGCAAACTTTTATAAAGCCTTTGCTTCCTATTTCGGTTTGCCGAAGGAGGGTTTTAAAAATTATCATGAACCATATAAAGATGAATCTGTTTCTCATATATCTAAAGGTGTTGAGGTTAATGTTGCTGATCGCATTATTCCAGAACCTTATATTGAAAAAGTTCCTTTTCCTAATAAGATTAAGGAACATACTATCATAACTGGTGTTGTTAGTAAAAGTAATAAGAAAACTACCAAACCTGATGAGCAAATAACTGTTGAACCTGTTGTAGCATTGGTTAAAGATCTTGTCACTGAAAATTTAGAAGATAGACACATTATCTTTTGTGAGGATGCTTCTAATATTGTCTCACATCCTAAAAGTTCTAGGAAGTCTAGTGTTCCTGTGCTTTCTGTTGGATAGGTGATCATTGCTATTATGGTTTATGTGATATTGGTGCAAGTTCTAGTGCTATTCCTTATGAGCTTTACAGGGAAATTATGCACGAAATTGCTCCTTGTAAACT
Source organism: Poa pratensis (assembly GCA_947311845.1). Lineage (NCBI taxonomy): Eukaryota > Viridiplantae > Streptophyta > Magnoliopsida > Poales > Poaceae > Poa > Poa pratensis. The sequence continues at coordinate 16,292,370 of CAMZMU010000044.1, read as the reverse complement.
TGAAGAGATTGATGTGGTTATTCAGCTTGCTAATAGGGAAACTATCTCTCCAATTGGTATCATTAGAGATGTCGAAGTCCTTTGTGGTAAGACTAAATACCCTGCTGATTTTCTTGTACTTGGGTCGGCTGCCAATGATAGTTGTCCTATTATTTTTGGTAGACCTTTTCTGAATACTTGTGGTGCTGTTATAGACTGTAAGAAAGAGAAAATCTTTACTAAATTTGCTGGTGAATCTTATGAATTCAATTTCTCTAAATTTGCTAAAGCACCTTATGAAACTGAATTGCCTAGTGAGGATTTTGAAATTGCTCAACTTGCATCTATTGTTCTTGCTCCTAACAATGCTTTGCAGCAACATATGGAGAATCATGAAAGTGAGAACTTCAGGGAAGAAAGGAATGAGCTTGATGAAGTATTCCTTCGTCAACCTATGCTCAAACACAATTTACCTGTGGAAGATTTGGGTACCACAATGCCACCCAAGGAGGATCCTGTTTTTGATTTGAAACCTCTGCCTGATAATCTTAAATATGCTTATATTGATGATAAGAAAATATATCCTGTTATTATCAGCTCTAAACTTTCAGGTACAGAGGAGGAAAGGTTATTGGGAGTGTTGAGGAAACACCGCGGAGCTATGGGATATACTCTTGATGACCTGAAGGGAATTTCTCCTACTATATGTCAGCACGCCATCAACATGGAACCTGATGCAAAGCCTGTTGTTGAGCATCAGCGTCGTTTAATACCCAAGATGAAAGAAGTGGTAAGAAATGAGGTATTAAAACTTCTTGAAGCTGGTATTATTTATCCTATTGCTGATAGTAGATGGGTAAGTCCTGTGCATGTGTTCCTAAGAAAGGAGGAATTACCGTTGTTCCTAATGAAAATGATGAACTAATTCCTCAAAGAGTAGTAGTTGGTTATAGATGTGCATTGATTTTAGAAAGGTTAACAAAGTAACTAAGAAAGATCATTATCCTTTGCCTTTTATTGATCAAATGCTTGAGAGGTTGTCCAAGAAAACTCACTTTTGTTTCCTTGATGGGTATTCTGGGTTTTCTCAAATTGCTGTGAGAGCGCAAGATCAAGAGAAAACTACTTTTACTTGTCCTTATGGAACTTATGCTTATAGACGTATGCCTTTTGGTTTATGTAATGCTCCTGCTACTTTTCAAAGATGCATGTCTGCTATTTTTCATGGCTTTTGTGAGGAAATTGTGGAAGTCTTCATGGACGATTTCTCCGTCTATGGAACTTCCTTTGATAATTGTTTGCACAACCTTGACAAAGTTTTGCAGAGATGTGAAGAAACTAGCCTTGTTCTTAATTGGGAGAAATGCCACTTTATGGTTAATGAAGGAATTGTTCTTGGACATAAAATTTCTGAAAGAGGTATTGAAGTTGATCGAGCTAAAGTGGAGGCAATTGAAAAGATGCCTTGTCCCAAAGATGTTAAAGGTATTCGTAGTATTCTTGGTCATGCTGGTTTTTATAGGAGGTTTATTAAAGATTTCTCTAAAATTTCCAAGCCTCTTACTAATCTTCTTCAAAAAGATGTACCCTTTGTTTTTGATGATGATTGTAAGGAAGCTTTTGAAACTTTGAAAAAGGCTTTAATCACCGCTCCTGTAGTTGAACCACCTGATTGGAATTTACCTTTTGAAATTATGTGTGATGCTAGTGATTATGCTGTAGGCGCTGTTCTTGGGCAGCGAGTAGATAAAAAGTTAAATGTTATTCATTATGCTAGTAAAACTCTTGATTCTGCTCAAAAGAATTATGCCACTACTGAAAAAGAATTTCTAGCTGTAGTTTTTGCTTGTGACAAATTTCGACCCTACATAGTTGATTCGAAAGTCACTATTCATACTGATCATGCTGCAATTAGATACCTTATGGAAAAGAAAGATGCTAAGCCAAGGCTTATTAGATGGGTACTTCTTTTGCAAGAATTTGATTTGCATATCATAGATAGAAAAGGTGCTGAAAATCCTGTTGCTGATAATTTGTCTAGATTGGAAAGCATTCCTTATGATCCTATTCCTGTTAATGATAGCTTTCCAAATGAACAATTGGCTGCAATAAGTGTAAGTTCGCGAGATAGTCCTTGGTATGCTGATTATGCTAACTTTATTGTTTCCAAGTACTTGCCTCCAACCTTTTCAGCTCAGCAAAGAAGGAAATTCTTTTATGACTTGCGGCATTACTTTTGGGATGACCCACACTTATATAAAGAAGGAGTCGATGGTATTATGCGAAGATGTGTTCCTGAATATGAACAACAGGAAATACTGAGGAAATGCCATGGAAGTGCTTATGGAGGGCATCACGCTGGAGATAGAACTGCGCAGAAAGTTCTACAATCAGGTTTTTATTGGCCTACCCTCTTTAAGGATGCAAGAAAGTTTATTTTATCTTGTGATGAATGTCAAAGGGTTGGTAATATCTCTAGACGCAATGAAATGCCTATGAGTTATTCTCTTGTTATTGAACCATTTGATTGTTGGGGATTCGACTTCATGGGTCCTTTTCCTTCTTCACAAGGTAATACTCATATACTTGTTGCTGTTGATTATGTCACTAAATGGGTAGAAGCTATACCTACTAAAAGTGCTGATGGTGAGACCTCTTTAAAAATGCTTCAAGATGTCATTTTTCCTAGGTTTGGTGTACCTAGATATCTTATGACTGATGGAGGTTCTCATTTTATCCATGGTGGTTTTAGAAAGACTCTTGCTAAATATGGTGTTAATCATAGAATTGCTTCAGCCTATCATCCTCAAACTAGTGGACAAGTAGAATTGTCAAATAGGGAGATTAAATCTATCTTGCAAAAGACTGTTAATAAATCTAGAAAAAATTGGGCTAGTAAGTTAAATGATGCTTTATGGGCTTATAGAACTGCTTATAAGAACCCCATGGGCATGTCTCCTTATAAAATGGTTTATGGTAAAGCTTGTCACTTGCCTTTAGAATTAGAACACAAAGCTTATTGGGCAGTGAGAGAACTTAATAGAGATTTTAAACTTGCCGGTGAGAAAAGGTTGTTGCATTAAGTTCTTTAGATGAATGGAGAAGTGAGGCTTATGAAAATGCTAGACTCTTTAAAGAAAAAGTTAAGAGATGGCATGATAGGAGAATTCTTAAAAGAGAATTTAATGTTGGTGAGAAAGTTCTATTGTATAGGTCTCGTCTCAGATTTTTTGCAGGAAAGTTACTCTCAAAATGGGAAGGACCATTTGTTATTGTGGAGGTGTATCGTTCAGGTGCAATAAAAATTGCTTCATTGAAAGATAACTCTACACAAGTGGTAAATGGTCAAAGACTCAAGCATTATATTTCTGGAGATTCTATTAATGAAGAGGTTGATACAATTAAAGTGGTGACTCCGGAAACTTTCATTGAAGAACATTTTTCTGGGACTGCAGAATTCGATTCGAATAGGTAACAGTTTCGGTAAGAAAAGTTTCGCGAATAACTTTCTAGAAGATATTTTCGTCGTTTTTATTAAATATGGAAAAATAAGAGACCGAACCGGATGGGAGACGGCACCCGTGGTGCCCAAACCATAGGTCGGCGCGGTGGGCCCCCAGCCGCGCCGCCTGGTGGTTTGAGCACCCCGGAGCTCGTCTCCGATCAGGTTTCCTCCTGTACCTTCCTTATGTTGTAAAACTTTTTGCTATATAACTCACCCGAACCCCCGAGGTTCGTATCTCGCCTTTTCATCGTGTTTCGTTTCGAGCTGTTTCTGTCCAGATATTGTTTTCAGATTTAGAAGCGCCATGGTCTCCAACAACAACAACAAGGGCAAGGAGCCTTTGGAAGACGAGACTCAAGACCCCAAGCTGAAGGAGGAAGTCAAGAGCAAAGATGAAAGCGTCATGAAGGAAGTAAAGGGGATGCCGTCAACAAAGGGAGAACAGCCTGCAGTCAGGAAGCCCACCTTTGTGGGATCGGTTAACGCTCAACGTGCTTTTTCTCATAACCTGCAGGGAGCAATACCACCTATTCCGGACTACAGCTCTTTTCCGGCAGTGACGGAAGTACTTCGAGTTACAGATGAGTTCTGTGATCAATACCGAGCCCTGCGGAGGGAGGTGGAAATACTCCAGGAAGAGAATATCAGACTCCGCCGAATGCTGGAACGGTTTCTTACTCCAATCCAAGTCATACCGCCACCACCACCGAAGGAGTAATTCATCATAAGTATTGGCATCCCCTTGGTTTGTTCCAAGCTTGGGGGAGTGCCGCGGTATCACATCATTATCTTTACCTTTTACTTTTCCATAAAGTCATATCGTGAGTAGGGAAGTTATCTTATATGATGGTTTGCAATGTGGAAGTATCTCTCTTTTAGTTGGTTATCTATGTATCCCTTGGTGTGAGTTGCCGTTATGAAATATTAATGAGAAGTTTTATCATTTACTTTCTGCATACTTTATTTTAGCTTGCAATTCTCTTTCATATTGATAACCTTGTTGTTAGTATAGGGATCACTTTTTAGAGCACCAAGTTAATCTTTTTGGTTTTGGCAAACTTAGCATTGGTCAGTAGTAGACAATACTTTGAGACTTAAGTAGAGAGAGGGAGTGCATGCAAATATATTATTCCATGATCTTTCTTTCTTTGTAGCTCATAAGCTTAGTATTCTTAAGTTAAACTATTTGTGCTTCTAAGGAAGATTGCATGATTATTCTTATCACTTGTATAATTGTTTGTATCCCTCAACTCTTATGCTTGCTACATAACCTTGCTAGCCAAAGACCTGTATCGAGAGGGAATGCTTCTCATACATCCAAACCTTGAGCCAAACCATTGCCATTCGAGTCCACCATAACTTCCTACTATATGGTATTTTGCGCCATTCCAAGTAAATACTTCATGTGCTACCTTTAAATTATTCAAAACTTATTACTCCTAGTTTTGTGTCACTGTTTATTAGCTCATGAGGGTTCTGTAGAGTTTCTCTAGCACTTTTGTCAAACAGACTTTCACCAATGGACTAGTGGCATATACACCGCTTATCCAACAATTTGCAAAAAGAGCTGGCAAATGGGGTGCCCAGTCCCAATTAACTACAACTTTCATTAATAATTCTCTTCACATGTTTTGCCCTGATTTATCAGTAAGCAACTTAATTTGCAAATAGACACTCCTCCATGGTATGTGAATGTTGGAAGGCACCCGAGGATTCGGTTAGCCATGGCTTGTGTAAGCAAAAGGTTGGGAGGAGTGTCAACTATAAAGAAACTAAAATACATGTGTAAACAAAAGAGAAGAGGGATGATCTACCTTGCTGGTAGAGATAACGTCCTTCATGGGAGCCGCTCTTGAAAGTCTGGTTGACAAGGGGTTAGTGTTCACTTTACTACGATTCGTTGACAACGACATACATAGCTCAAACAACTATTTTCATACTCTCTATATGCTTTGCAAAACTTAAAAGCTCTAGCACATGATTTAATCCCTGCTTCCCTCTGCGAAGGGCCTATCTTTTACATTATTGTTGAGTCAGTAAACCCATTCCTCTCTATCTCAAGCAAGCATTTGAGTTGTTGAGATCCAATTAGTTATATGTGTTGATACTTCTAATCATATCTCTCATTTCCTTGTTTCGCACAATAGCTTTTATCCGAATGAATATAACTTTGAAAGTTATCAATGACTGTAAGGAGACTGTTATGATTAAGGCATGTAAGTTCTGCTATATAAGCTCTGATATAAAGACTCTTCTCGAAAGATAAGTATGATCTGTTAATTGTTCTCTGACCAAGAGTTTAAGTTTGCCTTCACCAATCATGGTTCTCTTTATGCACTTCATCGTGGTTCCCTTTACTTATTTCAAGTTAGATTATATGAAGGGAAGTTGCTGTCTAGAATGACTTGTGTATCAATGAATGTGATGCTTCTTGTCCGTATTTTATTTATCGACACTTTGCTCCATAAACTTGTGGTCATGTTTACTGAGCTCAGTTTTCGCTTGGGGACAAGCGAGGTCTAAGCTTGGGGGGGTTGATACGTCCATTTTGCATCACTATTTTATATCATAATTTACTGCTATTCATCGATATATTTCATATTTAGAAGTGTTACTTATGTTATTTTACCTATTTTGCATGTTTGATGAATAATGGAGAATTGGACACCGGAGTCAGGATTCTGCTGGAAAAAGCACCGTCGAGATGCACTATTTCTGAAGATCAATAAATCGAAGGAGACATATGGAAGTTCCTATTTTACCAGAAGATGGAGGAGGCCAAAAGGGGAGCTGAGATGGGCCATGGTGGGCCCTCCTCACCCTGGCGCGGGGGCCCCCCGCCGCGCCGACAGGTGGTTTGGGGGCCCTGGCCCACCTCAGCCGTTCCCCCTTCGCGTACTTGACCCCCTCGGAACCCTAACACAGGGGAGGCCATCGAAATATTCCGCCGCCTCCACGAGGCGGAAAACACCAGAGAGCGAAAAGCTCCCCTGCAGGAAGAAATCTGCCGGGGGAAATTCCCTCCCGGAGGGGGAAATCGTCGCCATCATCACCGTCATCGAGCTGGACTTCATCGGGATCATCATCATCATCATCTCCACCGCCAACACCATCATCACCGCCGCTGCACCCCGTCTCCGCTATAACATCTAGGGCTGAATCTTGTCTATTTCATAGGGGAAACTCTCCCGGTGTTGATTACTCTTGTTATTGATGCTATTGGGTGAAACCATTGGACTAAGGTTTATGTTCAGATTGTTATTCATCATCATATCACCTCTGATCATGTTCCGTATGATGTCTTGTGAGTAGTTCGTTTAGTTCTTGAGGACATGGGAGAAGTCTTGATGTTAGTAGTGAACTATGTTGAGTAATATTTAATGGTTTGATGCTTAAGTTGTGGTGTTATTCTTCTAGTGGTGTCATGTGAACGTCGACTACATGATACTTCACCTTTATGGGCCTAGGGGAATGCATTGTGTATTCGTTTGCCAATTGTGGGGTTGCCGGAGTGACAGAAACCTGAACACCCGTTGGTATATCGATGCATGAGGGATAGCAGGATCTCAAAGTTTAAGGCTGTGGTTAGTTTATCTTAATTACTTTCTTGTATTTGCGGATGCTTGCAAGGGGTATAATCACAAGTATGTATTAGTCCTAGGAAGGGCGGTGCATTAGCATAGGTTCACCCACACAACACTTATCAAAACAATGAAGATTAATCAACTATATGAAGCGAAAGCACTTGACAATATTCCCGTGTGTCCTCAAGAACGTTTGGTCATTATAAGTACAACAACCGGCTTGTCCTTTGCTGTAGAAAGGATTGGGCCACTCGCTGCAACTATTATTACTGCATTTTATTTACTTGTACTTTATTTATCTGTCATATCAAAAACTCCTAAAAACTTGTCTGAGAGCATTTACAGTGAATCCTTCATCAAAACCGCTTGTCAACACCTTCTGCTCCTCGTTGGGTTCGACACTCTTATTTATCGAAAGTACTACGATACACCCCCTATACTTGTGGGTCATCAATGCACAAGTCTAAACATTACTTACTTGGTAACTCAAAACAATTGACAAGTATCAAATTACTCAAGACAGTGATCTACAAGACTTATGTAAGCATTTTATACCACTACCACATGCATAGCATTTTCTGTTCCCACCAAACACCAATCAACTTATTTGAACAACTCTCCAAACAAATATAAGTGAAGCAAGAGAGTACTTTCTTCAAAAGAAACTAATAGCTCTGACAAGAGATATATGAAAACAGAGAGCTAGAAGCTTTAGCAGTAGCTAGACAAGAATACTCAACAAATATAAGTGAGGAACAAGAGTATTCCAATGAAAAAGCAGAGCGTGTCTCTCTCCCAAACAAGAGTGCTAGGATCCAACAAGTATAGAGCAGCAAACAAAACAAAAACAAACTGAAAAAAGCACACTGACGCTCCAAGAAAAGTACATATAATGTGAAGAAATAAAAATATAGTCTCACTAGATATGACCTGATAGTTTGTTGATGAAGAAGGGGATGCCTTGGGCATCCCCAAGATTAGACGCTTGATTCTTCTTGAATATATTGGGGAAATCCATGGGAGCTTCCCCAAGCTTAAGCTTTTCACTCTTCTTGATCTTATAATGTCATCCTTCTCTCTTAACACTTGAAAACTTCCTTCACACCAAAACTCAACATTTTTCTCATTAGCAGGTTAGTGCATCAAAACAAATAATCTCACTTGATTCTGTAAGGATACAAATTCATAAGCAATCATTTTCAAACATTAGCTACTGTTACTAGGCTTAAGTGATGCTCTTTCACCTTAAAAGAAACCACTCAACACTTGTAAAAGAGAGAATGCAAAACAAAGACAAAATCTGTCAAAACCAGAACAGTCCGTAAAGATGATTTTGTTCGGGACACTTACGTCGCTCAAATCGAAAAACTTTAGTCGTACGAAAGTTGCGTACATATCTCAGGAACACGCACAAAAATTGGCAGATTTTTTTAAATTGTTCTGATTTTCTACGGAGAGAAACGGTGACGTTCCAGAAATTTGTTCCTGTGCAGTAATCCAAATATAGGTACCATCTTGTCATAAGAGACCTTTCTTGGCACAACAAAACAGCAAATAAAAGATAAAAAGGAGTTTTTACAGAAGTAAACATGCTCCTTGACTCAAGAAATAAAAATAACAGAAAGTAAAAACAATGGTTGCCTCCCATAAGCGCTTCTCTTTAATGCCTTTTAGCTAGGCATGAAACATGAATCAAGTATTGTCAAGACTAGAAACATCAACATCATCAAAAGCTTCATCAAAAACACAGCTTGTATTTTTAAGTCTAGGGAATTCTTGAGAAGAAAATTTAAACAAACCATTGCATGATTCATTAACTAATCCACGAAATTCTTTCTCAGTTTCAAACAAATCAACAAATGTTGGTTTCGGTTTAGGCACTTTGGGCACATGTATGAATTTCTTCCCCTTGTCTAATAGATGCTCTTGCTTTTTAGTTTTAAGTGAGGAAAAAGTAGAACTCAAAGTATCAATAACCTCCTCTAATTCTCCAATCTTGGAATTTTGATTATCATGGATAGCACTAGTTTCTAAAACAGTAACCCTTCTGTTAATTTTTCCAAAAGATTCACCAAGTTTACTAGTACTATCATGGAGCTTTTCTATCTCATTGATCTTATCAATACTTGGAAGGCTTTTCTCTATAGATTCTAGTTTTTTCATGACATCCTCAAGAGAAATTTCAATTTTAAATTCATTAACAGGTGGTATCCCAACTAGACTTTCAATGATGTAACTAGCTTCTAAAGCAGGGGTACCTAGGAAGTTCCCTCCTGTTAAAGTGTCCAAAACAACCTATACCAATTGGTGATTCCAACATAAAAATTCCTAAGAAGGATTGTAGTGGAATGTTTCTTAGCACACCTATGGTGAGCATTACTAATTCTATACCAAGCATCTTTCAAACTTTCTCCCCCTTGTTGCTTAAAAGTACGAACCTCAACCTCAGGAGATGAAGCATAATACGCAGAACCAGACATGATGACTAAACAAAAAGATAACAACTCAAAATTAACTAAGTGCATGATTTTTTTTGTGTTTTTGGGTTTTAACAGCAAACAAGATAAAATAAAATAAACTAAGCAAGACAAGAACAAAGTAATGAGATTGGCAGTGCGAGACTCCCCTATCTGGAGATTCCAGTGTCCCCGGCAACGGCGCCAGAAAAATGTCTTGATGGCATGTTAACGGTAGAGTGTTTTATTACTTCCCAGCAACAGCACCAGAAGATTTGCTTGTTGACCGTGACAACACACGTTCGTTGGGAGACCCCAAGAGGAAGGTATGATGTAGTGCAGCAGCAGTTTTCCCTTGAAATATGACCAAGGTTTATCGAACCAGGAGGACACGGAGGTTCTTCAGAAGGTTGTCAACGGCGCAACTTACGTGGAACCCGCACACAACACAAGCAAACTACTTTGCCCCAACGAAACAGAGAGGTTGTCAATCTCTCCGGCTTGCTAAAAATAAAGGATTAAACGTATTGTGTGGAAAACAGTAATGAGTGCAGAAAGTAACAGAGAACAAATGATTGCAGTTGGTGGTTTTATCAGTATGAGGAAATGGACCGGGGTCCACAGTTCACTAGTGTGTCTCTCCATAAAAGATAACTAACATGTTGGGTAAACAAATTACAGCTGGGCAATTGATAAATAATGAGTGCATGACAATGCAATATATGACAAGATGATTATTATGAGATTTAATTGGGCATTACAACAAAGTACATAGACTTGCTATCCAACACATCTATGCCTAAATAATCCACCTTCCGGTTAGCATCCGCACCCCTTCCGGTATTGAGTTGCAAACAACAGATTATTGCATGAAGTAATGTGTGTAATGTAAACAACGCAAATGACACGTTAGACAATGCATCATTGTTTTATCCCTAGTGGCAACAGCACATCCACAACCTTAGTCGTTTCTGTCATCTCGAGCCCAGATTACAGAGGCATAAACCCACTATCTAGCATAAATACTCACTCTTGGAGTTACAAGCATCTACTTGGCTAAAGCATCTACTAGCAACGGAGAGCATGCAAGATCATAAACAACATAAATAGATAGATTGATAAACAACTTGCTCATAGTATTAATATTCATCGGATCCCAGCAAACACAACATGTAGCATTACAATAAGATGATCTTGATCATGTTAGGCAGCTCACAAGATCTAAACATGGAGATACAAGGTGGAGAGACAACCATCTAGCTACTGCTATGGACCCATAGTCCAAGGATGAACTACTCACGCATCACTCCGGAGGCAGGCATGGCGGTGTAGAAGCCTCCGGTGATGATCTCAAATTCGGCAGAGTGCCGGGAAGAGATTCAGAACCCTCCCGATTTAGGGTTGACGACGGCGGCGGCGACGGAACTTTTCGTGAAATATGATCGGTGTTTTTAGGGTTTCGGGACATCGGGAATATATAGGCGAAAGGGCGCATCGGGAGGCAACCGAGGTGGCCACGCTAGGGCAGGGCGCGGGCCCACCCCCTGCCGCGCCCTAGGGTGGCGTGGCTGCCTCGTGGCCCCACTCCGTCTCCCCTTCTGGCTTCTGGAGTCTTCCAATGAGATATTTGCACACGTTGATTTTCGTCCAATTCTGAGAATATTTTGCGACTAGCTTTTCTGAAAGAGAAAAACAGCCGAAAACAGGAACTGGCACTTCGGCATCTTGTTAATAGGTTAGTCCCAAAAAATGCATAAAAATGCTATGAAGTGTAAATAAAACATGTAGCAATTGGTATAATAACAGCATGAAACATCAAAAATTATATATACGTTTGAGACGTATCACCTATTGTCTGTAAGTATTATTTCTGTAATTAAGTCTCTAGCTAGCTCAGCTCATTCATTGCATGTATAATCCTACTCATCACTATATTAATTATGCAGAATGAAGATTCTCCAATGCAAAAGAGGACAAATCTATGACATTGGGTTCATTGACCCATATTTCGTTCATCAAAAAACTCTCAAAGATCATTACATCGACACAGAGAATAACTTGGTAAAGGCGTTAAGGTATTCCGAAACCAAAAGGGAAATACTATTTCCTTACAACTACGGGTGAGTGTTACTGTCTTGTACACATTCTATTTCGCTTACTCGATGTTAAGTGTATAATTGATGACTTATGCGTCCGCAGCTTCCACTTTATTCTGCTAATCATTAAACCTGACAAAGGAGTAGTACAAGTCATGGACTCGAAACGTAAACCCTTGAGGAGTGGGCGGACATGCAGGAATGCCTCCAGAGGTAATTTCAATCATTATGGCACTATATCGGCAACTTTCCGTTCATTTCCTGGTAGAAAGTAATTAATATATAACTCCTTTATTCATTTTCTTTGCCGGACAGGGCTTGGAAACGGTTCACCGCCAAGGCTAGGGGTATTTGGGCGCCGGAACTTACATTTGAACCAGTAAATGTAAGTACTACTAGCTAGATCCGCGCATTGATACGTCCAAAACGTATCTACTTTCCCGAACACTTTTGCTATTGTTCCACCTCTAATTTGTGTGATTTGAATGTAACTAACACGGACTAACGCTGTTTTCAGCAGAATTACCCTGGTGTCTTATTTTTGTGCAGAAAGTCAACTTTCGAGAAAATCCCTGGAAATAACGCAAACATCCTGTTTTACCAGAAGACCCACGGAGCCAGAAGGGGAGTCGGAGGCGACGCACCAGGCCACCACGCCAGGGCCCGCGCGGGGCAGAGGTGGGCCCGCGCCCAGGGTTGGCGTGGCCACCTCGGTCGCCCCCGACGCCGCCCGTTCGACTACTTATTGCCTCTGACCTAAAAACATCAGGAGTCCGTCGTTCTTTCGCGAAACACATCCACACTCCGCCGCCACCGAAAACCCTAATACGGGGATCAGAAGTTCCGTTCTGGCACCCTGCCGGGACGGGGATTCGGAGGAGATCATCGCCAACGTCATCACCAACGCCTCTCCATCAACCATCCATGATTCCCTCATCGATTTGTGAGTAATTCCCGCTGTAGGCTGAAGGGGATGGTAGGGATTGGATGAGATTGTTCATGTAATAGATGTCAGATTGTTAGGGCATTGGTGCATAGTATCCATTGTTAGTGCTATTTATCGTTGTTGCAACTTGTTGTGCTTAGTGCTTAACACTTAGGGCCCGAGTGCCATGATCTCAGATCTGAGCATGTTATTGAATCATGAGTATAATTATGTTTGGATCATATCTGCAAGTTGTATACACATGTCGTTGTCCGGAACCCGAGGCCCCAAAGTGACAATAATTGGGACAACCGGAGGGGATGGCTGTGACTTGAGGATCACGTGTGTTCACGGAGTGTTAATGCTTTGCTCCGGTACTTTATTAAAAGGAGTACCTTAATTGCCAGTAGTTTCCCTAGAGGCCCCGCTGCAAACGGGCTGGCAGGACAGAAGATGTTGTGCAAGTTTCTCATTGCGAGCACGTACGACTAAATACGGAACCCATGCCTATGTTTGACTAGTACTTGGATGCTTTATTATTATCTACTTGCAAATGCCCTGTGTTATGACTATTACATGAGCTATCTTATCCATGCAACGCCCGTACATCCGTCCCTATGCCTACAGTATTTTAATCCTGCTGTTTACCGAAATCACTACTGCTGTCTCCGTTACACTGTTGCTACTGTTACTTCAACACTGCTGCTGTTATATAACTGTTACTACTGATAAATTGTGTCGAGCAAGTTTGCTTTCAGGTGCAGCTGAACTGACAATTCATCTGTTAAGGCTTATATTTATTCTTTGGCTCCCTTGTGTCGAATCAATAAATTTGGGTTTTACTTCCCTCGAAGACTATTACAATCCCCTATACTTGTGGGTCATCAAGACTATTTTCTGGCGCCGTTGCCGGGGAGCATTGCTTTATTTATAAGCTCATCTGAAGGTGATATTATTCGCTGCAATTTATTTATCATGGGGAAGGCTCGTGATCAGAAGGTGGCTATATTGCCATCCACTACAATGAAAGGTACAACTCTGAACACTGCTGCTGCTCTAGATTCACCGTCTGTTATAAGTCAACTTATCACACCACCTCATGTACCTATTTCACATGCTGTTACTGCTGAATCTGAAAATATTTCTGATGAATTTGATGATGCTTCTACTGTTCTTGATGAAAGTAGTTCACTAGGTGCTTTTCTGGATGCTACGATTGCTAGGTCTAGACAAATTGAAAATGATGAAATGCCTAATGAAAATCTTCTTACACCTGCTGATTCACCTGGGTCGAGGGAATTCATTGATGATGATGATCCCGAGGAAGCCTATATAGATCTTGATGATGATTTTATTGATGAATGTATGAATTTTGAATCATCTGTTGATGCTAATGCTATAAGAAATCTTATTCAAAGGCGTGCTGTTAATTATAAATTGTCTCCTGATACTAAGTTTGCTACGTCTCCTATAAATATAATAGATAAAGATTATGATTTTTCTGTGGATTTGTCTCTTAAATCCATTGCAGAGAAAGAACCTTTTCGAGGTGTCGAAAATGAAAGTGCTGTAGAACACATGAATAAGGTTTCTACTTTAAGTAGCTTATTTTCTGATGATATTAAAAAACGCAGCTACTTCGTTACTAAAATATTTCCTTTCTCATTGAAAGATGATGCTAAAACTTGGTTTAGTAATTTATCTCCTGGTTCTATTAAAAGTCCTCTAGGTTTGACTGATGTTTTCTTCCAGAAATATTATCCTGCTAGTGCTCAGCATGCTGCTTTGCAGAGAATTTTTAACTTTAAGCAATTAAAGGAAGAAAACTTGTCTGAATCTTGGACAAGATTTTGCTATTTAATTAGAATTCGACTGGGACACCAACTAGCTAAAAATGAACTTCTTGATATATTCTATAATGGACTAACTATTGAATCTAGGACCTACCTGGATAGTTGTGCTGGTTGTGTTTTCAGGAAACGAACTCTTGATGAAGCTGAGGAATTAATGGCTAAGATATGTCACGCCCCGAGACCCGGCCCGGTAGAATGACAGCCGCCGCGCGCCTATAGACCCGAAAGTCTATACACGCGCAAGGCTGGAGAAGCAGGATAAACCAGCACAGTGGATCTCAAGAAGCTCTTCTAATCATTTTTACAAGATTGTTACAATTATAAGAGTAAATTCTCTAGTCGTTTCCCACCACTGGTCCAGCCTACTCCTCGGATAACGTCGGCTTCCGCTGCGAACTCTGATACTGCAACTAAAAACAAAGAAAAGCAAGGGTGAGTACAACAGGAGTTATACTCAGCAAACAATTCGTACACTTTCATATACTTTGTAAAATACACTAGGTTTTCGAAATACAAATAAAACAATCGTTGGGTGATTAAGTTGTTAAGCAGGTTAAAAACACATGGTGCCACACATGAAAGTGAGTTTCCCTACCCGGGAATCACAGGGGTGAATATCCACGCTTTTACACTCTTAAGAGGGGTACTCCGACATCGACAGCCTCGCCCAGAACCACACATGATTCCTGAACGAGCATAGCCCTTTTACCCGCTCAGACACCGGACACCTTGACCTACTCGTGTACGGTCGCTCCTACGGATCCATCACCGACACTTTCCATTCAAAGGCCGCCCCTCGCGGAGAGCTCAGACTGTCCCATACCAGAACTGCGACCGGTACAATACGTTTGCCGTCGTGACACCAATACAAAGAGAGATCAAGATATACAAACGGATTAATCACGGAAATGGCTAGACGCTCATCATGCTCATGCCTCCGCAAGAGCTCGACAGATCATACCAATCTAATCAAGGATGAGAGATCTCCATATCTCTCAGATAACACAATAATCAGAGAGGTTGGCATATCATGTGTAATACGATCACAAGGACCGAAGTGATAAACTGATAATCAACGGAATACAAATGGACTAGGATATGAAGAACTAGTAAAGCAATCTACTTGCCTTATAGCAACGATATTCCTCCAGCCGATCAACCAAGTCCCACACAAAGATACGCTTATATTCTAGTATATACACCTCGGCTCTACTCCGAATTTCCGGCAGCAACTCTCTCTGAATATATACGCGCCGCCTTGCTTCTATCAGCATTCAGCTCCTCCCGGCTTCATAATCCAGCAGCGTCTCCTACTGATTATATCCAGCTTCTCCGAATATACACACCAGCTCGTCGTCGCCTCTCTCTCCTTGTCTAGCTATTTTTCTCTTCAGCGATGGATCGGGTTGTGTGGTGTGGGTGCAGTATGAGCAACGAGCAGCAGCAGCTAAAAGCGCTAGCTTTTTATTGAAGGCAACGCTAGCAAAATATCTAAACCCGCCGCTTAACCAGCTAAATATCTGAGCCGACCGCCGGCTGCTTGACCTTTCGACGCTGCTAAGGTATCATTGCTAGCTGCCTCTTCAAGTGAGTCAACAGACAGTCCTAGTGTACGTGGCATTCCTTCACAGGCTAATCACATGCACATGTACACGCAAGAGCATCCTCATATGACTCAGCTAGTATTCTCTCCAACCATGCCACGTAGCTCTTTGAAGTCAATCATCGCACGTTGCTAGAGTTAGACATGCATGCATGTTTCGGTTCACCAGCACATGCACATGCATGTAAGAAACATCTAGCTCGATGGATATTTGACAAATGCCTACCATGTCAACAGCTTATAGCAAATTAAAATATAAAGCAACTTAGCCAAAATAAAATAATGATTTTACTGAAATTAATTAATAACTCAAAAATTCGGGTTATCACAAGATATGCCAAAATCAGGAAGATTGGACTATACCTGAACCTGCTCCGGTACCTAAACCTGCTCCACTGCCCACACCGAGGAAAAGAGGTGTTATTGAATTGAATGATGAAGGAATGAGAGAAGCCAAGAAATCTCTTAAGGAGAGAGGAATTAAATCTGAAGATGTGAAGAATCTACCTCCAATAGAAGAATTATGTAAGCCAATTCCTCACCCTTCTACAGTTGAGGTACACTCTCTCCAATATTTTAATTCTGGTGATGTTCCTTATCATAAGCCTCCTGATCAATGCTTAGATGAGTTGGATAATTTTATTGTTAAACATGAATATTTTAATATGAGAGTGCAAAATCATGTGTTAGAAAATTCTCGTATTATTAGTAATTTGCATGATGTTTTGGAAAGAACTGCTAATGATGTTAGAGGCCTTGTTAAACATTTTAATATGGTTCAAACTCAAATGGAGCAAATTACTAAAGTACAAAAAGATCTGCTAGCTAAGAATTCTAACAATGATGGGAAACATGCTTTTGGTATAGAAATTAGGGGTGGTGCTTCTACTCAGGATCCCTTGTATCCTGAAGGACATCCTAAAAGAATTGAACAAGACTCTCAATTAACTGAAAAACCTGGTACTTCTTCTAAGAGAAAGAAGAAGAAACATAAACATTTTGTAGAGTCCTCTGAAACTGCTAAGGATAAAGAACCTGTTAGTGATCCTAATAGTATATCTGTGTATGATGCTGAAACTGAAAGTGGTAATGAACACGCTAATGATAATGATAAGAACAATGCCATTGATAAAGAAGAAATTGAAGAGGGATCTAATGAGGATACTGAAAATAAGAATTATACTAAAGAGGATTTTATTGCCAAGAAACATGGTAAGGAAAGAGAACCTTGGGTGCAAAAACCAATGCCTTTTCCTAATAAGAAACATAAATCCAAGGAAGAAGAACACTACAACAAATTTTGTGAGTGGATGAAACCTTTGTTTTTGCAAATTCCTTTGACTGATGCTATTAAGTTGCCTCCTTATTCGAAATATATGAAAGATATTGTCTCTAACAAAAGGAAGATTCCTAAAGAGGAAATTTCTACTATGCTTGCTAATTATTCTTTCAATGGTAAGGTGCCAAAGAAGCTTGGAGATCCAGGTATACCAACTATTCCTTGTTCCATAAAAAATAATTATGTTAGAACTGCACTTTGTGATCTTGGAGCAGGAGTAAGTGTGATGCCTTTCTCCCTTTATAAAAGACTGTATTTGGATAAATTGATACCAACTAATATATCTTTGCAAATGGCTGATAAATCTACTGCTTTCCCGTTGGTATATGTGAGGATGTTCCTGTTCAAGTTGCTAACAATTGCTTGATTTTAACTGACTTTGTTGTGTTGGAAATGCCTGAAGATGATAATATGTTTATTATTCTTGGAAGACCTTTTCTTAACACTGCAGGAGCTGTTATTGGTTGCAATAAAGGGAAGGTTACTTTCAATGTCAATGATAAAGAGCATACTGTTTATTTTCCCAAGAAGCAGGATAAAATATATGGTGTTAATACAATTGCAAATTTTAGTACTGTCAAAGTGGGAAGTATTGATTGTCCTATATATGATCATCATGAAGGATATCAAAATATCATGGTGGGATCTATAGCTATTCAATATAAGGTAAAATGATGGTTTCATGTAGCTTAATTCTTTTATGTCAAATAAAATATATTTGGTGGCAAGACTTGATCAACCTTGTTAACAAATACATTTTAGATGCATAAAATTGTTAAACAACATTCTCTCCCTGTCACCTGATCTACCCACTGTTTTACCTCTGTCATTCCAAATTTTTAGTGATGAATAGTTCAGTTATAAAATTGTTTTTGCTGCTATTCATTGTTTTAAATACCCAGAAATTGCTCGAAAATAAAAGTTGTCAAAAATTTCTGGAAAAATTACGAAAATTCCTAGTTTGAAAAATGGAGCATGGGAGCATCTGGGGATGACCAGGGGGACCCACCAGGCCACCACTCGCGCGGCAGAGGCAGGGGCGCGCCCTGCCCTGGCGTGGGCCCCACCTGGCCATCCACATGGTGAGTTTCCTCCCCATCCTTTCTCTCTCCCGACCAAACTCACCACCATTGCTCAAACTCGTGTTCTTGCTGTTCTTGCTTGAATTTTTCGATCTCCTTGCTCAGCCCATCTTTGTTGCTGAGATTTGGATCATTTGTTCTCCGGTAAGTGACTCCCCCGATTATCCAAGTAGAATTTTGTTTGGTTGTGTATATCTATAGTATTTGGCTGCTGTAGGTGACATGTTAAGTGAGCTTGCATGCTTGTTCTTTGCTTAGATTAATTAGTTTTGATGCATGTGTAGCCCTCTTGCAAGTTTCTATAGTAGTTCTCTTGCTTTTAGTTGCTCCAAAATCATTTTTTATGAGAATTGTTAAAAATTTCAGAAAAGGTAGATGGACGGGAATGTGCATGGACATCCAATTCATGCTGGAGATTTAGTTGTGCATGAAGTAATGGGGGTTAATCGTGAAGACTCCGTGTTCCCTGCAATCTATCCATGCCACGAGTTTATGTCTGCTGCAGGAATCCTCCATGATTTCATCACACTAACTTCTAATGCAGAGTTGGGGCAATTTGTTTCTGATGAGCCACATCAGTATGCAAAACTGACTATGTTAGTTGTGCAAGATTTCAGATTTGATTGGGCTTTGCAAGTCCCCATGGTTCATTATAAAATTTATAATGTTCCTGTTGATCTCCCCTTTCATGATTTCTGCACAGCCATCAAGGTACCACAGTGGGGGTCATATGCGAAGATTGAAGGGCAACCTAATCATCTAGTCGAACTTTACTCGGAAATAACCAAAGGTAGAGGTTTTGTAGGCGAGGGTTGTAAGATTCGACATATCATGCTCCCTGCTATTCGATACTTCGCTTATTTCATTAGTAAGTGTGTTCTAGCCAGGAAAAATGCTAACAAACTATCTGTGTATGACTTGGCATTTCTTTCTGTTGCCTTGAGGAATGATAAGACTTATAATTTGGGTGCTTTGATTGCTTTTCGTCTTTCGACTAACCGTAAAAAAGGGAGTATTTGTGGTGGTCTCATTGCTTCCGGGTTGTTAGCCAATCACCAGTTGGGACCTCATTACGCTGATATTGAGCTTCCTAGAGCTAGACTTGATATCAACTCCATGATAAGTCATCAATTTGTTACCAATTGGTCTACCATTGATAATTTATCCTATGAATTGATTTTTGTTACTGTCTCTAGGCGTAGACCTAAATTTTCTGAGCGAATAGTTTGTTTGCCTGCACCTCTTTTGTTTAACCTTGATGTCGGGCAAGGATGGTCGTTCTTAGAGGAGGACCTCGATGCATACATGGTGGAGCATGGCACCCAGGCCGAACCTGAGGAGGGGCAGCCCGGGCAGGCAAGCTCTTCACACCAATATGATTATGCGAGTGCTACTTTTCCTTCTTTGCAGGATGATTCCTATGATCATGCTAGGAATGATTTACCATCATGGAGCTCTTACCAGCCATGGGGCTGATTGACCTCCACTTAGGCTAAAAGCCTAAGCTTGGGGGGAGGTACGCGTATGCTGACATTTCACTCATTTCCTATATTCATATCATGTCAGTTCTTTGTATATCCATATTTCGCTTTCTTTTATTTGTTCTTCCTTGTGTTTGTTTTATTTTCTCAAAACCCCAAAAGACCAAAAATATTTCTGTTATTTCTCTATCATTTTACTTCTGTTATTTCGAATTGTAGTTTATTTTGTTTCTTTAATTTTCGGTTCAATATTAAAAACCCAAAAAGATTTCCTTTGTTTATTTGTTTCTTTCCTACTTTGCTTTAAAATCGAAAACCCAAAAATATTTGTTGCTCTTCTTATGTTTTGTATAGTTTTTCCAGAGTCAACACCGTCCGTGACTCCACTTGGGCTTGGTTTTCATTTCATATCATTCAAGTCATGCAAGTGAAAGGCGATAATGACGACGTTCGACAACTTGGATGTGGTGAGAGGCTGGTATGAACTCTATTTGTTTTCATTTTTGTACATATACTTATCCATATGGACATGCTTAGTCTGTCATGGTGGTGGTTATGTTATTTAATGTTTGTTTGTTAGTTCATGTCTCTTATGATCAATTCCAATTTACTGATTATGGATAACCTGTCATATAGATATTTGCTTGCATTGTTTTATTCGTAAAGCGGTATGGCATTGTGGTATCCTCCTCTGAATGATTTACTTGAATCGACTTGGCACATGCTCACACATGTTTATGACTCAAAGCAAAAGTCAATCAAAGCCTCGATGATTTATTTTGCCTCAGAGTTTTAGTATCACTTTTATGCCACTGTTAATTTTATTCTGTCGCAAGTATGATTATGACGGTTATGCTCTCTTTGTTGTCGCTTCCCAATCTATTGCTAGCCTTCACTTGTACTGAGCGGGAATGCTGCTCGTGCATCCAAAATCTTTAAAACCAAGTTATTCCAAAGAGTCCACTATAAATTCCTATGCATGGTATTTCACACCATTCCAAGTAAATTTTCATGTGCTACCTTTAAAATCTTCAAAATACTTCTCATTTTGTGACACTGTTTTTAGCTCATGAGGACGTGGTAGTTGGGATTATTATCTTCCATGCTAAATTTAGTTTCTCAGACTAGCAGCTTACATCTGCTTATCTACTTTTATTTTGCACAAGAGCTGGTTAGACCACTATAACATCTGAAAAGTAATGAAAAAAAGACACTCCTCCATGGTATGTGATTGTTGGCAGGCACCCGAGGATTCGGTTAGCCATGGTTTGTGAAATCAAAAGGCTGGGAGGAGTGTCAAACTATATAAAAGTGCATGCTATAAATGCCTAATATCAATATCTCGGAACCGCTCTAAAAACTTGTTTAGCATGGAAGATGATAAGAACTCTATTACTATTCGTTGACAGGAACAACCACCTGATGCATGTAAAATGCATACATGAACTTTGCACTATATCTCACATATTCCAATCATATTTGCATCATATAAGGGTTATATTACTGTTATTTAATGATTTTAGGAAATAAATTAATTGTTTCCTATTTTTATGGAATTAACTCTGCGCAGGCAGAAAACCCTATTTCTTTCCTTTTATGTTTCAGGGACCCAAACGACGTCCAAAAATTATGGAAAAATACAGGCATCAGTATTTTGGAAGGAGGAAGACCTCGGAGCGAAGGATGCAAGCAAACGGAGGCCAGAAGGCCGAAAGGGGGTGGCCCACGCGGCCAGGTACTGTGGCCACGTGGGGCCCACTCATTTGGGCCTCGTGGCTCCGTTGCCGTCGATCTTTCGTCCACCGACTCCGTCTTGACCTAAAAACGCCTATAAAAAAGGTCCCCTGGCGTTTCGCGAACGGAGCGCCGCAAAACACGAAACACCGAAACGGAGATCAGGAGCTGCAGATTGGAGGGGGAAAACTCCGGCGGGGCGCTGCCGGGTGGTCTCCATCTTCTCCATCGACTTCTCCGTCTCCATGATGAAGAGGGAGTAGTCCACCTCTGGACTATGGGTTTGTGGAAGTAACTTATGTATCTCTCCTCTCTTGAGCTTCACTAATTAGTACCGTATGAGCTGCTGAACATGATTACGGTCATATTTGTAATACCTATGTGGTGGATCTTTCTATGAGTTAATATATGTTTGAGATTGCAATGTTTGTTTCAGTTATGAGTATAGATGCATATTATGTACCCCGTTCTTGTCTACTTGTTATGATCAAGCATGTTTATGAGAGCGTGTGTGGGGTGATGTGTGCATTAGTTGGAGTAACGGGGAGTGGTGAGTGCGGTAAGCTGACAACTTAATATCGCGATCCACTTGGGTGTTTACCTTACTTTGTTACCTCACTAGGGATAAACAAAAATACCATGCTGCAAGGGTTGAGGGTGACCAAGCTCTTCTCTGTGACTAGATCCAGCATGTTCTTATTTTCACTTCATGTCATGAAACTTATTGCTATACTCTGAGTCATCTTAATTACTGAGGTGTTATGATTTGGTTCGCATCTTGGTGGAGTATAAGAGAGACTAATAACCAAAAGGTCTCTATGTTAGGACGTGATGCCCATATATCTAAGTAACTTGTTATCAAACTTTGTGTTGCAATCTCATATGTTAACTCTGTGTGTGTTCCATTGTCTGCCACTTTATAAAGAGAGAGTGCATTTGTGAAACCATGAACCCCGGTCCATTTTTAATCATAAGAAACACCTTTCCAACACCATATACCACTTTTCATTTTCAGCCATCATTAAATCCGAAAATACAAAAATACTTTTCATCTTGCATACATCATTAAAAAACCCAAAAATATCATTTACCATTGCATCCACCACCATTGCATATTTATTTCCTGTTTGCATTGCATAACTATCTTGATATCATTCTTACACCTTGTGCTTGACAACCACAGGTGAGGTTGAGGACCAAAACATTTAACTTTGTTTTGTAGGTAACCAAAAGAAGGATAAGAAGATATATCTTCACTACTGATTCCCCGAGAGTTCGATATTAAACCCTCGAGTCACCCTCGTGGGGAAAACACGTCTTCCACTACTACACACTCTGCACTTGGAGTCTCAACCTAACCCATTTACTTTTGACGCAGGTAACTACGCACCGGAGATCAACAAAGTGTTTTCTGGCGTCGTAGATCAACCTCTTCAAGGGCCATCAAGACTGTTTTCTGGCGCCGTTGCCGGGGAATCATAGCTGAGAGATTTATCCAAGGGTGTGCATCATCGCATTCATCTCACAACGAAGTCAACTTCACCAACTTGTGCTAACACCTAAGCTTGGGGAGGTTGCACCTACGTGAGCACCATCTTATCCATCTTTACTTACAAAGCAATTTATTTGTTTTGTTAGTGTCATTGCATATCATATTCCGCTTGCATATTTATTTTCAGTTTTGCATAAAAATAAAAAAATACAAAAAAACTTGCTAAAATGGGAGAAAGAACTAAGTTGTGTGACTACACAAACACTCCAAATGATCAATTTATTGCTAGAGCTATTGCCACACCTAAGATAAATGCTGAGAGTTATGAAGTAAGTCCTAGTTTGTTGAACTTGATAACTAGGGAACAATTTGGTGGTAGTGCTATGGAGGATGCCTCTATGCATCTTCATGACTTTGTTGAAATATGTGACATGCAAAAGTTTAAAAATGTGGAAAGTGATATCCTAAAACTGAAGTTATTTCCTTTCTCACTTAGAGGAAAAGCTAAAGAGTGGTTGCATTCATTACCTATTGATAGCATTAAAACTTGGGATGATCTAAAAGAAGCTTTCATTAAGAAATATTATCCCCCTGTTAAAATTTTGCAAAATAGAAACAACATTCTTTCTTTTAGGCAAAATGAACATGTTGCTATGGCTTGGGATAGGATAAAACTTATGCTTAGAACTTGTCCCTCACATGGAGTTAATGAATGGACCATATTACACTCTTTCTACAATGGTTTAAACTACATGTCTAGAAATATACTTGATTCTGCTGCTGGAGGTGCTTTTATGAGTAAGACTATAGTAGAAGCTAAAAACATATTGGAAAGCATTTTGCAAAACTATAGTCAATGGCATACTGATAGGGCACCCAACCCTTCTAAGAAAGTGAATTCTATTGAGGAAACTAATGATTTGTCATCTAAAATGGATACTATTCTTGCTTTGCTTAATAAACCTAGTGTTGAAAATGTTCCTTTGCAAGAACTAGTTGGTAACAATTCTGAAAATATTGATGTCAACTTCATTAGGAACTATGGTAATAATGGGTATGGTAACAACAATTATAACTCCTACAATAAACCCCCATATGTGCCAAATAAATATGCTTCTAGTGGTAATGTTTCTAGTGACTTGGAAAACACCATTAGATCTTTTATATCTACTCAAAAGGAGCTTAATAAGGAATTTATCTCTAAGTTTGAAAAACAAGACTCCTTGTTTGAAAGGGTAGATCAGCTTACTAAGGAAGTCTCATCATTAAAGAGCATCATTACAGCCCAAAAACATGAGGAAACAATTAAATATTGCCAAGAGGTTATCAATAAGTCTTGGGAACACATTCATGAGCAAGAGAGAATTGCTAAAGAATCTATTGGGGTAATGAAAGAGGTAGAAGTTGAGGAAGTTAAAATGCTTAGTGAAGTCAAGGATCCTTTGCTTGACTTAGAAAATTGTAGCTTGCATGAATTAATATCTATCTTACAAAAACTTGCAAGTGATCCTTCCATCAACACTAATCAAGCTGGCTTTGGTTCTTATATTGCTAATCATGTCTTGAAAGAAAAGATTGCTAGGTACAACCAAGAGGCTATGATACCACCTAAGCTTGGGGATATGTGGATTCCTAAGGTACTAGTAACTATTGGAAAAGAGACACACCATGCTATACTTGATCTAGGATCTAGTGTCTCTGTTTTATCTAAAGAACTATATGAAGTGCTTGAATTGAAAAATCTTGAAAAATGCTCCATTGAACTTGCACTTGCTGATGACTCTATTAAACATGCTTTAGGAAAAGTAAGTGATGTTATGGTGGAGTTACATATGACTTTTGTGCCTGTGGATTTTCTAATCATGGATATGGGGAATAAAACCTCTAGTCCTATTATTCTTGGAAGACCTTTTCTTCGTACCACAGGTGCCATCATTGATTCAAAGGAAGGGAATGTGAAGTTTCAGTTCCCACACAAGAAGTGCATGGAACACTTCCCAAGGAAGAGGGAACCACCAAAGTTCAAGCTCCCTCATGAGCTTCGTCCACAATAAACAACAAGTAAGAAGCCTAGCTATATGGCTATAAAGAAAGCGCTTTGCGGGAGGCAACCCGGTTATTTTTTGTGTGATTTTCTTTGTGTCCTCTTGCTGTAACAAGAGACTTTGTGTCTAGTTTAGGTTCTGGAATTTTCAATAAAGTGCCAAGTTTTACCCTTTTTGGTTTGAAAAAGTTGCTTATAGCGTTCGGAGATTTTATTCCTGCACGAATCAGTGCACGGTATGATTTTTAATTCTTATTCTGTAACTCCGAATGAGCTCATATTTGAACTGTAGTTGCAACTTTTCATCCTCTGTATGCATGAATTTTTTCGGAATTTTTAGAAAGTTTGGTAGGGTAGAAAAATACGTTTTGCTGCTGCTGTTTTTCTGGACAGATTCTGTCCCATTTTGTTTGATGCATGCTTTGAGCTTTTAAGTTGAATCTTTTTGATCCAATTGAGTTTATGAGTAGGCATACAACATTATACACTTTCTGGACATCTCATATGAATTTTTGTTCAAGGATTATATGCAGCAAGAAACTATTTGTTTATCACTATTAATGCACCCCACAGAAAAGAAATGGGAGAAACGGTGTTTTGAAGTTTTTTCACAGGGATTGGAGGAGATGCACCAAGAGTTATCCAAGGATGGTGAAGACCATAAGCTTGGGGATGTGAAGACAACCCCACTGGACCTACACACTCTCGGTTTGCGCACGTCCAACTTCTGTTTTTCGATCGAAACACTTTATCGCATAAACTTGGAGCGTCTTTTGTTTTGTTTTGGTTTGATTTGTTTTGAGAGACCACCACACTATCATTTATATATGGAGAGCTACTGGAAATATGGGTTGAAATATGTTGGATGCTTTTATAAGATTGGGAAAAGGGATGTTTGAGTTGATTTTTAATGATACATATAGTTGCATGATTCATGAGCTTGTTTATGAGTAATAGTTTGCAAATCCTTTTTGAAGAGCTATACTTATTCATGTTTTGGTGCTGATTGTTATTTTACTTGGTTTAACATGGATTAGTTAGTTCTATGGACACTCATGCATGCATCTAGATGGTCAACTTTCTCCCTTTTGCTAGCCCAAAATTCCAACAAGTCAAAACTTGTTTCCAACACCTTCAACCAAAGTTATTCCAGTGAGTCCACCATATCTACCTACTAGCTATATGCTATTCCGAGTATGTTCATCATGATATTTGTGTTATCTATACCTCTGAATGAAAATGATTATGTTATTGATTGCCATGGGAAAAGTTGGTTATATAGCTCTCATGAACTTGATGCACATTTTTACTATCATTGCTATAAATAAAACATGACCCATTGTGATTAAGATTATGATGCTAGTGGCTTGATAAATGTCGAGGTTGGGAGTTAGCCCATATGTGCTGTCACATGCAAAGCTTTCAACATGCTCCATTTAGTTGATATCATGTGCTTTTGTCTATGGATGCCTATCATGGTGAAATAAGGGGAAAAGATTTAGTTTGAATGAGTTTGTATAAATGGTTAGAGAGACGCCTGGGCCGCTAATCTAAGCCATGCATTATTCATGGTGGAAATTTACTTACATGCTATGGTGAATTATCTATGACACACCTTACAATAAAAAGCTATTCCAATGGTAAATAAAAAGGGTGTTGAGGTTTTCATCTTGTTTGTTTGTCTTGTCATTTTGATATGGGCTTGTTCCATATCCTGGGACAAGAGGTACCCCAGTTGACGCTCTTGATGATACTATTATTACTTACAATGATAGATAACTTGAACTTGCTTTTCCCAAGTTGAGTAATCATGGTGTAGGTACTTGTATTCAAGGGGCATGAGACATCCAACCTTTACTTTGTCAAGCACACTACTCATATTTGCTCTCACATTAAACTATAATCATTCAAGATGCTATGATAGGGGAATGAGAGCTTGACACCAAGTATTACCACATTGCAATCATTAACTTAAGTAGGAGAGTTTGGAGGTTAGATGAAACTTATGCATGCTTTACCTCTACTCACTTATTCATCTTTCCAAAGTGTCCACCAAACATATTCAGATTTTCATCATCACTCTATGGACCACATGTATGCAAAAGTAAGAATGTCCATATACTATCTGTTATGTTACACTTTGTGAACTATCATTGAACATCCTTGCATTGAATACTTGATATCACTTCATAAACTATTTTGCATATTGCTACTCCTTTGAAGAATGAATCATTTGACTCTATGTAGCAGTAGCAATCATCTTTGATATCCATTGTTAGTGCTATATTGCAAAGCCCATGTTAGTTTTATCACCTTCATACTCGAGGACGAGTATTGGTTAAGCTTGGGGATGTTGATGCATGTAAAATGCATACATGAACTTTGCACTATATCACACATATTCCAATCATATTTGCATCATATAAGGGTTATATTACTGTTATTTAATGATTTTAGGAAATAAATCAATTGTTTCCTATTTTTATGGAATTAACCCTGCGCAGGCAGAAAACCCTATTTCTTTCCTTTTATGTTTCAGGGACCCAAACGTCGTCCAAAAATTATGGAAAAATACAGGCGTCAGTATTTTGGAAGGAGGAAGACCTCGGAGCGAAGGAAGCAAGCAAACGGAGCCGAAGGCCAAAGGGGGTGGCCACACGGCCAGGTACTGTGGCCGCGTGGGGCCCACTCATTTGGGCCTCGTGGCTCCGTTGCCGTCGATCTTTCGTCCACCGACTCCGTCTTGACCTAAAAACGCCTATAAAAAAGGTCCCCTGGCGTTTCGCGAAGGAGCGCCGCACAAACACAGAAACACCGAAACGGAGATCAGGAGCTGCAGATTGGAGGGGGAAAACTCCGGCGGGGCGCTGCCGGGTGGTCTCCATCTTCTCCATCGACTTCTCCACCGTCTCCATGATGAAGAGGGAGTAGTCCACCTCTGGACTATGGGTTTGTGGAAGTAACTTATGTATCTCTCCTCTCTTGAGCTTCACTAATTAGTACCGTATGAGCTGCTGAACATGATTACGGTCATATTTGTAATACCTATGTGGTGGATCTTTCTATGAGTTAATATATGTTTGAGATTGCAATGTTTGTTTCAGTTATGAGTATAGATGCATATTATGTACCCCGTTCTTGTCTACTTGTTATGATCAAGCATGTTTATGAGAGCGTGTGTGGGGGACGTGTGCATTAGTTGGAGTAACGGGGAGTGGTGAGTGCGGTAAGCTGACAACTTAATATCGCGATCCACTTGGGTGTTTACCTTACTTTGTTACCTCACTAGGGATAAACAAAAATACCATGCTGCAAGGGTTGAGGGTGACCAAGCTCTTCTATGACTAGATCCAGCATGTTCTTATTTTCACTTCATGTCATGAAACTTATTGCTATACTCTGAGTCATCTTAATTACTGAGGTGTTATGATTTGGTTCGCATCTTGGTGGAGTATAAGAGAGACTAATAACCAAAAGGTCTCTATGTTAGGACGTGATGCCCATATATCTAAGTAACTTGTTATCAAACTTTGTGTTGCAATCTCATATGTTAACTCTGTGTGTGTTCCATTGTCTGCCACTTTATAAAGAGAGAGTGCATTTGTGAAACCATGAACCCCGGTCCATTTTTAATCATAAGAAACACCTTTCCAACACCATATACCACTTTTCCATTTTCAGCCATCATTAAATCCGAAAATACAAAAATACTTTTCATCTTGCATACATCATTAAAAAACCCAAAAATATCATTTACCATTGCATCCACCACCATTGCATATTTATTTCCTGTTTGCATTGCATAACTATCTTGATATCATTCTTACACCTTGTGCTTGACAACCACAGGTGAGGTTGAGGACCAAAACATTTAACTTTGTTTTGTAGGTAACCAAAAGAAGGATAAGAAGATATATCTTCACTACTGATTCCCCGAGAGTTCGATATTAAACCCTCGAGTCACCCTCGTGGGGAAAACACGTCTTCCACTACTACACACTCTGCACTTGGAGTCTCAACCTAACCCATTTACTTTTGACGCAGGTAACTACGCACCGGAGATCAACAAAGTGTTTTCTGTCGTCGTAGATCAACCTCTTCAAGGGCCATCACCACCTCTCAAAACATTTTTACTTCTGTTTTATAAATAAAAAGCTCTAGCACATGTTAATCCCTGCTTCGCTCTGCGAAGGGCCTATCTTTTATTTTAATGTTGAGTCACTATCCTTTCTTTGAGCACTTCTTCGAGACCACAACTGTCATTCTTAGTGAAATGTACTTATCCCAGAATACGGTTATTTGTGGTATAACTTTGATGCTTTTATCTCTGATATATTTTTATCTGGTCCTCATTTAAATTTCAGAGGTGCCCGGACATTTATGTTTTGCTGTACAAATACAGGCAAGCGAGATACCACTTTACCATATCTTATTACGAACATTGCAATCCTGCACATAGATATATTTCAGGTTGTTTACTCTTAGTATGTTGGAATCTTTTCATGGTTGCATAATTAGCAGGTTTCGTTATTTACATATCTCCTACCATGAACTACCTAAGTTTTGATCATAGTTCAAGTATGTATACATCATATGAAGCAAATGTGTTCGTAAAAGTTTTCTTTGTCGCGTTCAGTTTGTCAACTGAATTGCTTGAGGACAAGCAATAAGCTAAGCTTGGGGGGAGTTGATACGTCCAAAACATATCTACTTTCCCGAACACTTTTGCTATTGTTCCACCTCTAATTTGTGTGATTTGAATGTAACTAACACGGAATAACGCTGTTTTCAGCAGAATTACCCTGATGTCTTATTTTTGTGCAGAAAGTCAACTTTCGAGAAAATCCCTGGAAATAATCGCAAACATCCTATTTTACCAGAAGACCCACGGAGCCAGAAGGGGAGTCGGAGGCGACGCACCAGGCCACCACGCCAGGGCCCGGCGCGGCAGAGGTGGGCCCGCGCCCAGGGTTGGCATGGCCACCTCGGTCGCCCCCCGACGCCGCCCTTTCGACTACTTATTGCCTCTGACCTAAAAACATCAGGGAGTCCGTCGTTCTTTCGCGAAACACATCCACGCTCCGCCGCCACCGAAAAGCCTAATACGGGGATCAGAAGTTCCGTTCTGGCACCATACCGGGACGGGGATTCGGAGGAGATCATCGCCATCGTCATCACCAACGCCTCTCCATCAACCATCCATGATTCCCCCATCGATGTGTGAGTAATTCCCGCTGTAGGCTGAAGGGGATGGTAGGGATTGGATGAGATTGTTCATGTAATAGAAGTCAGATTGTTAGGGCATGGTGCCTAGCATCCATTGTTAGTGCTATTTATCGTTGTTGCAACTTGTTGTGCTTAGTGCTTGACACTTAGGGCCTGAGTGCCATGATCTTAGATCTGAACATGTTATTGAATCATGAGTATAATTATGTTTTGGATCATATCTGCAAGTTGTATACACCTGTCGTTGTCCGGAACCCGAGGCCCCAAAGTGACAATAATTAGGACAACCGGAGGGGATGGCTGTGACTTGAGGATCACGTGTGTTCACGGAGTGTTAATGCTTTGCTCTGGTACTTTATTAAAAGGAGTACCTTAATTGCCAGTAGTTTCCCTAGAACCCCCGCTGCAAACGGGCTGGCAGGACAGAAGATGTTGTGCAAGTTTCTCATTGCGAGCACGTACGACTAAATACGGAACACATGCCTATGTTTGACTAGTACTTGGATGCTTTATTATTATCTACCTGCAAATGCCCTGTGTTATGACTATTACATGAGCTATCTTATCCATGCAACGCCCGTACATCCGTCCCTATGCTTACAGTATTTTAATCCTGCTGTTTACCGAAATCACTACAGCTGTCTCCGTTACACTGTTGCTACTGTTACTTCAACACTGGTATTGTTATATCACTGTTACTACTGATAAATTGTGTCGAGCAAGTTTGCTTTCAGGTGCAGCTGAACTGACAATTCATATGTTAAGGCTTATATTTATTCTTTGACCCCCCTTGTGTCGAATCAATAAATTTGAGTTTTACTTCCCTCGAAGACTGTTGCGATCCCCTATACTTGTGGGTCATCACGCATCTCTTTGATTCTAGTTTCAATACCATTATCATGCTTGATTATTATTTTGATTGAACTCTGTTCTCGTAACGTGCTTGAGGCAGGAACATGGGAATAATTTATGTGGATACTACGTTTGCGAGTTATTCGCCAGACGACCCATGAGACGGGCAGCCGGTACTTAGAACAACTTGAAGTACGTAAACAATATTCACAATTTTAGTTTATTGCCATCAATTGTGTTTAGTTTTATTCATATATATTGACCCCTTCTTTAAATTAGATCGAACGATTGCGGGAAGGTCTTCTACCACAAGATCGCGTACGAGCAATTAAAGAGGAAATTGCGGGATTCTTAGATGCAGAGGTCCTAGATCCGAATGGAGAATACTATCGGAATGTTGAAATGCAAGCGTGAGAGTAAAAGAGATGTATATATGCATGAAACTCATGTGTACATGTACCGTTTGTAATATGTTCGACCAAGCACGACGAATGAGATGTGTGTAATATATTCATGACGATGATGTGTAATAGTGGTTCCTTCATTGCTGTATGTAGTACCATCGAATTGAGTGTAATACACAAAATAAAAAGTGCCCAAATAAATAAATGGAAAAATACAAAATCAAAACATCAGTCCCGGACCGGGACTAAAGCTCCTCCCCCTCGCTCCAGAACAGGCCACGTGGAACCCCATTAGTCCCGGTTTGTGGCCGAACCGGGACTAGCATTAGTCCCGATTAGCTAGTCCTGGTTCGAGAACCGGGACTGATGGCCCAACTGAACCGGGACTATAGGTGTGTTTTCTACTTAGTGAACCGGACGATCCTCGTAGATAGATAGGTCATCTGTAGCACGAAAGTGCGAGTGCGGCTTACGTGTCAACGTTCAGTGGCTTGTATCTTAGGTTGGTCAGCTATCAAAGCAATGCGAGGTTGACATCACGCCCGGGACCATGAAACGGTTGGGAACCCCGTGCATAAAGGTTATCTATCGGAAATCTTGACGGATGGCTCCTCTGTTTCTCGTACTATCTTTTCCTGGAACCCGGGAATCCATGTTGAGACCGTAGCAGTTTGATTTTTGTGGTATCCTGATCCGGCAATGAAGAAAGATTTCCATTCTAATAAAGGCAGCCGCTGATGCGTGAGTTTAAGAAGGATGGTCCATACTAGGGGATATCCATCGGAACAGCTCGGACGGCACGGCATGAAAGCCTCCCGTCGTCATGTGCATTGGACGTCGCCGTTCCGTTCCGGCGTCCACAGGTTCACTGCAGATGCCATCCCCTGGTTCACACGCTAGTCCGTGGCGTGAGCTCACCGTCGACTTGGACCCAAGATTAGTTCCCTTTGCGTCCCGTGGCGAGCTTCACGGTCACGGGCGCTCCACTGTTCCGAGCGACGGCACGGTCGACTGGAGGGTAGTGTAGGACTGTAGGTGCTATAGCTTGCTTGGGTACGTGACAAACGGGCCGAAATCGAAAGAGACGGGTGGGCGAGGCGACGGCCAGATTCGGCGCGTGGCGGGTGGACGAGGGTGACACGAACACCCATCTACACAAACGTTCCCGTCGTGCATGGATTTCCAGGCCGTAGGAGCGACCGTACACCGCCCAGTTTGTTTGGTCACCCGGCAAGCCAAACAAGTCATACTCTTGCGAAAATACTCAGGTCGATCGCATGCATTTTCTTCTACAGAGAACTTTGGCCATGTTCTCTTTTCCACCAGATTTTTCAATTCCGGCCAACGCGTGTCAAGTGCCTAGACTCTAGTGTGTGTGCGTGAGTCAAGAGTACACGCCCGTATCGATGAAATTTGGTCCGCTGACAGTTGACGTTTACTCTCACCGGTCAGCCCTACATCATGCGTACGAGCGGCGGCCGACGACAAAATGGAACTTTGCTTAGCTTAGATCCTCCTCAGATCTTCGAGGATACCGTGGCTTAGCAGCCATGAGAATCGAAATAAGTGCGAACTTCATTTGGTGTTACGTGCCCTTGAGATTTTCCTACAGCGAAACAGGCGTTGTTTTTGTTTGCTGCGTTGAACGTGACACCCATCCCTTGGACCCTGGTCGATTGACCTTCATATTCGGCCCAAATCCAACGGGAGTGCCGAGCCAAGCCGGCAAGTGGGTCATTTCATCGAGTAATAACTTCTCATTCGGTACTCATTCCTTGGTGAAAAGGAAGATCGGAGAAACGAAGGAGCTTCAGACTCAGTTTAAACTTCAATGGCACCCACAAACTTGAGAGTGACCACAAAGAGTATTATCGAAGAATTGAGGCGCATGCATCTGCGGCGTTACCTAATCTGCTCCAGCCTGAGCGGGCCCTGTAAAAGACGAGGAAATGCAAACCGAATAAAGCATAGCCGGGCCGGCACGACCACGACCGGAAAGCGTTCACACCTACAGTACTACTCGAGTCGCTTCTGCGAGACGTGTGCGGTTACGAACTTCATTTGGTGTTACGTGCCCTTGAGATTTTCCTACAGCGAAACAGGCGTTGTTTTTGTTTGCTGCGTTGAACGTGACACCCATCCCTTGGACCCTGGTCGATTGACCTTGATATTCGGCCCAAATCCAACGGGAGTGCCGAGCCAAGCCGGCAAGTGGAGTTGGCCCATTACCAATATTGTAGTGTGCTGTTGCGTTTTCTCTTTGCTCTCTTCCCCGTCCAGGACGCAAACAAACTGAAAGCATGACATTTTGAGTCGCAAAGCATATTTTTTAGTCTTCGAAATCGCATTTTAAAATGTCAAGAAATTGAAAAAAATGGGTGTACATCCCAACATTCTATACTCGCACACAAAATTTCATGGAAAAAATACATTTTCTTGTGGCATTTGTCAAAAGACCAAAACAAATATCATTTTTCTGTGGAACTTTGTTTGTGAACATATAATTTCATGTTTCATCGGGATGGTCCTGCCCGACGTGGATGGTGCTAAGAGTCTCGGGTGAAAGCCTAAGCTCCATCGGGAGCGGGCGGCGACGACGAACGCGTCGTTTCCTTGTTGGAGGCGCCGCCTTGGCGGTTCTTAGCCCTCACGGTGTGATAGGATCGCGGCGCTCGGGGAGGGTTGTTCTGTTGTCTGGGGAGCGGATGACCGGGGCGGCGGCCCCGGACGGTGGCGGTACGTCGAGACAGCGGTCTCGGTCTCCCACGCTACGGCGGTTCTATGAGGCAGAGCCGTTGTCTAGCGGGGGTCTAGGTGGCGACCCGGATGAAGACTGCGTGGGCAGAGGGTTCGTCGACCTGACTGGATCACCTTCGGGCAACGCGAAGGTTGATCTTGTTGCTATACCGGGGCGGCGGCCCCGGAACATGGTGGTTTTGGTGGCAGCCTGGATGAAGACTGCGTGGGCAGATGGTTCGTCGACCATGACTGGATCGCTTCCGGGCAATGCGGAGGTCGATCTGGTTGCTACG
Source organism: Poa pratensis (assembly GCA_947311845.1). Classification (NCBI taxonomy): domain Eukaryota; kingdom Viridiplantae; phylum Streptophyta; class Magnoliopsida; order Poales; family Poaceae; genus Poa; species Poa pratensis. The sequence goes on along the minus strand of CAMZMU010000044.1, from coordinate 16,257,683 downwards.
CCAGAGCGGCGGCTCCGGAGCGGGTGGTGTGTGTTTGTGGCGTTTGTCCGGCTTGTGTCGTGTGGGCGACGGGTCGCTTCGTCTGTGTGTTTCTTTTGTACAGCTTGTATGGTTTTTGGACCCGGTTTTCCTTATGAACTGGGTCAATTCTTTCTATCTAATCGAGCGGTGGTACGACCACCTTGTCCTCAAAAAATGTTTCATGCCGCCATCTTGCAAGAATTAGGGCTTTCCACGGCGGAGACAGGTGACGACATCCATGGTGAGGGCGTGGCCGAACCTCGTGGCGTTTTGATGACCGAGACTTTGAATTTCTGACCTAGACGTATTTTGTGGCCGAGACTTTAAATTATGGCCGACATGTGTCTTGTTTCTTACAAATTGCAAAACAGGTACTATTGGGAGGGGCTATTGGCGTCGCTAGTGGGAAGCGATGCCTCAATAGCTTGCAACGCGTCCGGACAGGTCCAATAGCGTCCGTCCTGGCGCCACTGCCTTAGTGATTTTGCACGCCGCAAGTGGAAAATGATCTTACCAGGCAAGATTCTTGAATCCAGACGAAAAGCAATAATCTTATTTCAGGTTTTAGAGCCAGCATTCTTGACCGAAAACGCCAGCGCTGAAACCTAAAAGCTGAAAATCACGCCTGAACAGATGCTAGAAACCAAACACCGCAATCCAACCAAAGCAGAATGTGAACGTGCAGTATTTCAGTCTTCCGCTAAATGTGTATCAATCCCGATAACCTAACATGACCGGAATACTTTGCTTTGCAAAGGATCCTTGGTCATTTCATCGAGTAATAACTTCTCATTCGGTACTCATTCCTTGGTGAAAAGGAAGATCGGAGAAACGAAGGAGCTTCAGACTCAGTTTAAACTTCAATGGCACCCACAAACTTGAGAGTGACCACAAAGAGTATTATCGAAGAATTGAGGCGCATGCATCTGCGGCGTTACCTAATCAGCTCCAGCCTGAGCTGGCCCTGTAAAAGACGAGGAAATGCAAACCGAATAAAGCATAGCCGGGCCGGCACGACCACGACCGGAAAGCGTTCACACCTACTACTACTACTCGAGTCGCTTCTGCGAGACTTGTGCGGTTAATCTCCGAGCTTCTTTTTTTCCATGTCGACGACGTGTGCCTCGCTAATCGTGTTCATTTTTGGCAGCTTCTCCCACGGGCTCCCGTGGCTATGTTATCTTAAACCAAATTAGTTGGAGTTGCAGTAATCAAATGTCGCCTTCTCTTTCCAGTTCCGGATGGCGTCGCGTGAAGCTTTGTGTGTCTTGCTAAGCTTGGGGGCCATTTGGCAGCACGCCGAGAGGGTATCATCGCTCCATCACGGTCACGGACGTCTCTAATTGATTACTACTCCAAATGTGGACCCCAATTGGGCAATTGTAGTGGAGTAATATTACTCCCTCCGTTCCTAAATGTAAGACGTTTTAGGTGTTACACTTGTTGTCTAGATACATACTCAAATGAGTGAATATACACATGAAATATGTCTAAATACACTTTTGTACATGCGAATGTGGATAATAAAGTCTTAAACATCTTATATTTGAGAACGGAGGAAGTACTAAATTGAGTTGGCCTGCATTTGAAATTTCCAGCCGTTGCAAAATCGCGCAGAGTAGGGACAGTAATTGGGCGATCACGCCACAGGTGAGGAGACAGAGCAGGCAGCATGGGAGTTAAGAGCCTCTGCGGGTTGCACTTGAATGCGATTACGTACAGGGTCTATTTGAAAAAGAAAACTGCGAGTTGCCTGAAGCAGCTCCAGAGTATTTGTATATTGTATACTCCCTCGTGAGATGATGTTTTCATATCGTACGTAGAGATGATGAAATGTAGATGTGCCGAGATTCTGTTCACACACATAACCCCGTATTCTGTCGAATCAATCAATCTCGTGTGCGGTGCGGCCCCATGTTACTTTCATTTGATCACGTTCTTGTTTCCTAGATTCTGTTAAGATACACACTCCTAAACTCGTATAGTCTAAAATGATGCGCGCGGACAACACTCGCCGCCACTTGTCGTCCTTCGCCGCCACTCGCCACTCCACCTCCGGCCCCTGACCATGCCCTTGGTACTGGAGTTTTTCCGCCGCTTCCCTCGCCGCCAATCGCCATCACTGCTCCTTCTCCGGCCCCCGCCCATGCCCCTATCGCAGCCGCTGAAGGTAACCACGATTGCCTCAAAAATTTCATCCTTTCTTTGATATTAGTTGATTACATAGACTTCTTTAGTTGAATTGAATAAGGGCTGTGAAATATAGATGTAACCAGGAACTTCTACTTCTGTTGAATTGAAGTGTTCATACGTAATCAAGCAGATGGATACTTCTATTGAATTTTTGTGATCTTTGTGTCAGTGCAATGGTGATAGTTTGTGGTCTTTTTACTGTGATGGGTTAACAGTACATGTATTTAGGATCATGTCATTTTGATCGTTTTAATTGCTCTAAATCTTTTCAGGTTTTGACTCCTGAACTAGCTTTAGTATTTGAGTTCGAGCATATGCCAGAAATGTTGATTGCTCGGTTAAGTTTCAGTAGTTTACCCCAGGGGCTACTACTTCATTTTTCTTCTCCAGTAGTAACACTAGCTTCTGTCCTAAACAGTAGATAGTTTATTGGAAGTGTGTGCTGAACTTGAACACTAGATAGTTCAAGTGATTACACTGATTTGTAAAAGTGATCACACCGATTAGTACTTTGTGGTTCAAGTGATTGATTATATGTCTGCTGTGGACTGTCTTGTACTAGCACTACACCAATTTTTGTATGAAAAATCAGAGCTTTGCTGTCGGTCTTTCATGTTGCAGATTTGTTCTGAACTTTATGTGTTATGAAGATGCAATGGAGCTCGTTTTTAATTTTTCAACAAATTCGAAAAAAATACCTGGATGCAGCCAATCATATGTACTACCATTCTGGAAAATCACAGTTCAAAATTCACCGTATTTTTGGCTCAGCAAAAAAACAAAACGGACAAATATGTGTATGGCGGGCTCTGGCAGGCTAATGCAGGCCGCCGCTCTCTCCCGCGCTACATGCAGCGGACCGTGGCAGTCGGCCCGCAAACTCCCGCTGGCGTAGTGCGGCCAGCCAGCAGAGCGTGGCGACCAGCCGCAGCCCGCCCCGCTTCCCACCTGATCGTGGATGCCTGAGTTCTAAACTGTCACAGCATCTTATAATGTCATCACGCGATCGTCACAGCATTCGTCACCAATCCAGCGTCGTGATTAACGGGTCAATCTCGCTTCAAAGTCCAAATGTGTCCGGTGCATACATGGATCCATGTGCCCCTGCCACGAGGAGATACTGTGGATGAATGTATGAATAATATCCACATGATCATGACCAGGCTTCAGCTCAGTCAACGATGATAATAACTTCATATTATCGCCCGAGTGCTTTGCCCAATTCCGTCCGGTAACCACGTGATTCTTCTTTCAGTGTTGCCGTCTCTCGTGGGCTTTCCTACCCTGCCGTTGGGTACACGCCCCAACTAATTTCACGCACCGCCCACTAAAATTAATCAGTCAGTCCGAAAATGAGCCCATCCTCTTTGGGCATGTCTACGTTTCTCGGGAAATTGGGTCAATTATTACCAGTGACCACTGCCGAAACGTGTCACGTACATGGGTTTCCCCGTCGGTTGGGAACCCGGCGCGCCGTACGTCGACCGCACCAAACTCGCGCGTTTTCTTCTCCGTCGCCTATCTCGTCGTTCGGCACAGCCGCAGAGCCGCGGGAGTATTGTGTGGCCGCGCCTGCATGGCATTTTGTGCGGCGAGGGCATATCGTGTGGGTTCCTACCCGGCTCACTTTCGCGCGAATTCAGCGCCAGTCATCGGTACTCCAATCTGCCAACACCACCAATTGGTACTCACGTACTAGAGCCCGTTGGTATATATAACTTCGCTCGGTTTTCCAAAATTTCGAGCTGGAAAAGTTAACTGGACGCGGTGAACTGTTGAATCAATAGTGTCATCTGAAAGGAAAAAGTCTATTTTAAAACCTTAACTCATATTGAGAAAAGATGGTTAAGAGGGTGGTTGTACCCCAACCATCAGAGTTTAAATTCTATATTTGACATTGGTGTTTCTCATTCAGGCGGAATATTCTTCAGTGGGATGTGACGTACCCATCAACAACGAGGCGACTGTGGTGACTTCGTCAATCTCAAGACCCGACCGCCGACTGTCTTTCGGAGGTGCTCATATGGGTAGGGTGTGCGCGCATTCGTTCATAGGGGTGAGTGTGTGCACGTGTATGTGAACGTCTGCGTTCTACTATGTTTTGCAAGAAAAAAAACCTTAACTCATAGTTAAGAGGTCAGGCGAATCTAATCTTCAAGTCAAAATCCATGTCGTTTGCACCATGAATTATTGAATCCTAGTCTAAAATGAACCTTGACATGTTTCCAGAGAAAAATAAAATAAAATTATAAATGTCTACTCTCGCTGACAATATTGGTTCACATGTCATATTCATCTTCTTCCCCCTTCTCTATATCAGCTTAGTCGTCACCGTGTCGGGAGGAGCACGGCCAATGTCGCCGTTGTGTCGCGAGGGTTAAGCCAAAGCCCGGGGATGCGCCGCATTGGAGCTCCGGTTCACGTGGGGGATGGGGACAGTCGGGTGGTGCGTCGACTATTGGAGCTCGCATTCGTCGCGGGCACGTGACCATCTGTCGGGAACCGCATGCCGCGAGGAGCAACGTCGCGAGCGGCGTCGAGGCCGAGGGCCGCCGTGCGAGCAGCCTCCGCCTTCAGTTGATTCAACGCTGGCACCGCCACCTCTACTCTGCATCGGGCTGGAGTTGCATAGCGGCGGAATGCGCTGCTTCAATGGTGTTGCGATGCCACAACAACCTTTGACCCTGTGTGAGGGCCCGCCATTGGTCGGGGAGGGGGTACGTCGTCGCAGTTCGGTGCCTCGCGTCGGGAGCAGCATGTTGTAAAAGATCGTGATTTTGTCGTACAGTGGAGGTCGCCGCCGTGCAGAAAATCGGACGTTGGTCGTGCTTACACTGCCTTTTTGGATGGGGAGAGAGATGGATTGGCATAGAAGATGAGTATGACATGCGGGGGGGGGGGGCATATAGTTAGTGAGACGGTTGGTATTCTCGGCCGGGGATTATTTTTTTCCCGGTGTGCCAAACATGTCCAAAGTTTAATTTAGACCGGAATTCAACCGTTCAAGGTGCAAATGGTAGGGATTTGGATTTCAAAATTCAATCAGCCCGAGAAAAGTTGAAGTTTTAAAATGAACCTATTCCCATTTGCAAACACCACCCGTGGCTACCACGCTCACCAACTCATCGGAATTTAATTCCATGCGACCATACGAGAACATGACCAGTCCTAAGTTTAGCTCAGAATCCAAACCCCACGAATCCCGTGGCCAGCACACGCACATCAAACTCACGAGTCATTGCAACCAAATTTCTATATCGCCGCCGTGTCATTACACTAACCCAAGAAAAGGGGTACTACACCTAACCAAATCCACACTTAGCAACCGGAAAATACATCTGTAACCGCAAACCCACCTAAATCTTCAAAAAATTGCACAAAACCCCACTCCTACGGTTATAAAACCTCACCCACTCACCCTGCTCGGTGCTCACCCCCTCACTACTGTATCTCACTGCGCTTCCACTCGAAGAACAGCAAAGCCACCAAGAAGCGAGCTCCAAATCTAGCGAAAATGGCGTCCACAGCACCGCGCCACATCGCGCTACTCGTGCTCGTCCTTGCCTCCTTCCGCGCGGCGTCCGCGGCCGGCGCCTGCGCGGCAGAGAAGTTCCCGGCGGGTCGTACGTACACGACGTGCGAGGACCTCCCGCAGCTGGGCGCGGCGCTGCACTGGACCTACGACGAGTCCAAGTCCTCGCTCTCCCTGGCGTTCGTGGCGTCCCCGGCGGGCCCCAACGGCTGGGTGGCCTGGGCCCTGAACCCGACCGGCGAGGGCATGGCCGGCGCGCAGGCGCTGGTGGCGCTCAAGGGCTCCGCCGCGCCGTCCGTGAGGACGTACAACATCTCCGGGTACGTGCCCCTCGGCAAGGCCTCCACGCCCATCGCGTACCCGGCCACCGACCTCGCCGCCGACGCCGGCAGCGGCGGCAAGATCCGGCTCTACGGCAAGCTGCAGCTGCGCAAGGGGATGGCGGCGGTGAACCAGGTGTGGCAGGTCGGGACCTCCGTCACCGGCGGGGCCCCCGACAAGCACGCCTTCGCCGCGGGTAACCTCGCCGCCAAGGCCAAGCTCGTCCTCTCCGGCAAGGCGGCATCACCGTCCCCGTCGCCCGCGCCTACAGCCGGTGGCCCTGCCGGTAGCGACGGCGGCGCGGGGGCGACTACCACGGCGCCGTCTGCCGGGAAGTCCGGTTCGGCCGCGGCCACGGTCGGCGTGTCGTCGCTGCTCCCACTCGTTGCGCTCGCATTGACGGGTTTCTTTGTCACAGCATGATGGTAGGCAGCATTTCTCGGCGATAGCAGGAGTGAGTACTAGTAGTATGATTAGTGGGTGCGACGGTGGGCATGCGCAGGAAGAAGCATTTGTGTTCCATTTTTGTCGATTGACGATCTTGCTGCCTAGCTAGTTCTATTTTTTCGTACTGTAGTATTTTCTTTCGAAATAAGAGATGGTTGGTGCACTGATTATTGAGCTGTTGTTTTTAGACGGTGCTGCTAGCAGTACTCGGTGATTATTATTGTGGTCGACATGTGATGTGACATGTCATTGGTGTAATGATAATATTACCTTTTGATCGTCAGAGCAGAGCAGTATCTCTTGCATTGCATCGCATCCTGTGCGGTGCAGTCGCCCGATCTGATCTAGTTTTACACGGAGTCACTCGCCTTTCGAAGCTTTGATCATGAGCAAGGACAAGAGTGTCCCACGTCGACCAAGGTCTAGAGAAGTGGATCTTCATGTGCTCATGTCAGCTCGTCAATGCTACGGTCCTGTCCGCCAGTCCAACTTGAGACCTAGGGCAGGGCAGATACTAGTATTTTCTTCACGCTCTCCTGCCAAACAATTAAACGCGCTCACCGACCATCTGCTGGTTTTTTTTTTACCCTACACAACCGCAGTACGTGGTCAATCTTCCTTGTTCTTTTTTCCCAGCGAGAAAAAAGAAGCCTTTTTTATTTCTAGAACGTGCATGGTGTACGTACCACAACGCAAGATAGAAAGAAGTACTCCTGTCCTGTGTGGTTCTTCCCATGGCCTGGTCAGGTTTGACGCTGGTGTTTCTCATTTAGGCGGAATATTCTTTCAGTGGGAGGCGACGTTCCCGTCGACAGCGAGGCGCCCGTGGTGACTTCGTCAATCTCAAGACCTGATCCGCCGGCTCAGTCTCTCGGAGGTGCTCATAGGGGTAGGGTGTGCGTGTGTGCGTTCATAGGGGTGAGTGTATGCGCGTGTATATGAGCGCTTGCGTTGTACTGTGTTTCTCAAAAAAAAAAGTCCCCACGTTGCATTAGTTTGTTGATACTCGGTTGGTAGACGACGCAATGATACCGGCCAGCCAGCCGCCGTGTCGTCGGCTTGTTGCATGGGCGCGACAGTCGGGCCGGGCTGCCTGCCCTTTCCAGCTCTCCGGCTCAAGCCTACATGATGGACCACCTCAATTTCCTCCATGTAAAGCTGGCGGCCGGCCGGCGTGTGCTCGCCCCCATCCCCATGCATGATAATATTCCGGCGCGGCGGTGATCGTCAGCATGGTGTGAGTGACAAGGGGGGCGCTGCTCTGTCTCGATCGATTGCCGTTCTAGGGTAGGGTGCTCACCTTTCGATCGAGGATTCTTCTCTCCTCTGGCAGGCATTCACCGAGGCGGCCCGGCAAGCCGGTGAGGTGATTCCTACTGGCTACTGGAACCCCGCCGGTGCTGCCGGCTAGCTAGCGTCTGACGTGATCACCGGCGGTGAGTGCGCTCCCAGCTAGCACTAGCAGCCTCCCAGATCGAGCGCACATGGTTGTTTTTTTTTTTTTTTTGCACATGCGACAATACTGTATTCATCACAAATACGGGATACAGAGCAGAAATACAGTAGATAGGCTGTAGAAACCTACCAGTCTACGAACAATAACAACGACATCCTCACACAACAAAGAAATTGCACTTAGGTCCCTAGATGTCGTCTTCTTCACTTCCAGCGCGCCTCCTGGCCTCGCCGACGTCGGAACAGCGCCGCCGCCGCCAATCCATGGATGGAGAAAGATCCATCGCAACTCGAATCACTTTCTTGGACCTCTTAAGTGACCATCCACACGAACATGGACGTCTTCATCGATGTGGCACGCCAGCCAGGGCAGAGCCCTCCTCTTCTCCAACCTCAGATCCCAAAAAGCCACCGGATCTGCTCTCCAACAACCACAAGCCCCAAAAACTTCCACCGCCATAGCCGCTCCCCCATCATAGCACCTCACGGATCGTACCTCGCCTCTGGGGAAGAAGACGAGACCTGGACGCCAGATCCGAAGGACGGAACCTCCAAACCGCAGTCAAGTGTGTACATTTGCATGCTTACACACAAAAGTGCTAAGCCGGTTGGTGCGCCGTCGCGTCGTGAGTTCCCAACTTTTTTTTTTTTTTTGATAAGCATACGTATTCATTAGATCAACGATCAGAAACGAGTACAAAATACGTACACAGGGAAGGAACGGTCCAGAAGGACACGTAGACCCGTACTTAAGCAGAAAGACCCTCAGCAAAAGAGAAATTACAGAGAAGACCCTCGAGAGCTCTGCATCGCCGCCCAACTTATTGTGAACATGGTAGGGATCCACACCAAACAGTAGCTAGCACGCTCACCACAACGTGAGAAATCGAGCGCCGGCCCGCTAGTGGAGACGAGGTACTGCAGGCAGGTTTGAGCTAAAGCTATCGCTACGGTTGACCCCAGTCTTTATGACATCTGAACACCGTGTGCTTTTCACAAGTGCTGAAAACGAGTTTAGGTTAGGCAGAGCGCGCTAGTCTCGGCTCAACTCCACAGAATATCCGGTGAAAACCAATTTAAGTGTAAACCATGTTTAGGGCATCTCCAACAGGAAACGCAATTTAAGTGTAAACCAATTCAATATCCGATTAAGCTAAATGACACTCCTTAAACTCACATTAAGGTTACATGCATAGTTTTCACGAAAATCAGAGGCAGATAGATTGTAAGAAGGCCCATTTTGTGGAAATGTCAAAGTATAGTTTAGTGAGGACAACATAAGTTTACCCTTTAGACTCCAAAAAGAACCCCACGAAAAAAGGACTCCAAAAGAACCAGCATAGCAACGATAGTCCATATTGAAGAACAATTCTTGGGAGCAGCGTTTTGGCTCCCGGGCTCATATGCTCCTGTTATTTTCGACAAAATTTAGCAAATTGAAAACTCATCAAAAAATTCCGAAACAAATCATGCATGTACCTGACCATGTTGCGCACCACCATGATTTTTTCGCGCCGAAATGACATCGTACGCGCCCTGTACAAAAATGACAAATTTCGTGTCAGAAAATTCAAATTTTGAATCTCAAATCTGACACGAAATTTGTCATTTTTGTACAGGGCGCATACGATGTCATTTCGGCGCGAAACAAATCATGGTAGTGCGCAACATGGTCAGGTACATGCATGATTTTTTTCGGAATTTTTTGATGAGTTTTCAATTTGCTAAATTTTGTCGAAAATAACGGGAGCATATGAGCCCGAGCTCCAAAGCGAATTTCCGAATTCTTGGAACCTATATATCAATTACTCCCTCTGTTCGGAAATAGATGTCTTTCATTTGTCCAAATTCGGATATATGTTTACACTAAAACATGTCTACATACATTCGAATTTGGACAAATCTAAGACATCCTTTTCCGAACGGAGGGAGTAAATAACATTATCAGAAACCTATTCCGGTTAACGATACGTGTCCACCATAAGCACTTTATGAAGCACCAACGAATTCAGGCAACAGTCTCAAATGGAAATCTAATCAGCCTAGCATTTTGCTCATAAACCGTCCGTCAAGTTAACCTGTGATCTACTCATGTTGCTCCTCACCTAGTGCCTAAGAAACAACCATAAAATATACCTATCACCAATAGCATATATTTCAGTTCAACCAACATCAATGTTAAGTCTTAATACACTTTGACCACAACCTTCCTTTTGCCATTGCGGAACATTAGTCTTCAATGCCCCATCTTGGTTTGAGGATTCTCCTCTAATTACCACAACAAAAGATAGTATTTATGAGCAAAACTACATAGATGAATTATGTTCCACTCAAGGGAATTCCAGATTTTGTTCCTTCAGTACACATCTTCCTTCTTACAAAATCATGTCTAGAAATTTACTTACCAAAAGTTTGGATGTCCCTCTATTTGTCAGGAACAACTTGAGTGTCTAACCTTGTCATCTGGCTTTGCCAACTTTGTCCTGCTTCTCTGGCCATTCGCCTTGGGTACCGACGGGCTATGGATGCTAGCGAGAATAACACAACTGGAGCTACTGGAAATTAAGGGGTGGCGTTCGCGGCGGATGTGTCACAGTACGTGCGCATTGCAAGGGAAACATGTCAAACTCATTCGGTCACTAATTTTCTGAATAGCCGCAGACTTGTTTGCGCATATATGCCAACCGCAGGCTCAACAATCATTTATCGTGTTCGCCTGGTTGAGAAACAAATAATTTAATGAACTTTTGAATAACCAATAGGGTTATAAAAAAATGTGCGTAAATATCACTAATTTGGACTCGTGAGCATGTATCAGTTAAGTCTTATAAAAAAATAACGTTGATTTTTTTCTTCAAAAACCAGAAACAACATTGACCTTATTATGTTCACCTAGGGCAAACTTCTCAAAATAGTGTAACCCGTTCCAACCTGAACCCAAAATAATCAAAATATATCTAACCCGAATAATTAAAGCAAGAAGCTTTGCTTCTTTCCATCTAGATGAAATACATGTTTAGTTAAGCAAGGATTACCCCTGCATTCTGTGGATCGTTCGGATAAAAGAAAATGTAATGCTGATACTTGTAGCTTCGAAAAAGTTGCAGGAAACCACCACAAGCTATTTGATGTTAATGCATTAATATCACCTCCCTATTTTCAGGGTTCACAACATTAGCATAGTTTGCAATAATAAAGTGCATGATATATTGCTCAAGTTGTTTATGGAGGATTGAGTGCCCACTTCACCAATTTTCTTCACGACCGTAGTAAGTAAAATAATGATGGTAAGAGTAGGTGCAGACTGTACCATCCCGCCCACGTGATGAAGGGGATGCTTGAGCAGGTTTCTTCCAAGCATTATCATCTTCAGTCTGTGTTTGGACAACAGTGATATGGTTCTGCTCAAGCCTGAAACCTCAAGGTCTTCACACATAAATTTGCTATAGCAAATATGCTGAAACCTCACATGTTCTCTGAAACTGAGTTCAGAATAGCAACTGCAATCACCACACTGGCGACTGAAAGCCTGGCCATCGTAAATTATTTGTACCTGGAGCAAGCTCTCCAGTCCGTAGCATGACGATACGAATGGATTATGTAACAATGACCAAGATTTAGAGCTCCTTGACATGCTGAAGCACACACTCTAGTGATGCATTTGTGTAGAAGAAGATTGTTGCATCCGTGTTGATTTAGTTGAAGATTTGTCTTGATGACACGATCCCAAAAGGCCATTTATATGATGATCACTCTCCAAGTATCAACTCAGCTGCATAGCTCATGACAGGAGTGTTAGTCGAACTGTTGATCTTCACCAACTCCCTAGCCGATGCAATGTAGTATCTCTGGAACAATAGAAGTGTTCAGATGTTCACATTGGTTGTGCACAAGAATATGAATCGAGAGTTCCGACATGATGTATTCTCACCTGAATGTACAACACACCACAATCACAGTAGCGACACCTTGACCTGGATCATGACGGACAATACCTCTGGCAGGACCTTGGGCTCCGAGACGACACGAGTCGTGGATTCCCCTAGCCCCATGCCCCGACCAGAGCGCAGATGCTTCCGGCGCGGCGGCGTCCACTCGCCCGGACGACCCCTTCCCCGAGATGTGGAGGTAGTATACGCAGAGCAGGTCGGAGCAAGAGGGACTCGGGGCCAGAGTTGCTAGCGGCATCGATGGCCGGTTCTCATGGCGACTCTGATGGTGGTAGCTCGTGGAGGGAACGAGCTGACAACGGCGGCAAATCCAGCTGGTGACAGCGGCCAAATCAGTAGGCCCCGGAGACGGAGATCAACCGCGGGAGGTCCCGGAGTCCTGAGGCGGGGGGTCGGTGGCGGATGGTTCCGTTCCTCCCGCCGGAGGAGGGAGGCGGCACCGCTCGCGACAGATCGAGGCCGCAGCGTACAGGGCGGCGGCGCCGCCGCAACGTGCGGGTGCAGGGGAATCGGCGGCATCTCGGCTGTAACGTGCAGGGCGGCGCGCGGGGTAAGGTGCAAAACGCAAAAAAAGGCACGTACCGTTTCCGGATTTGATCTGAATCGTTAATCAAATGAACGTCTCAGATTTAATGTATCAACATAACACAACACATGTTTGCTATTTTAATAGTAGTATAGATAAATTCATTTCAGAGCTGGGGAGGTACGGAAAAACTATATTTAACAATGTATATTGACAAGGAGTATGACAACGCTGCTCATGGATAATTTGTTCTTTCTTATGTCACGAGTGAATATGAGTTTGAACTTCAAATTTCACATGTTTGTAGAACACCACATTTCGAAGTATTGGACCATCCTTTAGAGAATTGCTAAAAAACTCATATGTTACAAAAAAAAACGAGTAAGCTCATGTTGATCTCAGTAAGAGGTAGTTATAGAGTTGGAATGAGTCACTTTGGAGCCAAACAATGAATACAAAATTGCCACAATTCGCTCGTTAATCAGGTGTTGTAAATATTTCATGAATTATTTAAGTCCGTTTGCATATAAAAACGCTGGAAGATCTGGCTATTCAAGCTAGCAAGCTATTACAATTTACATATAAAATGTAACATCTAACTCTATTTGTGATCATGTGTACCAGCTATAACATATCATTTTTGACCAATTATCTCACTTCATTAATTAAGGGGATACGTTATACCAGACAGAAGCAACGGTGAAAAAATGACAGACAAAGGACATTGACAAACTCGAATGGCCCATATAAGCAATCAGCAGTCATCGTCTCTAACTCCACCAATTTTCAAATCGATGTTCTTGGAAGCACATGGTAAAGAATCTGTAAAATACCATACTTGTATAAGCTTGACTAACCTCCAATGTTTTTTCATAGCCCCATGAACCACAAACCCTAAGGGGTGAGAATCTTAAACCGTAAGAGCATCTCCAACCGGAGCCCCCAAATTCGGCCCACAAAGTGTCCGCGGACACGTCCCACAAAATGTCCGCGGACACGCCGGACGTGTCCGCGGACACTGACCGGACGACCCCCATAGTTGGTGCTCTACAACCACAATGTTCAAATCTTGATACCCAAAAACATGCAAGCCATGCACGTCCATCACAGAGCTAGTTTGCACGTCCATCACAGAGCTAGTTTGGAAATAAATAGTTCAAATCACCTTATTACAACAAATAGTTGTATCTAAACAAATAAAAGTAGCCGGACATAAGAGTTGACATTATTCGGACACAAATCAATGCAAATTAAAATTCACTCCTTTCCCATGAAGACATACATATGCACCACCAGATCATTGAGTAGTTGGGTGTGCACTGTTTCATCTCGAAGTTGTCGATGCATCTCAACGAATTGCATGACATACTCCGCTTCTTGTTCAGGTAGGTGGACATGTTCTCCTGGCTTCTCAAAATCCGTGCGAGCTGCCCCTTCTCTCTCATCCTCCACAATCATGTTGTGCAAAATTACACAACAAGTCATGACCTGTCATAGTACCTCCGGATCCCACATCATGGCGGCTCCACGGACTATACCCCAACGAGCTTGCAGCACCCCAAATGCCCTCTCGACATCTTTCCTAACAGCCTCCTGTGCAGCTGCAAATCCACATTTTTTTTGGACCAGTTGAATTGCTGATAGTCTTCACAAAAGCCGCCCACTGAGGATAGATATCATCTGCAAGATAGTATCCCATGGTGTAGTCGTGTCCGTTGACGGTGTAGTTGCATGGTGGAGCCTCCCCGTCACACAACCTCTTGAACAGGGGAGAGCGTTGAAGCACATTGATGTCGTTGTGAGAATCGGGCATGCCAAATCCACAAGTCTTGAGATGACACAGCTTCAAGTACAATTGTGGCCTCTTTGCTGTGACCTTGGTACCGCCCACGCAACCCCGTTGGACAGTTTTTCCATTGCCAATGCATGCAATCTACTGAACCTAACATACCAAGAAATCCTCTTGCTTCTCCTAGGGCCAATAGCCTTGTGGTGTCCTCGGTATTAGGTTCTCTTAGATATTTTGTTCCAAACACCTTCACAACGGCGTATGCAAAGTGCTCCATAGCCTCGATGCATGTACTCTCTCCCATACGGACATACTCGTCTATGGCATCCGCGACTTTTCCATAGGCAAGCATTCTCAAAGCAGCGGTGCATTTCTGCATAGGAGAGAAGGATCGTTTTCCGCAGCAATCATACTTCAACTTGAAGTAATCATCATACTTTGTTACTTCCTCCTGTATGTGCGCGAATAGTCTTGAGCTCATCCAGAACCGACGTCGAAAAAACCCCTCATGAAAGACCGGCTTCGGACTCTTGAAGTAATCATCATAGAGATCTCGAGCGCCTTTGAGCCTGTCACGGGCCACGATGATCCTCTCCTTAATTGATCACTTGAAGTTAAGAACATGCTCCTCCATCTTCTCCATTTCCTCTTGAATGCTCATCATCGACATGGCGGCCTCCTCGTCTCCGTCGTCAAACATGTCTTCATCACTGGACCCGTCGATGAACTCTTTGTAAACCAACTCATCCATGGCCGAGTAATCGTACTCCTTGTCGGACGAAGAATCCATGACTACATACATGAACACTTGATCAAAATCCCGGCTCCGGCATTTACACAAACACTTTGAGAGCGAGGTGGATGTCGGACGATGCAAAACGTACCGGGAGTGGAGAGTCCAGATGAGGTTCCTCCGACGACGGGCACCGACGACCGCAGAGGACTTGGCTGCGGACGCTGTACCTTCGGGGCGGCGGCGGTTACTCCAAGGGGGTGGCGGCGGAGCAGAGTGGTGCGGCCAAACTGGACAAATCGGAGGAGGAAAGAGGAAGAAGCAATGGGTTTCCGTCTGATTTAGGGGAAAATAGGGTAGGCCTGCGTTGCCAGGTTCGACGTGGCGGACGCGTCCGGGCGGCCCCAAACCCGCCCCACATATGGGCTGGCTTTGGGGTGTGCCGGACCGCCCGGACGTTTGGGCTGACAATAGGGGGTGCGGTTGGGTGGCGGTTTTTGGCCCAAAACGTGTCCGGGCTGTTCGCCCGGGCGTTTGGGAGAGGTTTGAGGGTCATGGTTGGAGATGCTCTAAATGCACCATCACCGAGGACAAAAACACTCACAAGGTGGGTTATTGAACAACTATTTGATCACCCGACAAAACAAGGAGAAGACCATCACGACAATTGGACGAATCGATAAAAACCAAAAAAAGGCACTATCCCTAACATTAACAAAGAAGGCCGCATTTGAGGGAATGGAACTGAGAGACCATTGTTCCACAGTTTCCACCAACGAGCCACCGCCGCCAAGAACCCATAAAACTAACACCAAAATATCCAAACTAAAAAACATCTAGTGATACAGGTCCCGCTCACCTCCTGATACGTCTCCAACGTATCTATAATTTCTGATGTTTCATGCTTGTTTTATGTATCATTGTCACATGTTTTATATACACTTCATATCACTTTTATGCATTTTCTGGGACTAACCTATTAACAAGATGCCACAGTGCCAGTTCCCTGTTTTCTGCTGTTTTTGGTTTCAGAAAAGTACTTCTGCGAATATTCTCGGAATTGCACGAAACAAAAGGCCACGTCCCTATTTTTCCAGCACGTCACGGAGTCCGAAGGAGAGACGAAGGAGGGCGCCGAGGTGGCCAAACCACACCCTGGCGCGGTGGGCCCCCTGCCGCGCCGCCCTATGGTGTGGGCCCCTCGGGCCTCCGCCGACATCGCCCCTTCGCCTATATATTGCCTCAGACGCGAAAACCCTAAAAACGAAGCCATATTTCCAGAAGAGTTCCGCAGCGCCGCCGCCATCGACGACAAGTTTCGGGGGACAGAAGTCTCTGTTCCGGCACGCTGCCGGGACGGGGAATTGCCCCCGGAGTCATCTCCATCGACACCACCGCCATCTTCATCGCCGCTGCTGACTCCCATGATGAGGAGGGAGTAGTTCTCCCCCGAGGCTGAGGGCTCTACCGGTAGCTATGTGGTTCATCTCTCTCTCCCATGGTGTGATCTTTATGTGATCATGTGTATTGCTAGTATCGCTGAATACATTAATAATGTTTATGCTACTCAAGTGATTTTGTCTAGTTTCTGGAGTCATTGTGACAACACGGTATCAAGGTGACAGTGTGGGTACTTGTGTGACTCTATGAATAATTTAGACATTTATCATGGCTTATTCTTGGGAATTGTGGTGTTTGTTTACTCAGACTTTGAGGTGTGCTTTGCAGCCCTACGCATAGTACTCTTGCTTCATCAAGAAGGAGAATAATCCCGAGTAGTATTTACTTGTGTTCAGTTGTGCTAATCTAGTTGAATATGTAGATGTTACTCTTTATCTATTATGCACTCTATAGGTTACTTTAATATGAACTCCGGTACTCTCCACGGTGTAAAGGTGACAGTGTGTGCACCGTGTGTGATTCCTTTATGACGTTGTGGCGCTTGTTTACTCCGGCTTGAGGTGTGCTTTTGTAGCCCTACACAATGAATGGTGTTTGTTATCCAACAAGAGAGTGTTTAAGAGTAGCTTTTATTATTCAGTTATGAGATCATTGTTGAGAGTGTCCACTAGTGAAAGTATGATCCCTAGGCCTTGTTTCTAAGCATTGAAACACCGTTTACAACAAGTTCTGCTACATGTTTGCTTGCTGCCATCTTTATTTCAGATTGCAGTTACTACTTATAATCATCCATATTACTTGTATTTCACTATCTCTTCGCCGAACTAGTGCACCTATACATCTGACAAGTGTATTGGGTGTGTTGGGGACACAAGAGACTTCTTGTATCTTAATTGCAGGGTTGCTTGAGAGGGATATCTTTGACCTCTACCTCCCTGAGTTCGATAAACCTTGGGTGATTCACTTAAGGGAAACTTGCTGCTGTTCTACAAACCTCTGCTCTTGGAGGCCCAACACTGTCTACAAGAATAGAAGCGTGCGTAGACATCAAGCTATTTTCTGGCGCCGTTGCCGGGGAGGTAAGGTAAAAGGTATTCACATCCTCTGGCTACAAAGCTATTTTCTAGTATTGTTGCTAGTGTGTGAGTGCTCGAAGTTATTTCCTTTAGATTCTGCAATTATATCTTTTTGTTTCTTGTTTTTATTTTCACTAGTTAGGCTTAATGGAAAACAACAAAAAAATTAGAGATCTTTATGAACTTTATATTGAATTAGGACATGATGCTTTTGAAGAGAAAATTAAAAAACCTATGGAGGCTTGTTTGCATGATGGTAGCAATGGTATTACTATAAATTCTTTGAACACCATTATTGCCAATGCTATGGAAAAGTCTAAGCTTGGGGAAGCTAGTTGTGATGAATATGATATTTTTAGTCCCCCAAGCTTTAAGGAGGAAATTTGCTTTGATAATACTTTGCCTCCAATATATGATGATTATAATCATTGTGATATTTTCAGTCCACCTACTATTGAGGATATAGTTTATGTTGATTATGATATGCCTCCTATATATGATGTTTACAATGATGAATATGATATTCTCAGTCCATCTACTATTGAGGATAAAAATCATTTTGATTATTCTATGCCTCCTATTTATGATGATTACAATGATGGATGTGATACTTTTACTCTCACTATTACTAATGATAATGTTCATGCTTATGTGGAGAGTAATGATACTTTTATGCATGTGGATCATGATAAGAATGCTTTATGTGATAGCTATATTGTTGAGTTTATTCATGATGCCGCTGAAAATTATTTTGAGAGAGGAAAGTATGGTTATAGAAATCTTTATGTTACTAAACCACCTCTCTTTATGATGAAGTTTTGAGCTTTCTCTTGATTTGCTTTTATTTGCTGGGTACTTTAAGACCTACTGGTCTTATGAGAGAGGGAGACACGGCTTCATATATCACAATAATATTAAGTCTCCTCTCTTTATGTTGAAATTTTTGAAGTTGCACTTGTTTTGCCTTCTATGCTAGTCACTTTTGCTTTATTGATTTATTTTCTTACAAGACTCCTTGCATAGGAAGTGGGTTAGATTAAATGTTTTATATTTGCTTCTTGATGCTCTTTATATTCAACTCTTATACATATGAGAGCATCATAAAATCACTATGCCTAGCTAAAAGGCTTTAAAGAAAAGCGCTTATGGGAGACAACCCATTGTTTTTATTTTCTGTTATTTTTGCTTTTCTTTTTGTTTTGAGTCAAGGTGTTGTTACTTCTGTAGCAACTCCTTTGTATCTTTATTTTATTGCATTGTTGTGCCAAGTAAAGTTTTATTGAAAGTTGATGCAAGATTTGGATTTCTGCGCAGAACAGATTTTTAGCTGTCACGAATTTGAGCTTTTCTCCTGTAGAAAATTCGAAAAATTCTGAAAAATCACGCATCTTCCTGAGATATGTACGCAACTTTCATTATGGCCAGATCCATCTGAGCAACTTAAGTGCCTCGAAAAAATTCGTCTTCCAGACTGTTCTGTTTTTGACAGATTCTGCCTTTTGTTTTGCATTCGCTCTTTTACGATGTTTGTGTGGATTTCTTTGCTCCACAAAGCATTGGTGGCTGTAGCTAATGTCCAGAAGCTTTAATGATTGTTCATTACAGAATATGAGAATTTTTGATTATGCACTAACCCTCTAATGAGAACTGTTTGAGTTTGGTGTGAAGGAAGTTTTCAAGGATCAAGCGAGAAGGGTGATATTATGTGATCAAGAAGAGTGAAAAGCTAAGCTTGGGGATGCCCCCGTGGTTCATCCCCAACCATATTCAAGAGACTCAAGCGTCTAAGCTTGGGGATGCCCAAGGCATCCCCTTCTTCATCAACAACTTATCAGGTCATCTCTAGTGAAACTATATTTTAATTCTTTCACATCTTATGCGCTTTACTTGGAGCGTCTGTGTGCTTTTATTTTTGTTTTGTTTGAATAAATTCGGATCCTAGCAATCCTTGTGTGGGAGAGAGACACGCTCCGCTTTTTCATGTGAATACTCATGTTCTTCACTTATATTTGTTGAGTATTCTTAACTAGCTACTGCAGTGCTTTTAGCTCCTGTTTTTCATGCATCTCTTTGAGCTGTTAGCACGTGTTTATAAATACTCTCTTGCTGCATTATATTATCATTTGGAGAGTTTATGTTTAAGTAAGTTGATTGGTGTTTGCTTGGAAGAAAGAAAATGCTGCATGTGGTAGTGGTATGAAAACTTGCATAATCTTGTAGATCATTGAAACTTTGATAACTTGATTCTTTGCAAATGTTTTGAGATATTTAGATGGTAAAGCTTGCTGGTTAATTAAGTTAAAATCATTAGTGGATTGTTGTCTTTAAGCTTGTACCGTACTACAAACTATACTAAAATTGTTGAAGGTGTAGTTGGACTTGATAGCTTTCCATGTCTGAAAGTTCATCGTAGTAACTAAGTTGTGCTGAAGGTCGAGGGATCTAACGGGGTACTTGTACCGCCGTGAACGGCCCTTCTTGGAGTGAATTTTAATCATGCTCTTAATGTTGAACCTGCTAGTTGTTTGCAATAAACTTGTGAGTTCTTTTTGACTAATGTTAAGCTACGGTTTTTGGCACTTCCACCATCCATATTTGCTAGCCTCTTCGGTGCTGTGCATTGCCTTCTGCTCACATTGAGAGTTGTGCATACTTCGCCAGTACATCCAACCCCGTGGGAGACTTCCTCTTGTTCTCCTACACATAAGCCCATACATCTTCCTCAAAACAGCCACCATACCTACCTACCACAGCATTTCCATAGCTGTTCCGAGATATATTGCCATGCAACATCCATTTACATTACATGACTTGTTGTCATTCATCATATATTGCTTTGCATGATTCTATACAGCTGATGTGTGGTTTACCCATGTTACGCTAGATCATTGCATATCCTGCTACACTGGCAGAGGCATACAGTTTTATACATCATGTTTTGTTCATTATGAGTTATTTGTACCAAAAAGTGTGTTGTCATATTAGATGTTGCCCCTGAAAGTGAAAAGAGCCATGTGGCCATCGAAAAGAGAAACAGAAAAAGAAAAAAAAATAGAAAAAAGAAAAAAAGAAAAAAAAAGAATAAAGAAAAAGGGGGCAACATTACTATCCTTTATCACACTTGTGCTCATGTTATAGCACCTGCAGTATTCATAGTCATCATTTGTGCTCATGTTTAGCACCTATACTCCATGTGAGAGAGTTTTCATTTTTGTATAACTATGTGGGGAATTTACACTATAGAACTTGGGTTGTATATTCCAATGATGAGCTTCCTCAAAAGTGCTCTAGGTCTTCATGAGCAACCAAGTTGGATGCACCCCCACTAGTTCCATTGGAGAGCTTTCATACACATATAGCTCTATGTGCATCCGTTGCATGGCAATCACTACTCCTTACATAGCTTCGATTATAAGACTTCCTCTTGTCTAATGATCACTTATAGCTTTGTGAGACTTTCTTCCTTTGGCCTTCCAAACCCCCATTAATGTTCTCTTTGCCATAACATCATGGTGCCAATACCAAATGCTTGCGCTCACCGGTTGAGTAGACTTCGAAACAGTTGATTCATGACGTTCATGTTTATGTTTACTTGGCTGAATCCTTCTATGTTATGAAAATTTACTTGATGCTTGGTTTGAAGGATAGAACTCCTATGCTGGATACTTAAATCATCTTTAATGAACCTTGTACGGTTTCATGTCTTTGAAGCAATAGTTCATGAAAACTTTTAGCTTGTTTGACTCTTGCTTTGTCTTTTGATATCAACTATATACATTTGCCTTGAATGATTTGATCACAGCTTACATGTCTTACAATATTATGATCAAGATTGTGTGAAAGCATGTCTCCTCAGAAATTATTTGTTGTTATCGTTTTACCTACTCGAGGACGAGTAGAACTAAGCTTGGGGATGCTTGATACGTCTCCAACGTATCATAATTTCTGATGTTCCATGCTTATATTATACCATTGCTACATGTTTTATATACACTTCATATCACTTTTATGCATTTTCTGGGACTAACCTATTAACAAGATGCCACAGTGCCAGTTCCCTGTTTTCTGCTGTTTTTGGTTTCAGAAAAGTACTTCTGCGAATATTCTCGGAATTGCACGAAACAAAAGGCCACGTCCCTATTTTTCCAGCACCGTCACGGAGTCCGAAGGAGAGACGAAGGAGGGCGCCGAGGTGGCCAAACCACACCCGGCGCGGTGGGCCCCCTGCCGCGCCGCCTATGGTGTGGGCCCCTCGGGCCTCCACCGACATCGCCCCTTCGCCTATATATTGCCTCAGACGCGAAAACCCTAAAAACAAGCCATATTTCCAGAAGAGTTCCGCAGCGCCGCCGCCATCGACGACAAGTTTCGGGGGACAGAAGTCTCTGTTCCGGCACGCTGCCGGGACGGGGAATTGCCCCCGGAGTCATCTCCATCGACACCACCGCCATCTTCATCGCCGCTGCTGACTCCCATGATGAGGAGGGAGTAGTTCTCCCCCGAGGCTGAGGGCTCTACCGGTAGCTATGTGGTTCATCTCTCTCTCCCATGGTGTGATCTTTATGTGATCATGTGTATTGCTAGTATCGCTGAATACATTAATAATGTTTATGCTACTCAAGTGATTTTGTCTAGTTTCTGGAGTCATTGTGACAACACGGTATCAAGGTGACAGTGTGGGTACTTGTGTGACTCTATGAATAATTTAGACATTTATCATGGCTTATTCTTGGGAATTGTGGTGTTTGTTTACTCAGACTTTGAGGTGTGCTTTGCAGCCCTACGCATAGTACTCTTGCTTCATCAAGAAGGAGAATAATCCCGAGTAGTATTTACTTGTGTTCAGTTGTGCTAATCTAGTTGAATATGTAGATGTTACTCTTTATCTATTATGCACTCTATAGGTTACTTTAATATGAACTCCGGTACTCTCCACGGTGTAAAGGTGACAGTGTGTGCACCGTGTGTGATTCCTTTATGACGTTGTGGCGCTTGTTTACTCCGGCTTGAGGTGTGCTTTTGTAGCCCTACACAATGAATGGTGTTTGTTATCCAACAAGAGAGTGTTTAAGAGTAGCTTTTATTTATTCAGTTATGAGATCATTGTTGAGAGTGTCCACTAGTGAAAGTATGATCCCTAGGCCTTGTTTCTAAGCATTGAAACACCGTTTACAACAAGTTCTGCTACATGTTTGCTTGCTGCCATCTTTATTTCAGATTGCAGTTACTACTTATAATCATCCATATTACTTGTATTTCACTATCTCTTCGCCGAACTAGTGCACCTATACATCTGACAAGTGTATTGGGTGTGTTGGGGACACAAGAGACTTCTTGTATCTTAATTGCAGGGTTGCTTGAGAGGGATATCTTTGACCTCTACCTCCCTGAGTTCGATAAACCTTGGGTGATTCACTTAAGGGAAACTTGCTGCTGTTCTACAAACCTCTGCTCTTGGAGGCCCAACACTGTCTATAGGAATAGAATCGTGCGTAGACATCACCTCCCAATAAAATTTGGTACTTGGTTCCCGTTTAACCAATGGTTAGGTTAACCTAACCTAAAAAAAACAGCCCAATGGGCCGTGTGGTTTACCTAAAAATGATTAGGTTATTTAGGTTTGATCCATTTTTCACCAATGGTTATGCCGTCACCTATCTAGAGCACACCAGGACATGTCTCCGGAACGCCGCCTCCACGCTCGCGTTCTGGCCGACCGCCGGCAGCGCCTCCCCGCCGCAGCCTCCGCGCTGCCTCGCATGCACGAGCGGACTAACTGACCGTCGAGGGTCCCATTACTCGCACTTGAAGAGCGCCCACGAACTGACCCAATCTGTAGAAGAAGAAGCACGTACAGTAACGGCGGCGCCGTCACGAAGCACCCACGCAGGAGACGAACTAAACTCCGGCGGCAGGCGGAGCTGGATATGGCGGCATGCCGGCGGCGAGCGGAGGTGGAGCCGGTGGCCAGCGGGATGCAGGCGGCGATCGGAGGGGGAGCGAGCGGCGGCAGATAGGGAGCTGGCGCGCGCTCGGTTGCAGCGGCCGCCGTGCTGGCACACGGTCGGAAGCTGTGGCCGGCGGGCGAGCAGAGAGAGAGCTGCGGCCGGCACTGCAGGCTAGCAGACAGAGCAGCGGCGGGCGGCCGGTTCTTATGAGGCAGCTGATTCGTGAACCAATCTGTTTGCTCCTGCAACACACTGCTGTGTTGGGTGATACGAATTTTCTGTAATTTTCTTTCTGTAAGTTTTCTGAAAGTTACTAAGTCCACCGATTCTGAATCATCTTTGGTTCCAATTTATGCATGGACCCCGTTGTGGTTCCACAGTCCACACTCTCGCTGTCAAATTTTCTCATCTTTAGCTCAATTCTGTTCAAGGCATTGAGAGTAATTGTTGTGGATTGCTTTTGCACCTAGCGTTCGAGTGCCAAGGTTTGCGAGTCTTTATTGTTGTCGCAAAATGTAAAAAAAGGTCCGAACCTTAATAACCAAGGGATAACCATTTCTAACCTATTAACCAGATGGTTAACCTATTTAATTTCTTTAGACAAAATTGTTAAATAGGTTCGAATCCAAAAGATAAATGGGTAACCAAATCCCACCGTGACCTCCCAACAACTAGAAGGCCACCGAATATGAGGTGAACCTGCATAGTTTCGGAGGAAGCACGCTGGTTACGACAGTCCAGGTCACTCTTGTAGCTGTCCAATTAATAAAGCTTTTTCATATATAGAATACCACTATGCAAATTCAAGCTATATCGAGTCAAAATCGTGTGACCGTACTTTCTTCAAACTTGACCCGCTGAGAGCAGCCATTTGGAGCCCGGGTTCACATGCTCCCGCGCATGAACAGTAACTTGATAAAAGTAGCAAAACATTTCATAAAAAATCTGAAATTTTTGGGCGTGCAAGATGCTTGGGTGCGTGCAAATTTTTGTGATGTTTGGACATTCGACGAGCTCTCGGCAATAAAGATAAATTTTGGGTCTTTGAATTTTTTTGAAAAACTGCACTGTTGAGAGCCGATTTTTTTTTTTTTGCCGATAGCTCTTCAAATGTCCGAACACCACAAAAAATTGCACGAAGCTTGCGCATCAAAGCATCTTGCATGCCAAATAATTTCAGATTTTTTTGAATTTGTTTGACATTGGTTTTGAATTTACTGTTCACCGGGAGCAGGTGAGCCCGGGCTCCAATTGCATCCGTGACCCACTTCTAACCGGGCAGTAAATGGGAATCATACGCATCTTTAGTTCTATCAGGTCGATCTCAAGTCGAATTCAACCATCATGAGCTCTGAGCTTTTCTTTGCAGTCCTTCTTTTAGGAAAAAAAAAGTGTTTTGTTTGGGCCGATGTAAGGTGTCACCCACTTGATATTGGACTTCCTGAGATAGCAAAATGCCTAAATTTGCCTACTAGGATCGTTTTGCGGGGGTTCCCTATGTATCACCTTTTGCGAGGTGTATCCTTCGGCTCGCCTGCAGAAATCGCTCCCCCGATCAAAGCCCAGGAAGAAGAAAGCCCAATAAGTGTTGACGTTGGTTGTTCGTTCGTTCTTCTTCACGTCTTTGCTTTCATGTGCAGTCTGCAGGATACGCTCGTAAAAATGGAAATGTGGTCATTGCCCTACTGCACGTATGTCACGTCTTTCTTTCCTTTTCACATTCCGATTTTTTAAACATGTTCAGATTTAATAAAAAAAATGTTCAGATATTTAAAAAATTCAAATTTGGAAAAAATGTTCAAAAAGACACAAACAAATTTTGAAAATGGGAACAATTTTCCAAAAAGGAAATAAGAACCATTTTTTATTATTAGAACCCGTTTCAAAAATTGGAACAATTTTTTGAATGAACATTTTTTTAGATCCGAACCATTTTTAAGAATCGGAACCATTTTCAAAACATGGAACATTTCAAAAATTGGAACCATTTTTTTTTCATTCGGAACCA
The DNA here is from genome assembly GCA_947311845.1 of Poa pratensis. Classification (NCBI taxonomy): domain Eukaryota; kingdom Viridiplantae; phylum Streptophyta; class Magnoliopsida; order Poales; family Poaceae; genus Poa; species Poa pratensis. Next base: position 16,232,283 of record CAMZMU010000044.1, on the reverse strand, counting down.
TTTTCAAAAATGGGAACCATTTTCAGTTCTGAACCATATTCTAAAAGGAACCATTTTTTCGGTCCGAAACCATTTTCAAAAAGGAACCATTTTAAAAAAGGAACAATTTTCGAAAATCGGAACCATTTTTACAATCGAACCATTTCGAAAAATCGGAACCATTTTTTTAAAACCGGAACCATTTTTTCGGTTTGGAACCATTTTCAAAAAGGAACCATTTTTTCGGTTCGGAACCATTTTAAAAAAAGAACCATTTTAAAAACTGAACCATATTCTAAAAGGAACAATTTTTTTGGTTCGGAACCATTTTCAAAAAGGAACCATATTCTAAAAGGAAACATTTTTTCGGTTCGGAACCATTTTCTAAAAGGAACCATTTTCGGTTTGGAACCATTTTAAAAAATGAACCATATTCTAAAAGGAACAATTTTTTTGATTCGGAACCATTTTCAAAAAGGAACCATATTCTAAAAGGAACCATTTTTCGGTTTGGAACCATTTTCAAAAAGGAACAATTTTTTCGGTTTGGAACCATTTTAATAAATGAACCATATTCTAAAAGGAACCATTTTTTCGGTTCGGGACCATTTTCAAAAAAGGAACCATATTCTAAAAGGAACAATTTTTTCATTCGGAACCATTTTAAAAATCGGAACCATTTTTTCGGTTCGGAACCATTTTCAAAAAGGAACCATTTTAAAAAATCAGAACCATTTTTTCGGTTCGGAACCATTTTCAACAAGGAACCATTTTTAAAACCAGAACCATTTTTTTCATTCGGAACCATTTTCAAAAAGGAACCATTTTCGAAAAATCGGAACCATTTTCAAAAAATCGGAACCATTTTTTTCGGTTCGGAACCATTTTCAAAAAGGAACCATTTTCGAAAAATCGGAACCATTTTTTTCGGTTCGGAACCATTTTCAAAAAGGAACCATTTTCGAAAAATCGGAACCATTTTTTTCATTCAGAACCATTTTGGAAAAATCGGAACCATTTTTCGGTTCGGAACCATTTTCAAAAAGGAACCATTTTCGAAAAATCGGAACCATTTTTAAAAGTCGGAGCCATTTTTTCTTCGGAACCATTTTCAAATATTGGAACCATTTTTTCGGTTCGGAACCATTTTTTCGGTTCGGAACCATTTTAAAAAAGGAACCATTTTCGAATAATCGGAACAATTTTCAAAAAAGAACCATTTTTTTCATTCGGAACCATTTTCAAAAATTGGAACCATTTTTTCGGTACGGAACCATTTTCAAAAGGGAACTATTTTTTCGGTTCGGAACCATTTTCAAAAAGGAACCATTTTTTCGGTTCGGAACCATTTTCAAAGAAAGGAATCATTTTTTTTCATTCGGAACCATTTCTTTGGGTCGGAACCATTTTCAAAAAGGAACCATTTTTTCGGTTCAGAACCATTTTAAAAAAGGAACCATTTTGAAAAAAGAACCATTTTCGAAAAATCGGAACCATTTAAAAAAATGAACCATTTTTTCCTTCACAACATTAGCAAAAAGGAACCATTTTTCGGTTCGGAACCATTTTAAAAAAGGAACCGTTTTAAAAAAAGAACCATTTTCGAATATAGAAACCATTTTTTAAAAATAATTATTTTCCAAAATATGAACCGAAAACATAAAAAGGAAAAAGGAAAAAGTGAAACAAAAAATTAAAACCGAAAAAAACAGAAAAGAAAACATAAAACAAAACGGAAAAGAAAAAAAAAAGAAAACGAAAAAAGAAAACGAAAAAAGAAAAAAGAAAAAGGAAACGGAAAAGAAAAAGAATAAAAACACGAAGGAATAAAACGAAGAACAAAGATAGTGAAACACAAGCCCTGCCGTGGCCTGGTGGTTGTGCTCTGGAACCACGTCCGTGGTGTAAGTGGTCGTCGGGGGATCGAATTCCAGGGCTGCACCCTATTTTCTCTCTTTTCGCTTTCCAGAAACACTAATGGGCCGGCCCAGCAAAAACATTTACGCAGGCGAGGCGGAGTTGTGACTCGCATAAGGCGATGAATAGGGTTTGCGCGTTTATTCGAGTTGGCTGCATCTTTTTCGTTAGTGGGCTCTATTGTAGTGGCCCATCGGAGCCAACATATCTAGGGTTTGCGGAAGGTATAAGCATCGCGCCGCCTTACTAACAGAATCCAGCCGCCGCCGCCGTTCTTCCTCGTCGCTCCGGGTTAGGGTTAGGGGTCGTCAGCGTCAGGAGGTAGCAGCAAGCAGCTCCTAGCAGAGCTCCCACCTTCTGTGTTCCCCTACGATATTATTTTCATCCTCTGATGCAAATTCCGTCTGTTGGTTTTGCCCGGCAGATCAGAGATGGCGGTGCCTCTGCTGACGACGAAGATCGTGAAGAAGCGGGTCAAGCACTTCAAGAGGCATCACAGCGACCGCTACATCGGCCTCAAGGTATCCCCTTCTCCTCCCAAACTTTTACCCAGTTAAATTCGTATGTGATGTGCCACACGTTTTGGTCGCTCGGTTAGATAATGTGTTGCAGTTCTAGATCGCGGTTGCTATGCGAGTATGGACTATTGTGACTATCGTGCGTCGTTGTAGGTGCGGGTTATATGCCTAATTTATCGTTGTAGCTTGGCCAATGGTACTGTGAAATGGTAGGAAAGTCTGAGTATTGGAGTCAGCTTTACGGCTCTAATAAGTTGATTCACAATACTGGCGTAAACCTGAATATAAGCAGTGGACACATCACACATGGCCTTATAACCTTCAGAAATGTGTTCTTGTTGCTTTGAGTAGACACTGTAACTAATTCGCTGAAAAAACTAAGTATTGCGTGGTTAATAAATCTTGCTTATTCCACTTTTCATATGATTACTCTTTGTGGAAAGGTGATGTAAAATTTTGAGTTTAGTTGGTTTTTTCATTCTCTGTTTCTATCTCTGGGGTTGAAAGAAAGGAAATGATGGCTTAGTAAAAGGTCTGAGAAAGAAAATATTTTCTTCGGTGAACATTGGGATGAAGTAAGAGAGCTCTAGCCCTTGCACAAGTATAGCATTGTGGCTCTCGCAAACTCTTCTACAGCAATAACTTCATGGCTTCATGAAGTGGGTTGGATAAAAAAGGCCTTCATTCTGAGTATGAGTGCTTGCCTAGATTTCTCCCAACATTCCTTACCCAATGGGAGCTGAAGAAAATCTTTTCTTCTGTGTGATTAGAGCCTTATATATCTGATCCTTTCATTGAACGTTTTATTTTCCTGTCATACTTAACTTTTGGCTGTGGTCATTTATATGTATTTGGATTTAATTTTTGTATTTTTCAAATCTATGTTAGCATGTACACCTGCCATAGAAGTGAAGTTTCAACATGTACTACTGTGACCCTATGCTGAATATATTTTAATATCCATTGTTTGCATGTTGTACTCTTTCCAAACTTATTTTGTAAGTGTCACCTTAAAACATAAGTATGTATCTGCTTCTATTTGTAGCCTTATTCCTTGTCGGGACCAATCAATGCATTAAACAGCACATAAGCAGCAGTATTGGCTTTCTTATGCTGAAACCATTAGATTTTCATAGCATCTTTTGACCGTCTTATATGCTGAAGCTCTATATCTTCTTGATGTCATCTTTTACTTAGTCCTACTTGTGTTGTCTTGTCCTTAAACTGAGCAATTTCACTTACCTATTTTTATAGACCAGCTGGCGCAGGCCAAAGGGTATTGACTCCCGTGTCAGGAGAAAGTTCAAGGGAGTCACCTTGATGCCCAACATTGGCTATGGTTCTGGCAAGAAGACCAGGCATTACCTGCCCAACAAGTTCAAGAAGTTTATCGTCCACAACATCTCTGAGCTGGAGTTGCTTATGATGCACAACAGGTAACTATTTCTCAATTAGCATTGCACAGTAGTGTTAGGAATGAGATATAATCAATCTAGATTGCTCTTCTCACTCTTGTGCTGAGTTAAAGTTTGGTTTTTTCAGTCTTACTAATGATTGTATGGTTTTTTTCAGTCTTACTAATGATTGTATGGTTTGTTCAGTCTTACTAATGATTGTATGGTTTGTTCGCTTTACCAATGATGCTAATGGTTAGAATTAACCCTCGCTTCTTTCCCATTGCCAACAGGACATCATTGTTCTAAAATTCGGCCGAATCACCGATTAACTGGCCGAGTAATCGCTATTCAGTGGGTTACTGAATAGCCGATAAATGCCGATTACCCGATTAATCGGCCGATTAACTGGCGAATAGGCCGAGTATTCGCTATTCAGTGGCCGAGCGAGCCGTTACCAGTTAACGAATTCCTGAACAATGCAGGACATACTGTGCTGAGATTGCGCACAATGTCTCTACCAAGAAGCGTAAGGACATTGTGGAGCGTGCTGCACAGCTGGATGTTGTTGTCACGAACGGGCTTGCTAGGCTTCGCAGCCAGGAGGATGAGTGAACTGTTCTTCACACTCCTCTCATGGTCGCTTTGTTTGTAGGAACTGTCTGCTTCGAGAGCTTGTCATATGATATGCTAGATAATTATATGGGCGTCATATCACTATGAGTAATGTGTGGCACAGCTAAAATTTTGTTACTGTTATCGACCTTGAAATCACAAACTTGGGGTTGTCTAGTGAAAAATGTCATGTCGTTCTTGTTACTTTGCCAAGGCCTTTTGTTGTTGGAGTGTAACTATTGGCTTACATATTTTGTTTCGGAGCTGGCTTTGATCCATCAAGTTTTCTTTGTATTTGCTTGTTCATCATGTGTTATTGGGTGCCAATAAACGAGTGAACTCCTCGTTGCTCAGTCCGTTGACTTTGAATAGTTTCAAATCCACCCTACCTGTTGGGTATATAGGACTCACGCCTGGGGTTCCTATCTTTGCCAACAGCTTTCCCTAACCTAGGTAACAGTAACACCCTCTATCTATGAGACCAGTTCGTCGTAACAGTAACTGCTTAGAGGAGCCTGTGGTGTGGTGCTTGTTAGTCGTTGGTTTCAACTTTCAACCCAATTCAGTGTGCTGAGCTCATGCGAGCATAGAGATTACGCGAGCGAGCACGCCAATAAATGCCACCCTTCTTCCTTTCCCGCTGCTTCCATGGCTGTAAGTAATATGCAACCCTCCTTCTGTAGCCTATATCTCTGAGTAGATTTATAGGTTCTATGGTATGTTTGGCTTCTTGGCAGTGATGATGTGGGTGTTGCTGTGTTCGATTGATGATCTTGGTTAGTGTTTTACTGTTGTGTGTTCACTGCTATGCGGTTCGTGTATGAGAAAGATCATGGTACTGTTGGAAGTAGAATCGAAAGGGAACGAGAGAGACAACAAATGAATCAAAACCATTCCTTTATTGATGATGAATGGGGCTATATATAGCACTGAACAAGCGGTTACACAAGGGGTATGTCGGTTCCACAAACGACATTACAAGCAGGGATTACATGATTAATTAAATTAATTAATTAAATCCTAACACTCCCCCTAATCTATGCTTGTCCTTACACGTCTTCATCATCTTGAAATATCTCCTTCAAAAACCCTGTGGGAAAATGAGAAGAGTAGTGTGTATAATATGTTGCTAAAACTCCTTTAAACCCGGTGGGTAATAAGGAGAAAATGATGCAACATATAATGTTTATTGTCTCTTTGGTAACTCATATGGGAAAACCTTAGAAAGGAAAACCTCATAAGTGAGTTTAGAGAACAATAAATATGCCTTGTATACTTCCTTTTAAAAACCGGTGGGGAAAACAGGAAGTATGACATATGATGTTTGAAATTCTCCCCCAAAAACCCTTTGGGAAAAATGTGAGGAGAATTGTATTTGATATGTTGTTAAAACTCCTTTAAAACCCAGTGGGAAAAGTAAGGAGAAAATGATACAACATATAATGATTATTGTCTCTGTTAACTCAATATGAATGAAATCCATAGAGTTTAGAGGACAACAAATATGTCGTGTATACTTTTCTAAAAACCCCGGTGGGGAAAACAGAAAGTATGACATATGATCTCATGTTGATACTACCTCATTAAAAACCTTGATGAGAACCTGAAAAGTAAACTCATAAAGGGAAAAAGAGTGTAATATGATGCTTTGAACAGGAATAGTTCAGGAAGATACTCCCCCTGACTCTTGCAAATCCCGAAGCCGTCGCATACCAATCCCATGAATCATTTAGGGAATGTTATAGTTGGTAGAGACTTGGTGAATATATCAGCGAGGACATCGCATGATTTTAGTTGCAAGATGTTTATTCCCGACTCTACATGAGCTCATGGGGATAAACATACAATATGCTTAATGATATTGCTCTTTATGTAACCTGTTTTGCATCTATGCAACATAAGCAACATTATCTGTGTAGATAATGATAGGTGATTCGAGAGAACCAACACCACATGACTAATGTATGCGGTTTGTCATTCCGTGAAGCCACACGTGTTAACATGAAGCATTGCATCTTAGAATGATCGTGGTAGTATAGTCACCAGAGTCTATTTGAAGATATCAATGGAGTGACAGATCTACCATGTATGTACACATTGTAGGATCATGTAAGTAGCCAATACCAGTGTCTAAATTGGAGTTCAGATTTCTCTGAAATTGATAAAAATATGTCAAGATATTTGGTGCCTTGGAGATATCGAAAGATATTCTTGATCCCTAACCAATTATGTTTGTAGGTCCAATGGCATTGAGATATGGAACTTACGTGCCTACATCTCTTCTCCATCTTTCCATGGTTCTTTCTCTACGTCTAGAGATCGAATAATCCCTAAGAGATGGACATGACTTGTCTATATCAAGTTTCTCCAATTTTCTGGATATAGGCATCTTGGTGTACCATAATACTTGAGTGAAGGTGCTCGAGTTGAAGTCCCAAGCACTATTTGGGTTTATCCAGATTCTTCATCTCAAATCCTTCTGTTAGATGATCACGTGGTTTGTCATTTAGGAGTTATCCTTATCTATGACATACACGCATGGGTAATCATCGTGTAGGAGTAATCCTTGTGTATAAGGAACTCACTACGTCGGTTGTACCAAAATATACCGACAACAATAAGACTTGGAGTGACTTATTGATTTTTACACAATACATGTTGCATTACCGTTTCGATTCGGACAGAGATTCCATTGGGAACCAGACATGTCGGAATCTAGTGATCCACATGGATATGTTGTCACTACACCTATCATCTGCACAGATAGATGATTTTGTACTGCCAATGATATATGTATCGGAACGAGATTTCACTCATGTCTAGAGAGTAGGTCTCGGATCTCTGCGGAAACCCGACCTTATGCTACAAGCCTTGCTTTCTCACCACCTTGCATTTCTCATTCCATTCCCGGAAGAAAACACATTGAATAATCGCATAGGGAATTCATTTGGAAGAGCGAGGCTATATCTGCTTGGATTGCATCCTTTGATGAGTTCAGTCCTAGCAAGTGTGTTCACACTCAGCCATGGCCATGGTCTTTGGATCTGAATCATTGTGAAGGTTGTTTGCAATCATACAAGAGATGTTTGTCGACAGTTGTAGGCTTTGGTTATATTATTCTCCAGAGAATCGATATAGTTGGAGTAAATATCATGCACCCTTGTTGACTTTTCGTGATTTCCCAATACGCGTGAGTTTGGGTGTTCCGATGTCCCAGCCAGTGTGTGCAAGCTGGAGCTGGGGTTGTGGAGGTTTCCCTTCCACTGGGTGTATACTACCCATTAGGTGTTCATCAACGCAAGGTTGACTTGCATTTACTGATTTAGAGGATTTATCCTCGATTTCCTTTTGTTGCTTTGCGAAAAGCTAGATCCTAGTCAGTGGCCGTACTACTCCCCTCTTTTTATAAAATAGGGAGTTGAGTGGTTTTTATTGGTACCTCCACTCTTTCGGGCGAATTTCTAACCGGACTGAAGGATTTTGTAACACCTTTGAGATCAGTAAATGAATATGGCAGGTTATTTGCATGTGTTGCAAATTTGTGAATCCGAACATAGAGTCCAGATTCTTGAGTACGTGGGTATGATGAGGAACATGAAGTCCCAATTGATTTCCTGGCATTCGATATGGTACTTGAAATCTCCCCCTAATGCCTGGAAATAATCCTCCTTAAATAATAGCAATCAGCATACTAGGCTATGAATACATCCCCTATGAGGGGTTCAAGGTACCGGGTGATCGACGGAGATCTGTACCCCACATAGATCCCTCATATGTGGACCCATGATGTACGCTGTGGTGGTGAGATCGGTACGCGTGAAGCGCTTCCAAAGTTACGCAGATGGGAAATGCTCGGAGGATTTCCACGTATCAATTGCAGAGGGGAAGTACTGTTATATGCAGCTAGTCAACAGCGTGTAAAACTTCATGACGCCAACGTGAAGTTGGTAAATTGCAATTCATTAACATCGGTCGTGCAATGAGAAAAATCCTTTTGATCAAAGATGGAACCAAACACAATTGTGCATGGACACATAAGACATTGTGTTGAACTTCGATCCTCGGAGCCATGCACTAAATAGTGGTGGCATGTGAAGAGAATTCTGCAACAATATTTGTCCATTCGAATTGATTAAATTCAATTTTTAGTCCAAACAATGGTTGGTTGGGACCACAAATATCACCTTGAATATATTCGAGGGACTGAAGTGATCCATTGGCACAATATCTGCAAACCAAATCTCATGACTAGGAAAGTTTTGCTCATGCAAAACATGACCGATGGAATTGCATTATATGCAACATGTGCTACGAGTTGGATGTATGTGTAGTACAATCCAGACAATAGAGCGGGTACATTTTCATATACTTGTTCCACATCCATCGGGTTGGCACTCGTAGAAATCTATATATAGAATCGAAGAAGTTCCAATATGGAAATCTTTATCAGATATATAGAATGTATACAATCTTATTTATATCAGAGTGCTGATACAATATATATGTTCTATTACGACAACACAAATGGACATTAATATAGTGACCACTAAGGAGATAGTGGGACTAGTTTAAGTCTCCAAACACGTCGGTTGAGGAATACTCAACCATCATGTTCTCCGTGCCTATAGGGTCCTTTAACGATTGGAGAGTTACGGTGTTGCAAGGTCCAGAAGGAATGTCTCGCGAACAACTAGCTCCACTGGTGCCTTTGCATCCCTAGGATTGCTGGTACAGAATGGCCAGATGCTTTGGGGTCTTGCACTTGTTAGTGGGATGCGTGTAGCAACCACACTTGTCGCAAAGCTTAGTTACTTAAAACTCATGCGGCATAGTTCCTTTCCCACTATCTGTGTTTCTAGGCTTCCTGTTTCGGTTGCGCTTTCGCTTACCATTGAAGTTCGAAGACTTGCCGTTGAAGGCATCATCAAACTTTCGCCCGTTCGCGACATTCATATGAACTTCAGGTAGAGGTTGAAAACCAACCGGGCGCTGAGAGCCATTCTTAGCGAGCAGCTCATCATGCTTTTCAGCCTGAAGTAATATATGAATAAGGTCGGAATAGACTTGGTAGTCGCGAGCACGGTACTGCTGCTGGAGGATCCTGTCCGATGGGAGCATAGTAGACAAAGTTTTCTCTATCTTATCTGCATCAGTAGGTTCCTTCCCGCAAAAGCACAGTTTGGAACTGATCTTATGAACCTCATGATTGTACTCCCCGACAGACTTAAAGTCCTGGAGTCGGAGGTTTGTCCAATCATGGAGTGCTTCTGGCATAACAACTGCCTTCTGCTGTTCATACCTCGTCTTGAGGGCCTGAAACAAGGTATTGTGGAATTCTTCCTCCAAGTACTCAGACTTGAGATCTGGATGAACATGGTGCTTTATGATATAGAAAGCACCATATTTTCGCTCATCTGTCAGCGGCGTCACACCATCCGGGGGTAGATCCACCGGGGCTGGGCTGGACGCACTAATTCACAGGACGCAAGGACGATCTTAATGTCCATTGTCCATATAGGTTGGCCGTTGAGAGCGAGTGCATCAAACTCTCGAGCCATCGTTTACCTATAGGCGTATACCAAAGAATATTAACTTGCACTTGGTAAATTAAGATCCGCCATGGTTATGTCGTAATGAACTATGCAAAATAAATGAAATTTCAAGAAGTGGGCTTGAACTCATTAGTATGAATCTCAAATTGTTAAGTATGACACGTTGTAGATAATCTCCAAAAGAAATTTTGGAGTAGATCTAGCAGCATTAGCGGAGTATAAGATACTCACACTTCGAATGCCTTATGTCATAACTTAATTAAAATGTATGGGAGAGCACATTGGCAATCATAATGTCAAAAATGACAAAATGTAGGCTTAAACAGTAGGTGTAGATAAATCTACACGCTACCTCATGATCCCAAAACATCAATTCGAAGAAATCACTTTGATTTTGCATCTATATTTGCAAGAAATTCAAAATCTCAATTGCAAATAGACGTATTAAATCTCGACATGTGGGTAACATGGAAATATATACATCTTTAAAGATAGAGTCTGGAATACGTTGTACTCAACAGAGACAGTACTGAAAAATAGTAGTACTGCGATGAAACATGTCTAGAACAGACTAAATTTGATCTGCTAATATGCTAAAATGAAGGAGCAATAAGCAATGCATGGACAGCTGGTGCCCACTACGCACGCAGATGGGCCCAAGAAAAAGGCAGCCATCGCTCTTCTAAGTTCTAACCCGGTCAATGCGAGCAGATAAGGAGAGCGGCAGGAAAAAATAATCCCCAGCGACTCATCCTCAATCTCTCGACACTGCCGAGACGAAGACCACCAGCCCACCACGGCAAGCATCACGGGCAACGGGAGAATCTCCCACGGCGCCCTTCCTCGTCGGAGGAGCCGCCGGGGAGGCGGGTTCCGGGCGCGACGCCGTTGGAGCGCGGTTCGTGAGCCCGAGCGCCGCGCCGGAGCGGCCGCTCGACTGCGAGCTCTCCAGCGGGACGCCGGGGGCCAAGAGGCGACGGTGAACCCCCGCGCGCGGTGAAGCCGGAGGAGTGGCAGGGGAGCCGCGTATGCCGTCCTCCACGGGCCGCGGCTCTGGCGGCGACCTCGACGACCGCGGGGGTCGGAGATGGCAGCGGCGCGGCCTCGTGCTCGTCGTTGGACTCTCCGGGGACGCATGTCACGGCGACCACGACCACGGGAATCTCTGGTGACGAATCTGTTTTCGAGGTGCACTCGATGTTCTTACCGATTAGCAGTAGAAATTGTGGGATTTGGTCTCTGTTCTTCCTATGTTCTTCCTCCGTTCTTGATGTCGTCGTGAACGAGTAGAAGAAACAGCGACTTCAAGCAATTTTTCTTACCAATTTCCCTGTTCGTCTCTTTTCCGGCGAGTTCGCCGGCGAACTTTGGCTCTACAACTCGCTCAACGGCGAGCGTGCTGATAACGTGTTGGAAGTAGAATCGAAAGGGAATGAGAGAGACAACAAATGAATCAAAACCATTCCTTTATTGATGATGAATGGGGCTATATATAGCACTGAACAAGCGGTTACACAAGGGGTATGTCGGTTCCACAAACCGACATTACAAGCAGGGATTACATGATTAATTAAATTAATTAATTAAATCCTAACAGGTACGACGGTTGGTTCTACAAAGTGTAGTTCTCATCCTTTTACCACTATTTCTCCCGTACATGGCAGCATGCTGGGAAGATAATGCACGTTTAGCTTTCGATGCGGTTGTTCATTGATAGTCACTATGTTTATGTGATCAATCCGTGGATCATTACATTGTGATGCTTGATACGAGGGTTGGTTATACACAGTGTAGTTCTCATCCTTGTATCACATTTCCAGTGAAGATGCATTGTTACCACTGATTTGCTTGATTATTTTATCGCCTTGTGACGCATGCTTACAATGGTAACCTCTGTAACGCGCCCACCTCCCCGAATTTTTAGGCTATGCCAGTGCTGTTGCGAAGCTGCTTCAATACATACCGGCGTCTTATAAATACCTCGAAATACGAAAGGCTAAAGACCTCCCTATGCAATGGACAGCTGTTTCGTCCTCACTAGAATAGCTGAGCTCGTCAAGAGTGGGCTCTATCTTGACAGGGGAATCAGAGATAAGAGTTTGGAAGAGATTTGCACCAGTGTTATTATTTTAGCGGCCGCAAGGTCACCAATAATCAGGTGTACAACCATCTGGGAAAGTAGAGATCTAGGTGAAACATGCTCCGGGCATTGGCACAAGTTGAATAAGTGGAATGGCAGGAGGTCACAACTTCTTTTTTCATGGAGGAGGATGTGTTCCTAAAACATGTCGCCGTAAGCTCCCATAATTTCACATGTTCAATTTATTCGCTACTTCGTGTGTTCCGACCCTAACTCTATTTTCATTTAGCTTCACCCCAAGAATGATTTTTTTCATTTACAAGACAATAGAGAACTATGATCAGATGAAAATCATCTTTCCAAAATCATATCGGGGTTGAGACGTTGCAACTCACCCTAATCCACCTTATGGACAACGAAGCTGAACGTATCGCCTATCTTGCGACGACCCTTGAACAGAAGTAATGGTTTTCTTCCTTCCTTCGCAAGCACTACTTGATGGGGTTGCTACTGATGTGTTTTGTTTGACGCGCTCACCTAGACTCGCTTACTTATGTAGTACTTACGAAAACTGATGCAAGATCTGTATATTTTGTGAGTCGGTATATCTAAACCACTGAGATAATAAACTTACGGTGCATCACTAATAGTTGTTGTGATGAATTCGTGGTGCACCAGGTATTTTGTGAACTGTTTTGGGCATGATAGTAAACCTCTAATGTTGTGCTTGTTTTATGTCCTTTCTTCTTAATGCGCGTTTTAAGATACAACTATGATTGTAACCTCACCAATGCAAGTGGTGAAGTATGTGTGCGCACGTACGTAACCAAACTACCGGTGTTTGTATATGTGTTGCACATACAGACAACCAAACACCACTGTCTAAACATCAGCTAGCTGAAATTGCAATTCACTATCAGACACTTTTTTCTTCAGTACTTATTCTCATTTGACAGCGTTCGATTCCAATTTCAGTCCGGCCAGTTCCACAAAAAACCCAGTGATATATGTTCAGTCCTGGTTTTTTCCCGGTTATTTATTTCAGCCAGCGGGAAAAACTCCATTGCTCTTTCCACCCTGTAAAATCAAAAATAGGCTCAGTTTCACACCTGAACCTGGTAGTTCATTCCCCTTGGGCCATGAAATAAAAGTACCAGGCGCACGAGCATAACGGTGCAAATAACAGCTGGACGCACTAACGAACCTGGTTAAACAACAGCTAGGAGCGTCCTTCTCGGTTAACGAACGAAAGTAAAAAATGACACATCAAGCTCTGGCAAAGAACTCATTCATAAAGCACTGCACACAATGCGGCCTACTGAACATAATCTAGTTCTAGTACACATATCTGGTAGAGAACACATTTATGCATTGCAAGAAGTTCAATGAGACAATGAGCATGCGCATCAGTAGGAATTAGCACATACACGACCATATTTGAGATGCAAATACTTGCAACTCTAAACCATCAAACCCATAAGTACTTAACTAGAAATGGGATAACAGAAACTCGATGTTTGTGAACAACCTCGACATATTACTCTAGACTGATATCCTGTAGATGCAAATCCATGGACAAAATGACTATTCAAACTATCACTGCCACAACTTGGATGCCTGACGAAGAATTCCCCACGACAGAGAGCGGTTGCCAATGAAACCGTGGTCATTGGATGCTACATCTAGAACAATGTACACATCATGACACCAGACAATGATCAATCTTGACGCCAGAAAATAATCCAATTGCCAACCTGGCAAAATGAATAACAAGATATTAGAACTAGATAAGTTTTCTGCCTTGCATAACTGAAAAACTAAAGAACAATCTATGAGACTCAGTTGCATCTACATGATTATGAAAGATAGATAATGGACTGAAGTATATATTATGAAAAGACTGAACTATGAGAAGTAGACTGAATTGAACTGAAGAAATAAGCAAATGAGACTGAGAAAATGAAGAAGACCGAGCAAATATGATATGAAGGAGAGACTGAGCAAATTAAACTGAGAGACTGGGAAAATGACTAAAAAAACTGAGCAAAGATAACTGAACAAATGAAACTGAGCAAAGACTAAAAAAACTGAATCAATGACTGAATAAAATGAGCAAAGATCTTGAATGAAAAATGAGAGAAATAAAACTTAGAGAAATACTGTGGAAATAAGACTAAAAAAGATAACTGGAAAATGAAACTGAGCAAAGACTATACTGAATCGAGCAATGAATAAATATTGACTGAAACAATGAGAGAAATGATAACTTAGAGAAATACTGAGGAAATATAACTGAAATAAGACTAAGAAAGACTTTGACTAGAAATACCGAGGAAAGATAACTGAAATAAAACTAAGAAAGACTTTGACTGAGAAATGATAAAATGAGATAAAAAGAACTGGGAGAAATACTGAGGAAATATGACTAAGAATGAAAAATGAAGAAATGAGAGTCAATCATACTAAGAGACTGATCAAATAAAAGAATGAACAAATGAAAATGAGTGACTGAGCAAATTAAAATGAGTGACTGATCAAATTACAATGAGAGGGTCACTAAGCTTATCAAAAATAACACTGAACAAATTAAAGATGACTGAGAGAATGATAAAATAAGACAAGCGAAGCAAATAATAATGAGGGACTGAGAGACTAAGAGACGAAAAAAAGAGCAAATAAGAATGAGATGACTAAGAAATTTGCTAGGAAAGTCTAAGCAAATTAAAGAGTAATGAAATACTGACCAAAGATAACTACAGAAATGAGAAAAGGAGACTAAAATTGTCATGCATCACTAGCTAGCTATACTAGTCATACATCACTAGCTACTCCATTTTCATCACTAGCTAGCTAAAATGTGGTCAGCTACTTAATTAGTCAACTGTAATTTCTAAAACAAAGGAAGAAATACACTACTCCATGAGTGTTCTGTAGAACATGGACATTGACAAAGTAGCCCATGAGCATATGCGACTAAATAGTGTACATGGAGAAAAGTCGAAAAGACGAGAAGAAACTAACCATATTTTGGTCGTCGCAGACATCAGCGCTCATTCCTTCTCCGTTGGTACTCTTGTACCTCAAGATCAGCCCATCCATGGTTCTGTCAGGATCAAGACAAGAGGTCAGCTCGAGGTTGATAGCACAAGTATCTTTTGATTGTAATTTGGACTGAACCGAGGGAGGAAAAACCGGCGACCTAATAAGCAACGAAAAATAAGAGAGGAACTCCAAGATTTGCGGCAGCAGACGAGACGGACGGCACAAGATCTATCTTGTCGGGGGGCTACCCCCGGGTAGGGTCATGATATGGTATAAGCAATGTCCAAGAGTAGACCGAGGTATGGTAAAACCGACTTAACCGGGCCCAGAAGGGGCCGGGTTATGATGTTGGTAAAAACCGACATATGATTACCGAGATACGGTGGTCGAGATACGGTGGCCGACATACCTAGCCGACATATTCTGACCGAGGTATAATGACCGACATATGTATGTCGGTATCTTGTGTTTTTTCTTATGTGCAGGGGAGAATATTCAGGAAAGGGAATCCGGCATATCCATGCTGGGTTAAAGAGAGGAGGCACATTGTGTCGGATTGGAAGTCAATGCATGTCACATCCCGTCTGACACGGGAGCGTGGCATGCAGTATGGCGCGAGTACGAGATGACCGGTCACGCACGTCGCTGACCACGAGTGTACGTGGGAACAGGAGTACCAGGCATGGCGGGTCACATCCATCGCTGACCACGGGTGTACGTGGGAACAGGACACGAGGTATGGGCAGGCCACGTCCTGTCCACTGCACAGGGTACAATCATGACGTGCAGGCATGCGCGTCTGCAGTGCCGGTACGGCAAGGTGACCGTTGCTAGTGCTGGGGTATAAATAGACCCTCACCCCCTCCTGCGTGAGGGACGGCCATAGACGACGCCCACAGAGAGATTCCCCCCCGTTGCTCCTTTCTTCTTCCTTAGGCTCATCTCCATAGTTGAGAGCATACAGCTCGAGGAGCAACTTTGTACTTGTGATAACCCGGTATACCGAGACAGACAGGCAGGAGTAGGGGCTTTACCTCCTCACGAGGGCCCTGAACCTGGGTAGATCGTGCGTGTTTTTGTGTCTTCCGTGTGCGCTCCTTAGCGCGCTATCCCTCCCTGGTTCCACCAGTGTCCATCGGCCCCAACTTAAGCCATCCTATGGCATCTGCCGTGATACCACCACGACAGTTGGCGCCCACCGTGGGGCCAGCAGCGGCGCTGGTTGGTGTGTTCATCCGGACGGGTTCCATCATCGCCTCAGGCGAGCGCGTGGTCAGTGGCCTTGTCCACAGACTCAGCACGCTGAACTTCATCAGCGACAACGCAGGCTGCTTCGGTAGCAGGCCGATTCCGAGGAACGGCTGCCTCGTCCTCTTCGGAACGTTTGAGATCTACGTCGCCACTGAGTTCGTCTGCAAGTACCCGGAGCAGGTGCTTGTGGCTGAGGATCCTCCTGCTGTCTGTGTGGCTCGCGGCCGGCGTATCACTCGCCCCAGGAGCTGCGCAAAGGTCATGATGATCGGCTCCTCGGGTGGTGCCGGTAAAGGAGAAACCGACAAAGGAGATGCCGGCAAACCTGCCGCCAAGACCACCAGATCGGCGAAACTGCCGCTGGAGAGGACGGAGAACCTCCTCGGCCAGGCCGGTACGTCCCATGTACCGGTCAGGCTGGCTCCTCTCGAGGAGATAATCGAGAAGCTGGCTGTGCCGGTAGCTGCCGGTACAGATGCTGCCCAAGTGGAGGCAGAGTCGGAGTCGCGTCGTCAGAGCCTACATCAGGAGGCCCTCGCGATGGCCGAGGTGAGGAGAGAGTTCGGGATAACCCTCCGTGAGTATAACCAAGCACATGGTTTTACCCCGGTAGCTGCTCACCCTAGTCGCATAGAGGATGTGCGTAAGAGGGGTAAAGGCCTCAATGTCGAGATTGCTAGAGATGCTAGATCTAGTTCCAGTAAGACTCCTAGTCACTTGTCGGTCGAAAAGCCGAAGTATAGTTCCCCTGCTAAGACTCTTAGAGCTGTCGAGGCAGCAAGAGCCGAGTTGTCCGGCTTATCCGGAGAAGCTCTCCGTAGGCAGCAAGACGGAGTTAATGAGTTGATAGCTGTGGCTACCCAGCAGAATGAGGCCTATCTTAAGGCTAACACAGTTGCAGGTGGGTCCCAGATTGCTCACTCGGCTAAGGCAGCCAGTGGAGGATCTAAGGGGCAAGCTTCATCACCGCATGTCGGTGGAGATCGTGACCGGAGTGTAAATTACGGTAAAAACAAGCAGATACAGACATATGATCCGGCATATGCCGGAAAACAGTTAGCAGGGCGAGGCAGTGCTGACCGGGGTAAAAGCAATCCCGCTCCGGGCGTTCCAGATGCCGGAAAAGTTAACTCGGCTGGCCGAGGTTATCCACCTCGGTATCCGACACGAAATCCCGTCCGGCAGCAGCAAAATATCGAGCATGTTCAGCAGCCACAGGGTGTTGACCAGGTGGCCAACCGTTATGATGATGGTTACTCGGCTATGGAGAAAGCCGGGTATCAGAGATATGAAGGTGCACTGGGATCCCGGTTGGGACCTCGCCAGTTGTCACCGAATGATGCACGCTACAAGTTGGACAGGATCTTTATGTCCGAAATGTTGGAAGAGCAAGGCCCACCTGGCCCTGCATGCTTTGGACCTCGGATCATGAGGGAACCGCCGGTGCCGCACTTTCAATTGAACCGAGGCGCAAAGACGTATGACGGCAGCACCAAGCCGGATGACTGGCTGACAGATTATGTGTCGGCAGAGCATATCGCGAGAGGAAACCGCCGATGGGCGGTAAGGTATATCCCGCAAATGTTGGAAGGGCCAGCCCGGATCTGGCTGAACAACCTGCGAGAGGGCAGCATTGACTGCTGGCTGGACTTTGAAGAAGCATTTGTTAGCAACTTCTCCAGCACATACAAGAGACCGAACCGTCCTCAGCAGCTTGCGATGTGCAAGCAGAGGGACAATGAAACTGACCGGGATTACTTGACCCGGTGGAGTACTGTTCGCAATTCCTGTGAAGGAGTTGTGGAGGCGCAGGCCATTTCTTGGTTTGCCCAGGGGTGCCGACACGGCTCCATGCTCTGGCAGAAGTTGCAGAGGCAAATGCCGGCCACCTTGGCCGAGACAATCCGGATTGCGGATAGCTATGCATTGGGCGATCCGATGCAGCCTCAGCTGAACTCGGTAGAATGATGTCTATGCACGCTTCTATTCTTGTAGACAGTGTTGGGCCTCCAAGTGCAGAGGTTTGTAGAACAGCAGCAAGTTTCCCTTAAGTGAATCACCCAAGGTTTATCGAACTCAGGGAGGTAGAGGTCAAAGATATCCCTCTCAAGCAACCCTGCAATTAAGATACAAGAAGTCTCTTGTGTCCCCAACACACCCAATACACTTGTCAGGTGTATAGGTGCACTAGTTCGGCGAAGAGATAGTGAAATACAAGTAATATGGATGATTATAAGTGGTAATTGCAATCTGAAATAAAATGGCAGCAATCAAACATGTAGCAGAACTGGTTGTAAACGGTAATTCAATGCTTAGAAACAAGGCCTAGGGATCATACTTTCACTAGTGGTCACTCTCAACAATAATAATATAATTGAATATATAGATATTTCCTCTTCACTATGCTACTCTGAGCTATTTTCCTGTTGGATAACGAACACCAATTCACTGTGTAGGGCTATAAAAGCACACCTCAAAGTCGCATTCCACATCTAGGGAACCCCACACTGTCAACTTGAGCGCCCTAAATAGTACTAGACAAACACCACAATTTCATAGAGACATCCAACACAAATAATAACTCATGATAAGTATTCCTGTAATCTTTAGCCTAAGAATCACAGACGATGCGCACACTGTCAACTTCGCACCGTGGGACAAAGGTGATTCCGGAGTTTACATTAATAAGACCACTCAAGTAGCATATAAGATAATGAAGAGTAACATCTATGGATTCAACTAGATTACAAAGCTCATGATCACATAAAGATCACACCATGGGAGAGAGATAAACCACATAGCTACCGGTAGAGCCCTCAGCCCCGATGAAGAACTACTCCCTCC
Organism: Poa pratensis; assembly: GCA_947311845.1. Classification (NCBI taxonomy): domain Eukaryota; kingdom Viridiplantae; phylum Streptophyta; class Magnoliopsida; order Poales; family Poaceae; genus Poa; species Poa pratensis. The sequence goes on along the minus strand of CAMZMU010000044.1, from coordinate 16,213,091 downwards.
TCATCATGGGAGGCTGCAACGGCGATGAAGATGGCGGTGGCGTCGATGGAGATGGCTCCGGGGGCAATTCCCCGTCCCGGCAGGGTGCCGAAACAGAGACTTCTGTCCCCCGAATTAGGGTTTTTGGTGGCGGCGGAGCTACGGAACTCTTCTGGAGAAATCGTCGATTGTTCTGTGAGTTTTAGGTCAGGGGCAATATATAGTCCAAAGGGCGTCGCGAGGCGGTGCACGAGGAGACGACACCACCCCTGGGCGCCGGTAGATCCTTGACCGCGCCGAGCCCACGTGTGGGGCCCTCGTGGCTCCACTTCGTCTCCCCTTCGGACTCCAGGTGTCTTCTGATAAAATAGGGGCCTCCGTAAATTTTCGTCCAATTCCGAGAATATTTCCAGACTAGCTTTTCTGGAATACAAAAACAGCAGAAAACAGGAACTGACGCTTCGGCATCTTGTTAATAGGTTAGTCCCAAAAAATGTATAAAAGTGACATAAAGTAGATGCAAAACATGTAGCAATTGGTATAATATTAGCATGGAACATCAAAAATTATAGATACGTTTGAGACGTATCATAGAACCAATTGGAAAATATCAGGGTAACAATGGACCCGGACCAGCCAACCGAGGTGGCCGCGGGGATTTCGGAAACAAAAGGAGAGATGACCGTCCGGATTACCGGTACGGTTCGAATCAAGTTGCGGCAGTGGAGCAAAACCAGCCAGATGCCGGCGCTAGCCAGCGTCAGAGGACCAGTGGTCCTGCTTTGGGCCAAAATCAAGTAGGGAAGAGACCGTGGAGTGACCAGAAGAAGCCATTGACCTATGAGGCAATGCTGGATGGGCCGTGCAGCTATCACACGCATGATCCTCGCAGGCCGGCCAATCATTCAACCCGGTAGTGCAGCTGGTATCAGCGCACATTGAAGGAAGGGGAAGGCTCCGGAGGAAATCAGATGGGGGCACCTCAGAGGCCTCCAGCGGCATATCCTCAACAGAGGCAAGCACTACCGCTCACCGGAGCAAACACAATTCCCGTGAATGCACCGGCACAGAGGCCTCCAGCTCCGAGACCTGTCAACCAAGTAAATGTCGGAGGCAACAATGGCAATGCTGGTCCCGGTGGCCAGGGTGAATATCGCCAGGGTTATTATAGAGAGGCTCACCAGAGCTATGTGGTGTTTGTGACCGAGCCAACTGACAAGCAGAGCTTGAACCGGCGTGCACTCGAGGTAAACGCAGTTATGCCGGCTGTGCCGAAGTATATGCACTGGTCTGATCAGGAGATCAGCTGGAGTATGAAGGACCATCCCCGGATCATGCCACGCCCGGGAGGTTATGCTTTGGTGGTGGATCCGACATTCATTGGGCCCACCATTAATGTCAGGTTCACCCGAGTTCTCATTGACAATGGGAGTGCCATCAACATCATGTACCGAGACACCATGGTGAAGATGGGTATCTCGGCAAACATGCTGCAGCCGAGTTCTACGACCTTTCATGGTATAGTGCCGGGTGTCTCGTGTGCACCTATGGGCAAGATTTGGGTCGATGTGTTGTTTGGTACCAAGGACAACTGCCGAACTGAGAGCATCCAGTTTGAGGTGGTGGACCTCGAGAGTCCATATAATGCTTTGCTTGGCAGACCGGCACTGGCCAAGTTCATGATTTCTACCCATGTGGCTTACCTCAAGATGAAGCTGCCGGGTCCTAATGGCATCATCAACATCTCGGGTGATTACAAGCGTTCCTTGCAGTGTGCCTCGGCTGGCTCGTGTCTGGCCGAGTCATTAATCATTGCTGCAGAGAAGAAGAAGATCCATGAAGTGGTGGCGTTGGCGCAGTCCGCGCAACTCGGTATGCGGGTATGAGTAACCCAGAGCAGAATGCGGCATTCCAGGTGCCGAAGGAGACGAAGAAGATCAACGTTGACCCGGCGTTCCCGGACCACAACGTCATCATTGGTACCGGGTTAACGGAGAAATAGGAAGGCGAGCTCAGCCACTTCCTCCGTGAGAATCGGGATATCTTTGCATGGTCAAATCAGGACCTGCCAGGTGTTCCGAGGGAGTTGGCTGAGCACTCATTATTTGTCAGGCCAGATATGAAACCGGTGAAGCAACCCATGCGTCGTCTCTCGGATGACAGGAGGAAAGTGATAGGTGATGAACTGGCCAAGTTACTTGCGGCTGGTTTCATCATGGAAGTGCTGCACCCGGACTGGTTGTCTAACCCGGTTCTGGTGGAAAAGAAAAAGGATGACTCGAACGTGGCCATTGTGTGGCGCATGTGTATTGATTTCACAAACTTGAACAAGGCATGTCCTAAGGATCCATTCCCGCTGCCTCGGATTGATCAAGTGATCGATTCCACAGCTGGGTGTGAGCTGTTATCCTTTGTAGATGCATATTCTGGTTTTCACCAGATACCGCTGAACCCTGCTGATCAAATGAAAACTGCTTTTATTACCCCATACGGGGCTTATTGCCATCGTGTCATGACATTTGGTTTGAGAAATGCTGGTGCTACTTACCAAAGATGTATGCAAAAATGCTTGCATGATCAAATAGGCAAAAATGTGCAGGTGTATGTCGATGACATCGTCATCAAATCTAAGGAGAAATCCACTCTGATTGATGATCTCAGAGAAACATTTGCGAATCTAAGGAGATTCCGGATAAAACTTAACCCGGACAAATGTACATTTGGTGTGCCGGCAGGCAAGTTACTCGGTTTCCTCGTGTCAAGCCGAGGTATCGAGGCAAATCCGGCAAAGATCCGTGCTATTGAAAGCATGAGGTTGCCGAATAATCTCAAGGATGTGCAAAAATTCACTGGTTGCTTGGCATCCTTAAGTCGGTTTGTTAGTAGGTTGGGAGAAAAGGCATTGCCTTTATACCAACTAATGAAGAAAAGTAACAAATTTGTGTGGACCCCGCAAGCGGATGCGGCGTTCACTGAACTAAAAAAGATGTTGGCAACTGCGTCGATATTGGCCTCACCATTACCCAAAGAGCCGATGTTGCTCTACATTGCAGCCACAAACTGGGTTGTGAGTGTCGTAGTGGTAGTGGAGCGAGAAGAAGATGGCAAAACCGTGCAAAGGCCGGTATATTATCTGAGCGAGGTGATCTCGTTGTCCAAGCAAAATTATCCTCACTACCAGAAAATGACATATGGCGTCTATATGGCGGTCAAGAAATTAAAGCATTACTTTCAAGAGCATCCAATCACAGTGGTGTGTGAAGCTCCTATCTCGGAAATGATTGATTTCTTTGTGGATTGGGCCGAGATGCAATATGAGCCACCATTGCCTGACTCCAATTACTGGAGAATGCACTTTGATGGTTCCAGGACGAAAATTGGTTTAGGTGCCGGGGTAGTCCTTACCTCGCCTAAGCAGGATCAACTGAGATATGTGTTGCAGATTCATTTTGCGGCATCTAACAATGTGGCCGAGTATGAGGCACTTGTTCATGGGCTCAATGTGGCAAGGAAATTGGTATTCGCCGAATAGAATGCTTCGGAGACTCGGATCTGGTGGTGCAGCAAGTCTCGGGAAATTGGGATGCTTTAGACGCCAACATGACGTTATATCGGTTTCATGTCCAGAAGATCTCGGGGTTCTTTGAAGGTTGCGAGTTCAAGCATATACCTCGGGCAGAAAACGAAGCCGCTGATGTACTGTCCAAGCTAGGTTCATCTCGGGATCCAATCCCACCCAGCATATCCTTGGAGCATTTGAGGAAGCCATCAATCAAACCATCGCCCGAGTCCGAGTCAATCTTTATCCCGAAGAAACCGGAGTCTGATGCTGTTCCCATGGAGGTTGATGTCGGATGCATTTGGGAGAACCCGGGGACTGCTTGGCAGAACTCGGGGACTGACCAGTATATGTCGGAGGATGCAATGTCGGTTGAGGCAATGGAGGTGGATGAACCGATATTTCCTGTGCGTCCTGTACCAGGATGGGCATAACCTATAATGTCCTATATGATGGATGGGAGTTTGCCAAGTGATGAAGCCGAGGCCAGGCGAGTGCAAAGATGATCCAAAGCATATACCATCATCAACATAGAGTTGTACAAGAGAAGTGCAACCACAGTGCTGCAGCGTTGCATTGAACCGGAGGAAGGGCAAGAGATGCTCTTGGAAATTCATCAAGGAGAATGTGGTCATCATGCTTGCTCAAGAGCATTGGTTGCTAAGGCATTCCGGCATGGGTTCTACTGGCCCACAGCTTTGCAACAGGCAGAAGATATCGTGAGGAAGTGTCAAGGATGTCAGAGATTTGCTCACAAGATCCACATGCCAGCCTCGGCACTCAAGACTATTCCCATCACTTGGCCTTTTGCTGTCTGGTGTCTGGATATGGTGGGAGAATTCAGACCAGCCCGAGGTAACATGACTCATATGCTGGTAATGGTGGACAAGTTTACCAAGTGGATCGAGGTGAAGCCAATCCGCAAATGTGATGGTCACAGAGCTGTGCCTTTCTTGAAAGACATCATTTTGAGATATGGTTACCCACACAGCATTAACTCGGATAATGGCACAAACTTTGTTGTGGGAGCCTTTGCTCGGTTCTGTGCTGAAAGCAGAATCCAACTTGACATTGCATCGGTGGTGCATCCGGAGTCCAATGGGCAGGTGGAAAGAGCAAATGCATTGGTGCTATCCGGCATCAAAGCTCGGTTGATGGAACCACTGATGCGAACTCCGGGTTGTTGGATAGATGAGATACCAGCAGTACTGTGGGGTCTTAGGACCACACCGAATCGATCAACCGGCTATACGCCATTTTTTCTGGTCTATGGAGCAGAAGCGGTCCTGCCGACCGACATACAGTATGACTCGCCAAGAGTTACTCTGTACACAGAAACCGAGGCAAAAGAAGCCCGAGAGGATGATGTTGATTTGCTCGAAGAAGCACGAGAGCTGGCCTTATCTCGGTCAGCGATATATCAGCAAGATCTCCGCCGCTATCATAGCCGGAAGATAAAACCTCGGGTTTTTCGAGAAGGAGATTTGGTGCTTAGGCTGGTGCAGCGCAAAGCCGGTATGCACAAGCTATCACCTCCATGGGAGGGACCGTTCATTGTAAGCAAGGCTCTGCACAATGATGCATATTATCTTATAGATGCACATGTAGCAATGAAGAACAAGATGGACAAATCTGGAGAGGAAACCAAACGACTGATTACCCCCAAGAGCAAGGCATCACGTAGCACCTCTCAATGTGGAAGTAAGGTATCGATCCGCAGGAGCAAGAAGGAAAAGTTATCTATTCCCTACAACTAAAGTGTCACAAGTTTTAGTTGATTATGCACTAAACAAGTTTGGAGAACAAGGTGGTTGATGGATGGAAGTAACCAAGCAAGATGTAAAAGTGTCCCAATCCTCTTCAATGCAAGAGGACAAGACAAATGGTAGCAAGCAAAAGCTCTCAAAGAGAGAAAGCCCAATCCTCTATGCAGCAAGAGGACAAGCTCAAGTGTGTTTCTTATAGGAACAATGGACATGGTTCATGGGTTCACTTAATCCTCTCTCCCTCATCTACTGTGATTATCATGTTATAGATAAAGTACACACAATTGTCATGTTTTAATGGTAGCTTTTATAACGGCTATATGTCCTAAAACACATAGTTGAAAGAAATACTCATTTGTGTTGCTAGGTCACCCTCGTAAGGCTAGCGTGGTTGCTCTCACTCCCACATCATACTCTTTCTTTTTACCCCCAGATAAAGGATGTTGGGCGGTACTGTGTCACTCAATACCTATGCCGTGTCACATCGGCCATCCCGTACCCACATACATCATACTTACAATATTCAACAAAGTATGACAAGTCAAAAGCTCCAACACAACGGTAAATGCATAACAAATCATCTCACACCACAATATTCACCACAAAGGTATTACATAGATGACCGTAATCATGTTTAGCAGCTCATACGGTACTAATTAGTGAAGCTCAAGAGAGAGGAGAGATACAAAAGTTACCACCACAAACCCAGTCCAGGGGGTGGACTACTCCCCCTTCATCATGGTGATGATGGTGGAGAAGTTCTTGCTGTAGATGTTGATGATGAACACGCCGGAGGGGGGTGGAGCCCTCCGGAGGTGACTCCGGCGGCGTTTCCCCCCTCCGATCTTCTCCGGCGGCAGCCTTCTGACTCTCTGTTTCGTGGTTCTGTGTTTCTCCGCCGCCTCCTTCCAGAGAACGTCGGGGGACCTTTTTTATAGGCGTTTTTAGGTCAAGACGGAGTCGGTGGAGCAAAGATCAACGGCAACGGAGCCTCGAGGGCCAGATGGGTGGGTCCCACGCGGCCTGGTACTGTGGCCGCGTGGGCCCCCCCTTTTGGCCTCGGCCTCCGTTTGATCGCTTCCTTCGCCCACAGGTCTTCTTCCTTCCAAAAAATGACGCCCCTAAATTTGCAGGTGATTTGGACGACGTTTGGGTCCCTGAAACATTAAAATACAAAACTAGGGTTTTCTGCCTGTGCAGGGTTAATTCCATAAAAATAGGAAATCATTAAGATATTTCCAAAATCATGATAAAACATTGATATAACCCTTATATGATGCAAATATGATTGGAATATGAGTGAATAAAGTGCAAAGTTCATGTATGCATTTTACATGCATCAACATCCCCAAGCTTAACCCATGCTCGTCCTCGAGTATGAAGGTGATAAAACTAACATGGACTTTGCAATTTAATACTAACAATGGATATCAAAGATGATTACAATTGCTACATAAAGTCAAATGATTCATTCTTCAAAGGAGTAGCAATATGCAAGATAGTTTATGAAGTGATATCAAGTATTCAAGACAAGGATGTTCATTGATAGTTCACAAAGTGTAACATAGAAGCAAGTAATATGGACACATGTATGCATAATGATAAGCAAGAACATCCTACAATGGTCATAGAGTGTAGATGAAAATCTGAATATGAAGGTGTACACTTTGGAAAGATGTATATGTGAGTAGAGGTAAAGCATGCATAAGTTTCATCCAACTTCCAAACTCTTCTACTTAAGTTAATGATTGCAATATGGTATTCATTGGTGTCAAGCTCTCATTGCCCCTATCATAGCATCTTGAATGATTAAGGTTAAAGTGAAAGCAAATATGAGTAGTGTGCTTGACAAAGTAAGGTTGAATGTCTCATGCCCCTTGAATACAAGTACTTACACCATGTGTTACTCAACTTGGGAAACAAAGCAAGTTCAATTAAATATCATTGTAAGCATAATAGTATCATCAAGAGCGTCAACTGGGGTACCTCTTGTCCCAAGATATGGAACAAGCCCATATCAAAATGACAAGACAAACAAACAAAATGAACAATCTCAACACCCTTTTTATTTACCATTGGAATAGCTTTTTATTGCAAGGTGTATCACAGAAGGTTCACCATAGTATGTAAGTAAATTTCCACCATGAATGATGCATGGCTTAGATTAGCGGCCCAGGCGTCTCTCTAACCATTTACACAAACTCATTTAAACTACTCTATTCCACATTTATTTCAACATGATAAGCATCCATAGACAAAAGCACATGATATCAACTAAATGAATGAAGAGCGTGTTGAAAGCTTGCCATGTGACAGCACATATGGGCTAACTTCCAACCCAAAACATTTATCAAGCCACTAACATCATAATCTTAATCACAATGGGTCATGTTTTATTATGCAATAAAAGAACATTGTGCATCAAGTTCGTGAGAGCTATATAACCAACTTTTTTCAGGCAATCAATAACATAAACATTTTCATTCAGAGGTAAGATAACACAAACAACATGTTAAACATACTCGGAATAGCATAAAGCCAATAGGTAGATATGGTGGACTCACTGGAATAACTTTGGTTGAAGGTGTTGGAAACAAGTTTTACTTGTTGGAGTTTTTGGGCTAGCAAAAGGGAGAAAGTTGACCATCTAGATGCATGCATGAGTGTCCATAGAACTAACTAATCCATGTTAAACCAAGTAAAATAACAATCAGCACCAAAACATGAATAAGTGATAGCTCTTCAAAAAGAATTTGCAAACTATTACTCATAAACAAGCTCATGAATCATGCAACTATATGTATCATTAAAAATCAACTCAAACATCCCTTTTCCCAATCTTATAAAAGCATCCAACATATTTCAACCCATATTTCCAGTAGCTCTCTATATAAATGATAGTGTGGTGGTCTCTCAAACAAATCAAACCAAAACAAAACAAAAGACGCTCCAAGTTTATGCGATAAAGTGTTTCGATCGAAAAACAGAAGTTGGACGTGTGCAAACCGAGAGTGTGTAGGTCCAGCGGGGTTGTCTTCACATCCCCAAGCTTATGGTCTTCACCATCCTTGGATAGCTCTTGGTGCATCTCCTCCAATCCCTGTGAAAAAACTTCAAAACACCGTTTCTCCCATTTCTTTTCTGTGGGGTGCATTAATAGTGATAAACAAATATGTTTCTTGCTGCATATAATCCTTGAACAAAAATTCATATGAGATGTCCAGAAAGTGTATAATGTTGTATGCCTACTCATAAACTCAATTGGATCAAAAAGATTCAACTTAAAAGCTCAAAGCATGCATCAAACAAAATGGGACAGAATCTGTCCAGAAAAACAGCAGCAGCAAAACGTATTTTTCTACCCTACCAAACTTTCTCGAAAAATTCCGAAAAAATTCATGCATACAGAGGATGAAAAGTTGCAACTACAGTTCAAATATGAGCTCATTCGGAGTTACAGAATAAGAATTAAAAATCATACCGTGCACTGATTCGTGCAGGAATAAAATCTCCGAACGCTATAAGCAACTTTTTCAAACCAAAAAGGGTAAAACTTGGCACTTTATTGAAAATTCCAGAACCTAAACTATAAACAAAGTCTCTTGTACAGCAAGAGGACACAAAGAAAATCACACAAAAAATAACCGGGTTGCCTCCCGCAAAGCGCTTTCTTTATAGCCATATAGCTAGCTTCTTATTTGGTATCAAGATGGTTGAAGTGAGGTGGACTGAAAATATCATATTCATCATCATAAATGGGAGACATAGTGTCATTAAACAAGTTAAAGAACCTCCCCAAGCTTAGATGATTGCAAGATATAAAAGGAACCTCCCCAAGCTTAGTCTAGTGCACACAAGAATAGAAACTTAAGCGCTACGCTCCCCGGCAACGGCGCCAGAAAAGTACTTGATTACCCCCAAGAGCAAGGGATCACCGTAGCACCTCTCAATGTGGAAGTAAGGTATCGATCCGCAGGAGCAAGAAGGAAAAGTTATCTATTCCCTACAACTAAAGTGTCACAAGTTTTAGTTGATTATGCACTAAACAAGTTTGGAGAACAAGGTGGTTGATGGATGGAAGTAACCAAGCAAGAATGTAAAAGTGTCCCAATCCTCTTCAATGCAAGAGGACAAGACAAATGGTAGAAAGCAAAAGCTCTCAAAGAGAGAGAAAGCCCAATCCTCTATGCAGCAAGAGGACAAGCTCAAGTGTGAGTTTCTTATAGGAACAATGGACATGGGTTCATGGGTTCACTTAATCCTCTCTCCCTCATCTACTGTGATTATCATGTTATAGATAAAGTACACACAATTGTCATGTTTTAATGGTAGCTTTTATAACGGCTATATGTCCTAAAACACATAGTTGAAAGAAGTACTCATTTGTGTTGCTAGGTCACCCTCGTAAGGCTAGCGTGGTTGCTCTCACTCCCACATCATACTCTTCTTTTTACCCCCAGATAAAGGATGTTGGGCGGTACTGTGTCACTCAATACCTATGCCGTGTCACATCGGCCATCCCGTACCCACATACATCATACTTCTTTAAGAACAATATTCAACCAAAGTATGACAAGTCATAAAAGATCCAACACAACGGTAAATGCATAACAAATCATCTCATACCACAATATTCACCACAAAGGTATTACATAGATGACCGTAATCATGTTTAGCAGCTCATACGGTACTAATTAGTGAAGCTCAAGAGAGAGGAGAGATACATAAGTTACCACCACAAACCCAAGTCCAGGGGGTGGACTACTCCCCCTTCATCATGGTGATGATGGTGGAGAAGTTCTTGCTGTAGATGTTGATGATGAACACGCCGGAGGGGGTGGAGCCCTCCGGAGGTGACTCCGGCGGCGTTTCCCCCCTCCGATCTTCTCCGGCGGCAGCCTTCTACTCTCTGTTTCGTGGTTCTGTGTTTCTCCGCCGCCTCCTTCCAGAGAACGTCGGGGGACTTTTTTATAGGCGTTTTTAGGTCAAGACGGAGTCGGTGGAGCAAAGATCAACGACAACGGAGCCTCGAGGGCCAGATGGGTGGGTCCCACGTGGCCTGGTACCGTGGCCACGTGGGCCCCCCTCTTTTGGCCCTCGGGCCTCCGTTTGATCGCTTCCTTCGCCCACAGGTCTTCTTCCTTCCAAAAAATGACGCCCCTAAATTTGCAGGTGATTTGGACGACGTTTGGGTCCCTGAAACATTAAAATACAAAACTAGGGTTCTTCTGCCTGTGCAGGGTTAATTCCATAAAAATAGGAAATCAGTAAGATATTTCCAAAATCATGATAAAACATTGATATAACCCTTATATGATGCAAATATGATTGGATTATGAGTGAATAAAGTGCAAAGTTCATGTATGCATTTTACATGCATCAACGACCCTGGAATGTAGCTCTACTCCGTCCCTTCTACTCTTAAGGGCGCAATGTATGTATCTCGGTTTCTTTTGAATGAAATGTTGGCACTCCGAAAAGAAACTCGGGACTGCCTTTGTCTATATGCATGTGTTTTATCTATGTTTTATCTGTGTTGTCCCTATACCGAATGGTTTTAAACCTTGCCTCAAAGTTCAAGTAATGTATGCTATTTTGTTGTGATCTTGTGACTCGACTGACGAACGCCAAAATGGCAGTCAAGAGCAGAGGTTATGGTATATAGTAAACATGAAAACAAACTCGGGGACTCGGTCCAAAATTGATTCGGTATATCTTGTTTACTAACCCGGTTTTTTCATTCCTTATCTTTGTGTCGGATGGCTCTAAACCTTACCTCAAAATTTACAAGTATTGTATGCTATAATTTTGATCTTGTGACTCGACTGTCGAACGCCTGAATGGTAGACAAGAGCAAAGATTACTAAGTATAGTAGAACAAGAAAGTAAACTCGGGGACTCGGTGAAAGGTGATCCGGCATCAAGCCTGTCTAGTTGAAACTAGCATGATAGAGTAGTACTGATAAAAATTTAAAGAGTATATATACAATTGCACCCGGCATTCCGGGGATTTAATGGTTCAGCTTGTGATAAGTTTAGGCAGCTGCCTCGGAGGAGCTCGGAGCAGTAGGAGCGGTGCGAGTTTCAGGAGCAGTCTCGGTCGCTGGCTCGACCGAGGTGTTCGTTGCCGGGTTCTCAGAGATGTCGGTCGCGGTCGGCTCAGCAGTGTCGGCTGCTCCGGCAGTAGCAGTGTCGGTAGCTTCGACCTCGATCTCCTCATCAATGTCATCTTCCTCGTCATCACCCTCTTCATCATCCTCGTGATCTTCTTCATCCTCCGAGTAGGCTGGACCAGGAAGGAAATTTCGAGTGGGAGCATAGCTGGCCATGAAGGAGGCTGCCTCCTTGCGGCTCTCGATCAGTGTCGGATCTGAAGTCCATTTTGAGCCTTGGCGCAGGGACCGCACTGCATCAAGCTTGATTGACTCGTACCAAGAGAGCACGAAAGTCAAAGCTTGGTCTGCGCCGGCACGTGCTGAGGAAGATCTCCACTCTCTGAGTCTTGCCTCCGCGCCCAACAGGCACTAGGATAACTCGGCAACGGTGACTGGAGGCGTGCACCCCGGCCATAGAATCCGGTAAACCCGGATACCAGCTTCGAGGAGCTCGGTGCCAATAAGCTTCAGAGGAGAGATACGAGCGTTAAGAGCAGTCAGATGGTCTTCAATGTCCCATTCCTCCGGGAGTCCGAGGCCGCGCTCGAAGTCCGCGACGAAGACCACGCGTTCATCGGCTTGCAGATCCGGCTCGGCCTCTGTGCCGGGAATCCGGCATATCACTTGTGCCAGGATTCGCTTGGTCCGGATCAGCCAATCTATCTCGGCTTCGGAGACATCCGAGCCTTCCCATCTGGCGCGCTCGCTTTCCTCGACGGCAACGTCGGCGGGATCTGCGGCGCCGCTAGACGACATCTCGGCGGCGCGGCGAGGAAGTGAAAACTTGTACCCGTGCCGGCCGTGAAATCTGCAAAAAAGGGCGCAAGTTCACCGGCGGTGAGCATTTCAACATTTACACAGCGGAGGAAAGAAAATCTACCAAGAAAGTGACTAGAAAATCTAAGGGAAAGATCTAAACAAGAATCTATGAGAAACAAGAAGATATGCGCAAGAAACCTAGAATGAAGATCTATGGGGAAGAACTAAAGAAGATCTAAGCTGCAACTAGAAAAAGGGATCCACAGAGAAGATCTAAGATAAATCTATGCAAGAACGGAAGAGATGGCCGTGGAGGTATTGCGGGCGCACCGCTCTTCGGAGTTGCGGCGGCGGCGCGCAGTGAGAAGAGAAGGGTGTACTGATACGTCTCAAACGTATCTATAATTTCCTATGTTCCATGCTTATATTATATCAATTGCTACATGTTTTATTCACACTTTATAGCATTTTTATGCATTTTCTGGGACTAACCTATTAACAAGATGCCACAGTGCCAGTTCCTATTTTCTGCTGTTTTTTATTCCAGAAAAGCTGTTCTGGAAATATTCACGGAATTGGACGAAACAAAAGCCCAGGTCCCTATTTTTCTGTCACGTACACGGAGTCCGGAGGAGAAACGAAGAGGAGCACCGAGGCGTCCTCACCACGTGGCGGCGCGGCCCCACCTTCTGCCGCGCCGTGACGTGGTGAGGGGCCCACGGGTGCCCACCGACGTCGCCCCTTCGCCTATATAATCCTCCTGCCTCGAAAACCCTAAAAGAATCGACGATTTCTCAGAAGAGTTCCGTAGCTCCGCCGCCACCAAAAACCCTAATTCGGGGGACAGAAGTCTCTGTTTCGGCACCCTGCCGGGACGGGGAATTGCCCCCGGAGCCATCTCCATCGACTCCACCGCCATCTTCATCGCCGTTGCTGCCTCCCATGATGAGGAGGGAGTAGTTCTCCCCCGAGGCTGAGGGCTCTACCGGTAGCTATGTGGTTTACCTCTCTCTCCCATGGTGTGATCTTTATGTGATCATGAGCATTGCTAGTATCGCTGAATTCATATGTAATGTTTATGCTACTCAAGTGATTTTATCTAGTTTCCGGAGTCATTGTGACAACACGGTATCAAGGTGACAGTGTGGGTACTTGTGTGTGACTCTATAAATAATTTAGATATTATCATGGCTTATTCTTTGTGGAATTGTGGTGTTTGTTTACTCAGACTTTGAGGTGTGCTTTTGTAGCCCTACGCATAGTACTCTTGTTTCACCAAGAAGGAGAATAATCCCGAGTAGCACTTACTTGCGTTCAGTTGTGCTAAAATGTTGAGAGATACCACTAGTGAAAGTATGATCCCTAGGCCTTGTTTCTAAGCATTGAAACACCGTTTACAACAAGTTCTGCTACATGTTTGCTTGCTGCCATTTTTATTTCAGATTGCAATTACTACTTATAATCATCCATATTACTTGTATTTCACTATCTCTTCGCCGAACTAGTGCACCTATACATCTGACAAGTGTATTAGGTGTGTTGGGGACACAAGAGACTTCTTGTATCTTAATTGCAGGGTTGCTTGAGAGGGATATCTTTGACCTCTACCTCCCTGAGTTCGATAAACCTTGGGTGATTCACTTAAGGGAAACTTGCTGCTGTTCTACAAACCTCTGCACTTGGAGGCCCAACACTGTCTACAAGAATAGAAGCGTGCGTAGACATCAAGCTATTTTCTGGCGCCGTTGCCGGGGAGGTAAGTGTTGGAAGGTATCTCCTTTAGATTCTGCAATTATTTCTTTTTGTTTCTTGTTTTTATTTTCACTAGTTAGGCTTAATGGAAAACAACAAAAAATTAGAGATCTTTATGAACTTTATATTGAATTAGGACATGATGCTTTTGAAGAGAAAATTAAGAAACCGATGGAAGTTTGTCTGCATAATAGTGGTAGTAATGTTATTAGCATGAATTCCTTGAACACCATTATTGCTAATGCTATGGAAAAGTCTAAGCTTGGGGAAGCTAGTTTTTATGAAAATGATCTTTTTAGTTCCCCAGCTTTAGAGGAGAAAATTTGCTCTGATAATACTGTGTCTCCCATATGTGATAATTCTAATGATGCTTGTGATATTTTAAATCCACCTACTGAAAGTATTCCTTTTGAAATACCTATGGAAATTGTTGAAAAGGTTATGGATGAACGTTATGCAGGGGATGGAACAGTCCATCCAAGTGATCACTTGTTGAAACTTAAAGAACTTTGTGAGTTGTTTAAGGTTGCAGGTTTATCAAGAGAAAATGCCATGAAGAAATTATTTCCATTGTCACTTAAGGACAAAGCAAGGGAGTGGTATGAGCTACTGGATGATCCTCATCATTCGGAGTGGAAGGAGCTTGAATATCTCTTTTACTCTAAATTTTATCCTCCTTATGAATTGTATTTAGATAGGAATTACATTTTTAATTTTTGGCCTCGTGATGGAGAAAGCATTGCTCAAGCTTGGGGAAGGCTGAAAACATTAATACTCAAATGTCCTAACCATGAGCTTCCTGAGAAAATAATTGTTACTAATTTTTATGCAAGGCTTTCAGGTCATTACAAGGATTATCTAGATGCCTGTTCAGAGGGTTCTTTCACAAGTAAGAAGGTTGAAGCTAGATGGGATCTTCTTGAAAGAATTCAAAGCAATACTGAAGATTGGGAGAACGACAAAGGTAAAGGATCAGGTATAAACTATGAATATGAATGCATTAAGTCTTTCGTTGAAACTGCTGGTTTTCAAAAGCTTAGTGCTAATTATGGTCTTGATTCTCAAATTATTGTTGATTGTTGTAGAACCTTTGCTCTCATATTAATGTTCCTAAAGAAAGCTGGGACATGTATCATGAACCTTTCAAAGACACTTGCATGGAAAATGAAATTGTTGTTAATGATTGCAATAAACATGCTCAAACTTCTGAAAATGCTATTTCTTATAAGGATGTTAATTTTTGTGGAGTGCTTAGACCTTGTGAAAAGACTAATAATGAAGAAGAATATTGTAAACTTCATAAGCATGAGAAAACTAGAATATGGAGTAGGGCTCTAAATGATCTTGCTGAAAAGGTTTGTGCCCTATATCCTTTTATTTGTGAACTCTGCTATGAAGAAGGTCATTTCGAATTCCAATGCTCAAAGTTTAATGATACAATTTCGAGTTTGTTTGATGATAGCATGATCCATCCCGATCTTTATGATGAACTTGAATTATTTTTGGGGTGTGAAGAGTTATCAAGGAAAACTTCTTTGTTAGATATGAGTTCTTTTGATATGAATAGTATTTTGCGGGGATGCCGTCTCCATTGTGTTGATAAGAGCCACAGTAATCCTTATATAGAAAAAATTATAAAAGATGTACCTTTGCCAAAATATGAAAGGACTTATACTTGTTTTACTCTAATTAATGAAAGGGAGGAATCCTCCCAAGTTTCTTCTATTGTTTCTAACAATGAACCAGGGCATGTGGAGAAGCTTCCTTTCAAACCTCTCCCTCCTAAAGATAAAAAGAAGAGGGGAAAGAAGAAGAAGAAGAAGAAGAAGAAGAGGAGTAAAAAGAGAGAGGAAAAGGTATCCTCTCCTAAGCATGTTGCTCCTTTCATGATTGTTTCTAATGAGTCTAAATTATTGAAGAAGATTCACGTACTTGGGGTCATTATTATCTCGACACTAAATCTATAGGCACTATTGAAGATGATTATATGTCTGTTACTTCTTGTAGTGATCATGATTGGGAAAATGAAACTACTTTTGATATTGAAAATCTTTGGGGTACCAATTCTGAAAATGATGATGTTAATAATGTCTATACTATTAGTACTATCCATGTTCCATCCAATTATGATATGGAAAGCTCCAATCTTGGGGATGAGGTGTTTGAAAATCCTTTTGCTACTGACGATTATATATTTAAGACATCTCCTTCTAGTAAAATTAATGAAGATATGTTTACAAATGAACACACTTTGGAAGATAACTATTCTGTTGTTTATGATGATACTATGCCTCCAATCTTTGATAATTATCATAATGACAACTATGACATATGTTATAATTACAATCATCCTCATGAAACTTGTCATAGTTATGGAGGGATTACCCAAAACCATCTCTCTAATATACAACTTGTCTATCATGTTCAAGTTCTTTATGATGATCCTACTCCCATTGTTATTAATAAGAAGAACTTTGCTTATGTGGAAAATATTGATACTTTTATGCATATGATCATGATAAGAATGTTTCATGTGATGGTTATATTGTGGATTTTATAAATGATGCTACTGAAAGTTTTTATGAGAGAGGGAGACATGGCTTCATATATCACAATAATATTGAATCTCCTCTCTTTTTGTTGAAATTTTTGAAGTTGCACTTGTTTTGTCTTTCTATGCTAGATGCTTCATGCTTCAATAATTTGTTTTCTTACAAGATTCCTTTGCATAGGAAGGTGGTTAGACTTAAATGTGTTTAATATTTGCTTCTTGATGCTCTCTTATATTCAACTCTTATACATATGAGAGCATTATCAAAAATTTCATGCCTAGCTAAAAGGCTTTAAAGAAAGCGCTTGGGAGACAACCCATTATATTTTATTTTATTTTAGTCAAGGAGTGTGCTTACTTCTGTAACAACTCCTTTGTATCTTTATTTTATTGCATTGTTGTGCCAAGTAAAGTCTCTAGTAGAAAGTTGATGCTAGATTTGGATTTCTGCACAGGGACAGATTTTTGCTGTCCACGGTTTTGAGCTTTATTCACTCCAGAAAAATTGAAAATTCTGAAAAATTCGTGCGTGATCCTCAGATATGTACGCAACTTTCATTAGTTTTGAGTTTCTCAATCTGAGCAACTTAAGTGCCTCGAAAAAATTCGTCTTTACGGACTGTTCTGTTTTGACAGATTCTGCCATTTATTTTGCATTGCCTCTTTTACTATGTTTGATTGGATTTCTTTGCTCCATAAAACATCAGTGGCTGTAGCTAATGTCCAGAAGTATTGGTGATGATTGTGTCACTGTAGAATATGAGAATTTTTGATTATGCACTAACCCTCTAATGAGAATTACTTTGAGTTTGGTGTGGCGGAAGTTTTCAAGGATCAAGCGAGAAGGATGATATGATGTGATCAAGAAGAGTGAAAAGCCTAAGCTTGGGGATGCCCCGTGGGTCACCCAAGCATATTTCAAGAAGACTCAAGCGTCTAAGCTTGGGGATGCCCAAGGCATCCCCTTCTTCATCACAAACTTATCAGGTCATCTCTAGTGAAACTATATTTTAATTCTTTCACATCTTATGTGTTTTTCTTGGAGCGTCTGTGTGCTTTTATTTTCAGTATTGCACTTTTATTTTCAATAAAGCTTGACTGGACCCTAGCATTCTTAATTGGGAGACAGACACGCTCCGCTTTTTCATTAGAATACTTCTATTTTTCACTTATATGTGTTGAGTATTCATATCTAGCGCTGTTCAGATTTTAGCTCTTGTTTTCATGTATCTCTTGTCAGAGCTATTAGCTTTCTTTTGTAGAAAGTACTCTCTTGCTTCACTTATATTTGTTTGGAGAGTTGATTAAATAAATTGATTGGTGTTTGGTTGGTTCAGAAAATGTTGCATGTGGTAATTGGTATAAGGAAAAACTTGCTTAATCTTGTAGATCACTAATTTGGATAACTTGATGCTTGTCAATTGTTTTGAGTTAACAAGTAGATCATGATTAAATTTGTGCATCACATGAGTTAAGCCTATTAGTGAAGAACTACCGTAAAGCTTGTTGAAAATTTGGTTTGCATCGGTGGTATCTCTAAGGTCTAGATATTTTCTAATAACAGGGTTTGGTTAACAAGGAAGACGGTATGAAGTCTTATAACGTTTGCAATATGTTTGTCATATAAAACTTAGTGTACGGGTTGATATTCTTGTTTGCTTACATAAACCTTGCTAGCCTAAACTCTGTACTGAGAGGGAATGCTTCTCGTGCATCCAAATCCTTGAGCCAAAATCCATGCCATTTGTGTCCACCATAACTACCTATATGTGGTATTTCCTTGCCACTCCAAGTAAAATTTTCATGTGCTACCATTAAAATTATTCAAAATGTTATTATTCCCTTTTTGTGTCAATGTTTACTAGCTCATGAGGAATTAGTGTGGTTATTCTTTATTCTATTTGTCAAATGGAATTTTACACCTGGACTAGCGGCATATACATCCGCTTATCCTCTAATTTTGCAAAAAGAGCTGGCAACGGGGTGCCCAGTCCCAATTAATTACAACTTTAATCATTAATTCTCTTCACACTTTTGCCCTGATTCATCAGTAAGCAATGACAAACAGTGAAATACCTGCATGTGTGTAAACCAAAGAGAAAGAGGGATGATCTGCCTTGCTGGTAGAAATAACGTCCTTCATGGGAGCCACTCTTAAAAGTTCGTTTGACAGGTAGAATACTGTTCTCACCCACTACCATTCGTTGACAATTAACAAACACCTCTCAAAAATAGATACTCCTCCATGGTATGTGATTGATGGAAGGCACCCGAAGATTCGGTTAGACATGGCTTGCGTTAGCAAGGTTAGGAGGAGTATCAAATATTTTATGCAATCTCTATATGCTTTCAAAAACCTAAAAGCTCTAGCACATGACTTAATCCCTGCTTCCCTCTGCGAAGCGCCTTTCTTTTACTTTTATGTTGAGTCAGTTTTCCTATTCTTTCTGTCTTCCACAAGCAAACACTAGTGTCAACTTTGTTACAACATGCGTTATATGCTACGTATTGGATTTGTTATACTATTTTGTGTTGACGATATCCATGAGATAAATATGTTGAAAGTTGAAGCAAATGCTGAAACTTAATTCTTCCTTTGTGTTGATTGAATACCTTTTATTAGAAACTATTGCTTTATGAGTTAACACTTATGCAAAACTGTTTGATGCTTGTCTTGAAAGTACTATTCATGAAAACGTTTAGCTTGTGTGATTCATTGTTTACTCATTATCTATTTGGTAGCAAATTATAGACCATTGACTTGGATCACTTCATTCATTTACATGTGCCTTGCAATATTATATGATCAAGATTATGATGGTAGCATGTCACCTCAAAAATTATTTTGTTTTTATCGTTTACCTACTCGAGGACGAGCAGGAACTAAGCTTGGGGATGCTGATACGTCTCAAACGTATCTATAATTTCTTATGTTCCATGCTTATATTATATCAATTGCTACATGTTTTATTCACACTTTATAGCATTTTTATGCATTTTCTGGGACTAACCTATTAACAAGATGCCACAGTGCCAGTTCCTGTTTTCTGCTTTTTTTATTCCAGAAAAGCTGTTCTGGAAATATTCTCGGAATTGGACGAAACAAAAGCGCAGGTCCCTATTTTTCTGTCACGTACACGGAGTCCGGAGGAGAAACGAAGAGGAGCACCGAGGCGTCCTCACCACATGGCGGCGCGGCCCCACCTTCTGCCGCGCCGTGACGTGGTGAGGGGCCCACGGGTGCCCACTGACGTCGCCCCTTCGTCTATATAATCCTCCTACCTCGAAAACCCTAAAAGAATCCACGATTTTTCCAGAAGAGTTCCGTAGCTCCGCCGCCACCAAAAACCCTAATTCGAGGGACAGAAGTCTCTGTTTCGGCACCCTGCCGGGACGGGGAATTGCCCCCGGAGCCATCTCCATCGACTCCACCGCCATCTTCATCGCCCTTGCTGCCTCCCATGATGAGGAGGGAGTAGTTCTCCCCCGAGGCTGAGGGCTCTACCGGTAGCTATGTGGTTTACCTCTCTCTCCCATGGTGTGATCTTTATGTGATCATGAGCATTGCTAGTATCGTTGAATTCATATGTAATGTTTATGCTACTCAACTGATTTTATCTAGTTTTCGGAGTCATTGTGACAACACGGTATCAAGGTGACAGTGTGGGTACTTGTGTGTGACTCTATAAATAATTTAGATATTATCATGGCTTATTCTTTGTGGAATTGTGGTGTTTGTTTACTCAGACTTTGAGGTGTGCTTTTGTAGCCCTACGCATAGTACTCTTGTTTCACCAAGAAGGAGAATAATCCCGAGTAGCACTTACTTGCGTTCAGTTGTGCTAAAATGTTGAGAGATACCACTAGTGAAAGTATGATCACTAGCCTTGTTTCTAAGCATTGAAACACCGTTTACAACAAGTTCTGCTACATATTTGTTTGCTGCCATTTTTATTTCAGATTGCAATTACTACTTATAATCATCCATATTACTTGTATTTCACTATCTCTTCGCCGAACTAGTGCACCTATACATCTGACAAGTGTATTAGGTGTGTTGGGGACACAAGAGACTTCTTGTATCTTAATTGCAGGGTTGCTTGAGAGGGATATCTTTGACCTCTACCTCCCTGAGTTCGATAAACCTTGGGTGATTCACTTAAGGGAAACTTGCTGCTGTTCTACAAACCTCTGCACTTGGAGGCCCAACACTGTCTACAAGAATAGAAGCGTGCGTAGACATCACGTACCGGTGGCGAGGTTGGCTCGGCGGCGGCGCGTGGAGCTCGGGTCGACGGAGGTTTGCGAGCTCCGGCGTCGAACAGCGGTGGAGTACTCTGCGCGGCGGCGGCGGTGGCTGCGGCGCAAAGAGGTTGGAGGAGAATGCGAGAGAGGTAGAAGAAGAGGAAGATGGGGGTGCTCCGCTCCCCTATTTATAGGCGCGGATGCGCGTGCGGTTAGCGATTAATCGCGCACGATCCCCGTAACGGGCGTGAGGATTAACCGCGCACGATCGCGCGGTTTGCGGAAATAACGGCCGCACGACCGGCCACATCGTGGGCCACAGAATGGCAACCGTCCGCGGCGCGGTTCGTGGCGTAGTAATTGGCACGAAAATCGAGGAGTGGTGCGGTTAGGCGCGGGCGGTGCGGTCAAAGCACTTGAGTGCGCGTCGGACGCGACAGCCCGTGGGGCACGCGTGACGTGCGCGACATGCGCGCAGAGATTCGTCTGTCTGTGCACCGGAACCGAGGTGCCGCGCAGAGGGTGGCTGCCACGTGCCATGGAGAGATATTTGAAGAGATCGTGGGAATCTTCTTGTGTCGGAGAGACCGGCACAAGAGCAGATCTCGAAGGTTGTGGGAAGTTTGGTCCTTGAAACTTGAGTTGAACCGACATAAGAATGTCAGATATTTGATCAGGTTAAAGCAGTTGTCTTATGTCGGAAAAACCGGCACAAGGGAAGATCTCAAAAGCAGTTGCAGGTGTGATTCTTGGTGTCGGAGTTGGACCGACATATTTATGTCGGATATTTTGGTCAAGTTGGTTTGGATGTAAACCTGGTGTGGCCCTTCATCCGAGGCTGCAGGACCGCACCAGCTTCGGGGACTAATGTCGGGGGGCTACCCCCGGGTAGGGTCATGATATGGTATAAGCAATGTCCAAGAGTGGACAGAGTTACGGTAAAACCGACTTAACCGGGCCCAGAAGGGGCCGGGTTATGATGTTGGTAAAAACCGACATATGATTACCGAGATACGGTGGTCGAGATACGGTGGCCGACATACCTAGCCGACATATTCTGACCGAGGTATAATGACCGACATATGTATGTCGGTATCTTGTGTTTTTTCTTATGTGCAGGGGAGAATATTCAGGAAAGGGAATCCGGCATATCCATGCCGGGTTAAAGAGAGGAGGCACATTGTGTCGGACTGGAAGTCAATGCATGTCAAATCCCGTCTGACACGGGAGCGTGGCGTGCAGTATGGCGCGAGTACGAGATGACCGGTCACGCACGTCGCTGACCACGAGTGTACGTGGGAACAGGAGTACCAGGCATGGCGGGTCACATCCATCGCTGACCACGGGCGTACGTGGGAACAGGACACGAGGAATGGGCAGGACACGTCCTGTCCATTGCACAGGGTACAATCATGACGTGCAGTCATGCACGTCTGCAGTGCCGGTACGGCAAGGTGACCGTTGCTAGTGCTGGGGTATAAATAGACCCTCACCCCCTCCTGCGTGAGGGATGGCCATAGACGACGCCCACAGAGAGATTCCCCCCCCCCCCCCCCCCCCCCCCGTAGCTCCTTTCTTCTTCCTTAGGCTCATCTCCATAGTTGAGAGCATACAGCTCGAGGAGCAACTTTGTACTTGTGATAACCCGGTATACCGAGACAGACAGGCAGGAGTAGGGGCTTTACCTCCTCACGAGGGCCCTGAACCTGGGTAGATCGTGCGTGTTTTTGTGTCTTCCGTGTGCGCTCCTTAGCGCGCTATCCCTCACGGTTCCACCAGCGTCCATCGGCTCCAACTTAAGCCATCCTATGGCATCTGCCGTGATACCACCACGACATGTCTGATGGCCAATTGTAAAATCAGCCATCTGAAAGTTAGAATGAGTGTTTTTTTTTATCCGATCCAAACGGGCTGGCACTTTGTTGTCAAACAAATGACATTCACAAGGGTCAGACCGCGTTTTTACTCACCGGTCACTGCCGAGCCACGGATATGTAAAAGACCAAAATACCTGAAGCGCATGATGATCCGATCAGCCGGGCCGGGTCGATCGCATTGGCCGGGTGATCGTCCCCATTAACCCCCGGCATTTTCTCAGCTGGCCCAGACTCTGCATCCACCTGATTATTGCCATCATGTGCATCGACAAATTTACAGGAGCTGTACTGTACTTGGGCGTGGCCTGGACAGTGGTACCATCCCTCCCGGCCGCAGCCTGCATGCATGCTGACCCGTCAGATGTGCTGGATGGATAACATTGCTCCTGCTGCAGTTTGCAGCTCCCTGTGATCACCAGCAGACCAGCTCCTTCCGGTGAAATCTCTCCGACGGAGAAAGAGCAGGGCAAATTGCTATATCGCGCGCGGTGCAGCCCTGTATGAACAGGCTTAGAGCAATTCCACTCACGGGCACCCAAATGGCCGTTCAAAAGCGTTTGGGGCAGGCGTGTCGGACCAAAATTCGCTCATACTCGCTGCGTTCAAACGCTATTTTGGTCCGGCGCGGTCCAAAGTTTGGTCCGGCACATCTAGCCCACGCTCTCCCCGTGAGGAGCCGTTGGTCTGCGCCGGACGAAACCGCGATCGACGCCTTGTAGGGCTCCGACGCGCGGGCCACTACTGCCATTGAGACATGAAGCCGGTCAACTGAATTAATGGCGGGCGGCGTATCGGTTTCCGAGCCGGTCGCAGCGAGACGTCGCTTCACCTCTCTGCGGCGAGGAAGCGTATGCGCCACGACGGCATCAATGCAGACGAGCGCGCCTTTTCAAGCACCGCCGTAAATGGGTGGCAGGCAGGCCGGTGGCCGGAGTTAAGGCACACCACCTGCTCGCCTCCCCAGCCGCTATATAGAGTAGGTTCCTCGCCGTCTCCACCACAGCACAGCAACTTCTCCACCACCAAGCCATGGCTCCTCCCCGGCGCGACGACGCTCCCTGACGGAGGAGGAACATGTCCGTCACCGTGAGGAGGCGATGCGCCGTAGGGACGCGGGTTGCACACGTGATGCGCGATGCTCTCCTCCGCGCCTCACGGCCGTTGCCTAATGACCATGAGGCGGGCTCATCCGCGCCTCCGCCTCCTCCGCCACCGGCGGACTTGCTCACGGAGGCGCGAGAGCTCATCCGCACCAACACGCTGGTGCCGGTGAACAGCCGCCTCCCCGAGGGGTGGGCGATGATCCCAGTTCACGTCCCAGTTGCACCTCGACTCGCCGGCCAGACGCGCCACGACTACATCGCCATGTGCCAGCAGACCTTGCCACCGGAGCTATATGACGACGTATGGTACAAGCCGAACTCGGCGTACTGGGACGACCAGATCGAGTTGGAGTAGAACTACCGCCTCAATTTCTTCATCGCCCGCGAGCCGCCTGCGGGCTGGTTCGACTCCGAGGACAACGTCCTCACATACACCACTGACGAGGACTTCACGGCGGGCATGAAAAGGGAGAAGGTGCGGTACGAGGTGGCGCAGGCGGCTCGACGCGCAAGAGTAGAATAGGGCCGTGTGAACCTCCTCCGCCGCAACCTCAACAAGAGGCGGAGGAGGTTGACGGTGATGATGACAACGCCGAGGACTGGCCGTCGCCGCAGTGGGACGCAGGCGAGATGTAGATCGCCATTGAGGCGTCCATAGCCTCCTCCACTGCCCCGCCTCCTGCGCCGCCGTCCGCCGCCACCGGCTACCTCAACTATCTCTGCTCCGGCTGCCGCCGGGCACCTCTGCCTGCATTGGCGGGCTCCTGCCCGAACTGCCGGTGCCCGGCGTGCCACCCTACTAGTTAGGTCTAGGTTCAGGTTTTAGTTTGAATGAATTATATATGCCTAGTTTAAATGAATTATGTCAAGTTTAAACAAAATTTCAATGAAATCTATGTATTTTCATGTTTGAATGTCAAATTGAAAAAGTATTTGGCCGCAAGTGAAGAGCAACGCACCTTAAAGTCTGCAGCTCGTCCGGACAGGCCGTCCAAACGCTTTGGGCGACCATTTGGACGCCGCGAGTAGAGATGCTCTTAGCTTTTATCGTTCTGTGGTCCGGAGTCACGCAGAGCGTCGCGACGGCGCTGCCCGGCGGGATGCATATGCTGCTCGGACTTTTTGGAGCCTCATATTTGTTGCCTACTCCGTCCGAGCCACCCTAAGCAAACGGACAACAGAATCGATGAGGCCATTAGATTCTCCATGTGCGCGCCGCAAGAAGATCCCCTTCGACATGTCCTACTGTACCTTCTGGTGCGCTTGGTACGTTTTGGTGTTTTCTGATCGTTAATATGAGCACTCTGAAATATCAGTGCGCGCGTGAATGTCTAGACGCTGCCACAACCTAACAATAATTTTTCAAGATGATGTCGATCATTGCTCTCTCGAGACTTCCTCGTATTCAAAACCGGTTGTGTGCGTGCACTGATGTATGAGTGAAGTCTTCAACTCAGTCCAAAACTCTTTGCTTTGGCTTCAATGAAGTGGAGCTCGGAAGGTGCTCCATGTTCATCTTAAGAGTTTGTGCGTGAAGCAAATGATCGCCTCAACGTCTAAGTTGAAATGAGAATGGTTTTGTTGTGACATAACTAATTGTCTCTTTTACCGCATATAAATTTCTGATATGCCTTCAAAACTCGCGCGAATGTAAAACGATGGACAATCTTGGTCCAATGGGGCTGACAGAGAAATAAGTCGAGTGAGACTCTCCCAAAAATTAACATGACCGTCTGGATATGAAAACAACTCTTGGAGCATCCAATAGGTAGGTCGTGACTACGGTGTTTGGTTGCCCACACCACATGTATTGCAATCAGGACCGTGGGATGAAATTTTTGACTAATTGAATGCCTACAGGGTGGCTCGGTAGGCTCGCACATACCTCAAACCTGAAAGTAGCTCTCAGCGAGACCGCGGGAACGGTTGAAACGACTGTTTCCAACGAGCCAGGCCTGCATGGGCACATCTTTGCATATGGTTGCACACGCGGAGACGATCCTGAGACGGCGCGTCCCTTCGGGAACACACACTGACAATAACTCATCAGAGCCCACTCCTCTCTCTCTCTCGCTCCCACTCTCGTCTTTCACCTCATCACAACCTCCGCTCCCACGACCACCACCACAACGTCGTGACGCCAGCTTCATCGAAGGTGGGAACATCTAGTCCCTACCTTGGTATGGGCTTCATCAACCACCTCCTCTCAGTCCCTCGACATGGGCTTCGTCAACCACAACATCAATGGTGGTAAGTCCCTAACTCTATATTAGGATGTGAACATCGAGCACTTGGGATGGGATGTGAGGACCCTCTGTAGGCCGGCGGAAGCTGCTCACTTTAGTCCCACCTCGCTTAGGGGAGGAGGCCACACCCACCTTATAAGGGAGAGATTCCTCCTCCTATCAGTCCGGGCTTTTGGGATGGAATGGGCTCTACTCTTGTAGTTGGGCTGTGTGCGCATAAACGTCTGAAACTAGGCCGAGTGCTGGGCTAAATATGAGTGGACGCTAACATTTGGTATCAGAGCCAGCATCGCCATGCCCACCTGGGGGGCTTCCAGGGGGATGGGATGTGAGGACCCCTCTGTAGGCCGGTGGAAGCTGCTCACTTTAGTCCCACCTCGCTTAGGGGAGGAGGCCACACCCACCTTATAAGGGAGAGATTCCTCCTCCTATCAGTCCGGGCTTTTGGGATGGAATGGGCTCTACTCTTGTAGTTGGGCTGTGTGCGCATAAACGTCTGAAACTAGGCCGAGTGCTGGGCTAAATCTGAGTGGACGCTAACAATTCATGTAGTATTGGTTTGATCTTTCTTCTTAAGCCACATTAGTGAGAAGATTCATCTTCAAAATTTTTTAGGCCATGTATTGGTTTGATCTGATCTCAAATTGTGGGGGGGGGGGGGGGGGGGGGGGGGGGTT
This sequence comes from Poa pratensis, assembly GCA_947311845.1. NCBI lineage: Eukaryota > Viridiplantae > Streptophyta > Magnoliopsida > Poales > Poaceae > Poa > Poa pratensis. Next base: position 16,186,422 of record CAMZMU010000044.1, on the reverse strand, counting down.
ATTTTTTGCTAGTATGTATTGGTTTGATATACTCCCGATCGATTGGGTGTGTTCATTGTTTCTTGTTTACACAGTACCACATGGTATTCAAGGTATCTGCTCCCGGTTAGCACGGTTGAGCTTATAGGCCCATGATTAGGTGTGATGTATGTGTGGAGGAGCCCAAGATGGCTTGCACGAAATGCTTGCCTGTTATGATTGATCTTCGCACACACATTCCACATATATGAGGCACTACCACACTATGTTTTGCTTTGTGTTTATAGCTTTTCTTGAACAACCGATGATTACACACTTCCACGTGGTGTTCAAGGAATGGGATATCATACTAAGTGATATGTAGAAGTACAGTACTTGTGTGTGCTCCTATAGGGTCATCTTTTAAAAGTATATTGCGTGTGATTTCTTAGTATGAGACATCTTCTTTACTGTTTTGCTTGAATAACCAATGATTGCACACAACCACGGTGTGTTCAGGGGCCGGTCAGTTGTACCATGTGGTGTGTAAAAATTACATTACTTCTTTATGCTTCCTCGTACCATTGGACCTTCCCTTTAAAGTATTGTGTGATATCTCAGTATGAGGCATCTTGGTTCATTTTGTTTTGCTATTTCCATTTGTGGGTGATTGAGTTGTTGTCTCTTTTTTATGCAATGCTCAGGAAAGAGGCTGAAGCTTGGGGATGTAGGTAATCACCAATGTTGAATACATCAACTAATGGAAGAGGCCAAGGGGAGGCCGGTTAGGTTTAACACTTCCACGAGTAAGTAACCCCTACCCACTTCTACAAGATGTTGTTAGCATCTTGTTTAGGGTGACTCCACCCCCACTGCCTTCATGGAGTACTTAGGTGGTCCGGTCACTAAGAGCATCACACTGAAGAGCACCGCGGTTGATCAGGCTCAAGATGTCAATTTGAGGTGGTGATGGATCAAAGGTACCAACCTTTGCAATTGAGCATGAGTTGAAGATTGGATACTTACTAACCTTTAAGTTGGTGGAGGCAAATGTCTTGCAAGTTACCACATAACCAAACACTCAATATTTGCATCAAGTTTAACACGCTAATGCAGAGAACCAAACATTTGTGCTCTCTACCGCTACTCATGGGGTGCATGAAACCAAATGAGGTGCAGAGCATGGTAGCCATGCTCCAACGGGCCTGGTTGCTGAATTCATGAAGGCAACTAAACACATCATATATACACTAACGAGTACACATTCATGGTGGTAGTTTCGTAATTTTGAGGAAGCCCCTAGAACCATAAAACAGCCAAATCGTGCACTATATGCCATGTCCTTTTTCCCATGTACGGTACCATGTATGATGCACAGCTTTTTACCTCGCCTTTTCTCTCTTCACTTTGTTGTCAACTTCTACCTAAATATGCACACAAATGGACAGGACCATACTATATATGTCCTGCCTCCTTCTACTTCGAGTGATAGCATCTAGGTAGCCAAGTCACCAAGGGGAGAAATGGCCGGAGCCGGAGCAGGAAGAAATAAGTTGCAGTTGCTGTGTCATCTCCTCCTTGTTGCTACCCTTATCATTGGTACGTAGTCAGTAGCTTTGTTAGCCTCTGTTGCCTGTTAATTAACTCGATTCAAAGACTAGGTACGTTGCTGGTTAACTTATGATCTCTGCTCTTCTAATATATGCTCATTTGTACTACGTGAATAGAAGGTGACGTTCTAGCGGCTCGGCCATTGTCGGCGTCGATTCTCGAGACAGAACAACAGGTAAGGCATATATGGCCGGCCGGTGTACTTCATGCGCACTCTCTCAATATCCAATCAAATATTTAAGTATGACTAAATCTAGATAATTTAATTTGGAACGGGGCGAGTATTTTTTTTTTACTACCTCTGTTCTCAAATATAAGAAGTTTTACTTTTTTTCGGATTCAAATGTATCTAGATGCATTTCATTGCGTAGATTCACTCATTTTAGTCTTTATCTACTCTACATTGAAATGTCTATAAATCTTTTAAAATTTGGAACGGATGGAGTATATAGTAAGATGAAAATGAAGACGCACCCAAATGGGTTAGACTAGCCAGCTCGTAATGAAACCGCATGCACAACTGCATTTAGTTTGACGCCATTTTTTCATGCATGTTGCAGGGCTTAGCGAGATGGGAAGGAGGACCACCTGCCGCCGGGAGTTGGCCGACGGCGTTGATGGATCGGAGCGGGAGGAGGCGGCAGCTGGTGGGGTCGAGGGCTCCGACGTGCACCTACAACGAGTGCCGTGGCTGCCGCCACAGGTGCAGCGCGCGTGGAGTCCCCGTCGACGCCACCGATCCGATGAACAGCGCCTACCACTACAGGTGTTTCTGCCATATCTAGGTGACGCCGTGACGTCCATGATGGACTGATGGTGTTGTGCGTGGTGTTTGCTCGTATTGATGATGAAAATGGAGTGTTTGTGGCTTTGTGCTAGATTCTCATAGACGTACGGTTGTCAATTGGTTCTTGAATAAATGTGGCGGTGGCCGGTGGGCGACCAATTGCTAGGTGTGGTTGATGAAATAGCCAACTCGCTCGCTACATCGACCAGTATTCAGTAGTGTTGGTCTAACAGGCCCCTCATTAGTCGGTATTGTTTATTAGTAGTAAGCTTTGTGCAATTTGTGTACTTCAATTGAAACTCTGTATTTGTCTAAATTCAAACTTCAAGTGTTTCTGCATTCAAGCTCTTCATTCCTTTTTTGGACGTTGCAGAGGCCAGGTGTAATGCTTAAAACATTTTAATTAACACAAAGCTCCCTTTATCGATTTTTTGCCTTTTGGATGTGTTTGATTGCTCGCATCAAGTCCATGTAGCCTCTCGGAACCAATTTGTGTACTTCAATTTTAACAAGCTCTTCATTAGTCGCTATATATTGTTTACTAGTACTAATTCAAGCTTTGTACATTTGTGTGTTAACCTAAGCGGAACCGATGCCTGTTAGGGCTCGGGTTTTGTGTTGATATAGCACCGGGAATAGCCCCCGAAGGCGTATACATATGGGCCATATATGGTTGGTGTACTACACCATACCATATACGGTATTACATGTTCCAATACCCTCCCTTAATCTAAACTCTTACAAAGGTTTAGATTACGCTTGAACTCATCTAACTGTCTTACAGGAAGTGCTTTAGTGAAGCCATCAGCCACTTGGTCCTTGCTTGAAATAAACTTAATTTCTAGATGCTTACTTGCTGCTCTCTCACGAACAAAATGATAGTCAATCTCTATATGTTTTGTACGAGCATGAAAAAGGGGGTTGGCTGACAAATAGGTAGCACCTAAGTTGTCACACCACAAACATGGCTTCTCTGTCAATGGAACTCCAAGCTCATGAAGAAGTGCTTCTACCCAAATTAATTCAGCAGTAGCATTAGCTACAGCTTTATACTCAGCCTCTGTACTAGAACGGGAGACTGTGGCTTGCTTGCGTGAGCTCCATGACACAAAATTTGGTCCAAGGAAGATAGCAAAACCTCCTGTGGAACGGCGATCATCAGGACATCCAGCCCAATTTGCATCTGAAAAAGCACTCAAGCGCGTGTGAGAGGAGCGCATAAATGTGAGACCAAGTTGCAATGTATGTTGAACATATCTCAATATCCTTTTGGCAGCTGTCCAATGTGTTGTTGTTGGTGCATGGAGATATTGACACACTCTATTGACCGAAAAAGATATATCAGGACGTGTGAGCGTCAAGTATTGGAGAGCACCAACAATGCTTCTATACTGTGTGACATCATTGGGACCAAGAGGAGTGCCATCATGCAAAGACAGCGGCTCCGTACTGGACAATGGCGTGGGTGCTAGCTTACAATTTTTCATCCCCACTCGGGCTATCAAATCCATGGCATATTTTTCCTGTGTCAACACTAGACCATCCTTAAGCTTCTTAACCTCAATGCCCAAAAAGAAATGCAAATCACCAAGATCTTTGAGAGCAAAATGTTTAGTAAGATCTTGAAGTAAAGCAGGGATAGCCTCAGGTGAAGAACTAGTGACAATAATATCATCAACATAAATGAGAACAAATATTGTGATACCTGACTTCTGATAAAGAAACAGTGATGTGTCAGCCTTGGATGGAGTGAATCCAAGTTCATGAAGTTTGGAACTGAGTCTAGAGTACCATGCTCTGGGGGCTTGCTTGATTCCATACAGTGCCTTGTCAAGCCTACAAATATGATGTGGAGCATTTGGATTTTCAAAACCTGGTGGCTGTTTCATGTAAACCTCCTCTTCCAGAACACCATGTAAAAACGCGTTCTTGACATCTAACTGCCGCAAACTCCAGCCTCGAGAGACTGAAATTGCTAGAACAACTCTGATTGTAGCAGCTTTGACAACAGGACTAAAAGTGTCTTCATAATCTATGCCATACCTTTGCTTGAAACCCTTTGCAACTAGCCGTGCTTTGTATCTGTCAATGGTACCGTCCGCATTTTTCTTAATACGATAAACCCACTTACAGTCAATCAGGTTTTTATTGGAACTTGGGAGAACATGATGCCAAGTCTTGTTGTGAAGCAAGGCGTCATATTCCTCCTCCATGGCCTTTTTCCAATTCGGATTAGCAAGAGCCTCGAAGAGTGAAGAGGGTTCTCCTGTAGATGTTAGTAACCCGTAGCGAACAGAATTTCCCTCCTTATATATGTTAGCTTGACGTCCATATGTGATAGTGCCATCTTTATAAATTCTATGATTATGTATACCTTTTTGTAGGCGTGTACGTGGTGCAGGCACAGGAGAAGCTGCAGGTGTGGAGGATGCAGAAGATCCGGAGACAGCAGGGCTGTCTGCACCAGTCGCAGGCATGGAAGATTCCATGGAGGCAGCAGGCGAATCAGGGGACGATATGTGGGGACCCCGGACTAGCTGTCCGAAATACCCTTGTGCCTACATATCAGCGATCCATGATCAGTGCGTCGCTGAAGCACAATCAACCTGGTAATCAAAGAACATCCATACGTACCGAATTTATTTACTTACTTGATTGAAGTGATCAACTTCATCAGGTACTTGCAGCGGAAATCACCAATCAACGTGGAGCCCAAGTCATTTGCCATAACCCTACAGGCAGCAACTGACTGGGAAGCGCCCTAGTTCGCATTGACGTCATCGAAGCCGTCTTCCTTAATCTGCTCTTCTTTAAAATCTGGCTAAGACAATAGCCAGGGACGAAACCAATATGAGTACATTTGATTGTACTCGCAAACTACCCCAACTTGAGTATGCACTAGTTTTAGTTTTATTTCATAAGACTTTTATTTATTGGAAACATCTCTAAAACTTTGTTGAAAAACATCTCTATATCTTTATTGAAAAACATATCTATATCTTTATTAAAAGGTAAGAAGAAGTGTATAACTATCCTTTAAGAAATCATAATTTTAGTTATTTCTCCAAAACTCCTCCTTTTTCCGACCATTCCTCAATCATGGTTCTATTCACACCACAGCCTCGTACCAACTCATTGGTACAGGTAAGAACATCCTCCCCACTTCAATTTCCTCAACACACTTCAGGACTTGCAAAACTTTGCACATAGCCTTAGTAGTTCTTCCCAACTGTCCATATCCGAGGACTCGGCTATTCGAATAGTTTTACCCTCTGCAGAGGTAGTACGCTTTTCCCACACCCATCCGGTTACTCATCGTGTCAGCCACGTCCCGCCATACCAGGGGTATGCGAAGTTGAGTTCCCGGCCATAGCCTGTCCTTTGCTCATGCTAGTATAGGACCCTGCCTCTACGACACTTTCCATCGACACTTAAATCCTCAGAAACTAAGTGTGAGGACTCGTAGTTCTGCCGGCGGACCCAAGGGAGCCCTTCAATCCTCTTTCTCCAATACACTCATACCGGCTTCCGGTAGACTTCACTTAAGAGGACCCAGGTCAGGGGGTAGGTCCTCAGACCATCCCCTCATGGAACGAGGTTATCCTCGTTATTGAGGCATCCAGTACTAACACGAGCAAATTATATGACTACGCCCTTTCCCATATGTGGGTAAATGTGGTCGCACAGATTTTTCGGCTGGGGATGTAAGTACAAGGACACAATGTGCATTTTTCATAAACACCATCCTTCACGTTTCTCCACTTCATGCCGACCTTTCGGCATTTCATCTCCGTCCAAGTACTTTCAAAGGAGTTTTGAATAAACATTGTTTTTCCCAACCTATAGTTTTAAATAACTACCCTATACTTCTACATAGGGTGGCAAAATAGTTTTCATGTATTTGTAAAAAGGGTTTTCCAAAATCATTGATAATTTCGAATTACTCATGTGATTAAAGTAGATGTATATAAATGCAAGCTCAGTGAAGTAGCTTGCCTGATTTCATCATGATGTCCCTGGACTTCTTCTCACTGATTAAAGAAATAAACTCTCATCCTTCTTCAATAAATCCTCTCCAAGACCACTCCGGTAGCGTTATTGTCTAGCGTCGCAAACATGAAAATAAAACAACACTCAATAAGCAAACCAACTCACAGGTGGGATACCAACAAGGAATCATACCAAAACATAGCACTCATTTAATCAAGCAACAAACATCAAGCCATACTAACAAACAACAATCATGAGGGAACATTATTATTTAACAAACAAGTTTAGCAATCACCACACTTATCTAGATACTAACAAGAAATTAATCCAAACACGCAAGACATCACATGCTACTAACACAAGTATAAAATACTAACCAAGGACTAGACATTAAACATTAAAACAAATGTTTTATAATTTTAGCCCCAACTCTAAACAGTAATCTTCACTTGTCTAACTACACCTCATACTTAAACTACCCAACAAGTGAACTACCGAGAGATAAACACAAGGGCAATATACTAACAGGAGTATAACACCAACACAAGCTAAAAACATAAAGCATTAAACAATTCCACCTAAAGGTAGTTAACAAACAAATTTCCTTAGACAGGAAATACTTCAGACAAAAGTTAAATTACCAATAATTCTCTGTAATTCAACATGTCTCACCAAGTTAAGGTGGAGACATTAACAAGACACTCAAGCTAATACTCAACTTAAAGACAAACAAGTTTAACAAGTAAGGCAACATATTCCTAATTAAAACAAATAAGAAACATTTTGCCTATTGCAGAAACTGTTACAAACACACAATTTCCACACCATTCGACCAAGCAACACTAACACACAAGCTGAACTACTACAACATCTACTACTGAACAGAAGTCAAAACAATTGAATTGGTTTACTTAAATTCTCAAGCACACAAGCAAGATTGATTATTAGTTGGAAACATCATATTCATTTTAACCACACATGTTTAACTCAAACAAGATTCACAAGTCACCAACAGTACTAACATATTTAACATGTTAAAGATAGTAACACACAAGTGCAGTACCAAAACAATCAACATAACACAAACCACAAATTCATAACTAAAAGCAATTAATCTAATTTCTTTTTATTAGTGGCAGAACAACACTTTTACTAAAAATTGCACCTAGAGAGTTCTGTAAATCAAACAACCATGCCAAGCTAGGAATAGGTTCTCCTACACATACAGAAGACAATCCAATTGGATTTACTCCAAAATTCATTTCACAAAAATCTACAAAAATCACTAAAGTGCTACTGTGTGTTTACAAGAATCAATAGAACTTTTGTTTTAGGTTTATTTGCAAGCAAGATCAACTGATCTGGAAAGGTATCACTTCAGCTATCCAAGAATTTTAGTTTGCAATATTTGAGTTCTAAAACTCTAGATATTGATTTTAGTGAAAATCTTTCTGCAAGATTTAATCTATACGACAAATAAAAATAGATTTTAGCAAGCAACCAACTCTACATGTTTAAGAAAACACATATGAACACAACAAAATTTGAATCACTCAAATATCTAGCACAGGGATTAAATGATGAATTAAAACCTAAACTGAAATCTGCAGGAATAAACAACAGCATAATAGATCTACTAAAAAAAATGTCAGTGGGCCAGATCGGGAGCTGGACCAACAGCACAGTGCTGGGACGGCCCATTACGAAGGGGTACGGGCCATCTTCTTCCTCGTCGACACGCACAGGGGTGCGAGGCGAGCTGGAGCTCCGGCGAAGACGGCGCGGCGGCTCCGGTGGTTTCCTGGGAAAAAAAGGGGTGCATGAGCTGGAGGAGAGCAAGGGGAGCTCGGATATGCACGAATGGCGGATAATGGGGGCCTGTGTCGCACGCGAGCTTCTCTGCAAGGCGGCGGCCGGAAACGGAGAAGGTGAGGTCGAAGACGGCGGCTCCGGGCTCCTAAAAAGAAAAGGTGAAGCCCATGAGAAGGAGCGCGACGAGTGGAGCACATAGACATGAAAATGGCGGAGGATGGAAGCCTGTGTCGACCGGGAGCTTGCTCGACATTTCGATGGTCGGAGCAGAAGAGGACGAGCTCGGCGGCGACGACCCCGGGCTCCATTCTGCGATTCCTCGCACGGAGGGGGAGAGGACAACGCGGCGAGGAATATGGTGGTCTTCGATCTGTGTGGGGCGCTCTCCATCGACGGCGGCAACGATGGCCGTGGCGCTCGGACTTGGAGCTCTTGGGGAGAAAATACAGAGAGATGGGGAGAGCGAGGGAGTGAGCTGAGGGGGCAGAGGAGTGGCGTCGAGGGTGATCTTATCTCCTCCCAGGGGCAAGAGGAGGGGGCCACGGTGGGCGGCGACCACGGCAACGCCGGCGTGAGGAGCACGGCGCCCGTGCCGTGCAGCGTTGCTGCTACAGGAAGTCAATGTGGAACTTGCAAAGAGCCCCTGGAAAACTTTCCCAAATTACCTCTGGGTCCTTTTCTGTTCTTTTCATTTTCTTTTTAAAACCAGTAGCGTTTTAGGGAATTAACTGAGGCACTTAGACATTTTTAAAAATTCTGAAAATATTTGGGTAGCCTCCCATATACATGTAGAGGCTCCACAAAAATTGGTTTTTGAAAATAAAATGTTTTGAGCAATATTTGTTCATAGGATTGAAATAAGTCATTTTGGTAATTAATATTTGATACTCCTTTAATATTTTAAAACCAGTGATAAAATATTGTGTTGAACTTTTGGAACTTCTTTGACAAATATGAACTTCAAAATAATTTATATTTTCATAGAGAAAATACTGGTTTGGAGGAAATAGAGAATTTAGGAGGGAATTTATTTATGAAGATCATTTTTAACTCATGACCTTCATTTCCTTTTTTGATAAATGAATTGAGGGGTTTGTTTTAAATCGAAAAGTAGGTTTACTTGAGGAGGGGGTGATATGAAGTGGGGATGATTATTAGTTCATCTCACTCCTAGAATTTTGATAAAGAAAACATAATTGTTTTCATGGAAGGGAGGAATAGACAGAGAGGGAATTTTAACAAAGTTATTTCCCTAACTTAGGACTTTAACTTAGGTGTGGATAATTCTAAAGGGTTTGTGTTTATTCAAGTCACATTCCAATGTTGTTGTAAAGGGTGTTTTATCTTAGTGTTAAGCACAATTGAGGAATCTATCCTCACAAGCAAACAACACAACAATATCAACAACACCACAATCTTAAGATCACAAACATGACCACACAAATCAAACCACAAGAATTTATCATACTATAGTTTCCTTATTTAACAATACTACCATATAATGATCACACTTAATCATGGCAAGATGATGTTTAGGAAATATCTCAACTTCTAACTTAGTAGTTTTCAAAAAGGTTTGATAAAGGGAAATATGTGGAGTAATATATTTCCCACTAGTGTTATTTTCAATTGGAGTGGAAACTTAGGAGTTTATAAAATGGGAGTTGTAAAATATCAGGGTGGAAGAATAGGTAGGAGACAACATATGAATCTCCATATTTTTGAAAACACATAACTTTGGAAATACTTTTACTGTCTCAATTAAAGGGTATTTTATTTGTTGCTAAAACCAAATCATTGAAATGGACCTTGGCGAAAATAAGAATGGAAAAGATATATGGAATATATTCTTGTCATAACATGATCACCAGAGTTTTAAATATATTTTTACTTAGGTTGATTTCTTGGGTTGACATTTACTAGTCAAACAATCATAAACATCAAGTTACACAAGGTAAACAGAACAATTTAAAGGAAAACACAATCATTGTGAATAATTCAAAAAGTTTTTGTTGGTTCTGAATTTTGGGTCTTATTTATTCTTATTATAAATTTGGGATGTTACACGATAGCTGGTCGCGGTCGCTGTCATCGCCATCTGCCGGAGCGTCATCATGGGCAGCCGCAGCGGGGCTGGGCGGACGGTGGGCGACAGCTGGCTGCTGTCGCTGTCTTCATCAGCAGCATGTGCATGCTGCGACAGGGAGCTGTCGGTGGCAGAGCCATGTGGGGACGGCTCGGAGGCCACGCTCGGCGAATCAGAAGCGGACGACGCTGCAGGAGAATCCGCTCCGGGAGCAGCACTCGCATGATCCGAGGCAGAATCAACATCGGAGTCAGCAGAAGATTCATCGTTTTCAGCATGGGTATGATCTGCATTTTGTGTACCATTTGCACTCATTTCTTCACCATTTTGCATCAGATTTTCAGCAGCATCATCTTGAGTGTCCTGGACATGATTAGTAACAGGAACATACGGTAAAGGAATATGATCATCAATTTGTGCAACCCCATTAGTGGAAGATGTTGGTAGGAGCAAAATATCTTGTTTGAGGCGTCTACCGGCATTTGGATTGAAGGATGCAAAAGGAAAAACTTGTTCATCAAAGACAACATCTCGAGAAATATAGACTCGGCCAGTGGTGGTATCCAAGCATTTTACTCCTTTGTGAAGCGGGCTATAGCCTAAAAAGACACATCGTTTGGAACGGAAAGCAAATTTTCTTTTATTGTAGGGACGAAGATTAGGCCAACAGGCACAACCAAAGACACGAAGGGATTCATAGTTCGGCTTTGTGTGAAGAATACGCTCAACAGGAGTTTCAAAGTTAATGACCTTGCTTGGAAGCAAGTTTATGAGAAACGTGGCTGTGAGAAAGGCTTCGTCCCAAAATTTTAAAGGCATAGAGGCGTTGGCAAGCAAGGCAAGACCAACTTCAACGATGTGGCGATGTTTTCTTTCAGCTGAACCATTTTGTTGATGTGCATGCGGGCAAGAGACATGATGAGTGATGCCAACTTTTTGAAAGAAACTATTCAGTTTTTCATACTCACCACCCCAGTCAGTTTGCATGGTGATGATTTTTGTACCAAACTTGCGCTCGACAAGTTGTTGAAAGTTAAGAAAAACTTGATAAACATCAGAACGTTTCTTAAGCAAATAAATCCATGTGAATTTGCTAAAATCATCGATAAAGCTTACATAATAAGTGTGCTTGCCAACAGAGGCGGGGGCAGGGCCCCATACATCAGAAAACACTTGTTCCAAAGGAACAGTAGAAACACTAGTGGACATGGGATATGGCAACTGATGGCTCTTTGCTAGTTGACAAGAATCACAAATGTAAAGATTTATTTCTGGAGAATGAGCTAGTTCATTTTTCCTAAGAATTTGCTGCACCACAAATGAAGAAGGATGCCCTAAACGACGATGCCACGTAGAAGACGAAGGCTTTATTGTGATAAAAGCATGCTTGGACGACCCCGTAGAGACAGGGACTAAGGGGTAGAGACCACCATGACAGGGACCCCTAAACAGAATTCTTCTTGTTGCCTGGTCCTTGATCAAAAAGAAATATGGGTGAAACTCAAGAAAGACATCATTATCAAGTGTAAGCTTGTGTATGGACAACAGATTTTTAGATGCATTAGGAACATGGAGAATATTTTTGAGATGCAAAGATGTATGTGGGGTATGCAAAATTGAATGACCAATATGACTTATGGACATACCGTTTCCATTTGCCGTGTGCACACGCTCACGGCCTTGATACTTCTCATATGTGGAGAGCTTGTTTAGCTCCGCGGTGATGTGGTCGGTGGCCCCTGTATCGCCATACCAGTTGGAATTAACACCATAAGACGCCATATGTGCTGCTTTATCATCATGCTCACCATCGCTATCTGAACCATCTTTCTGATACCGCCACCAACAATCAGCAGCGGGGTGACCGTGAATTTTGCATATCTGACAGGTGATATCAACATAAGGCGTCGGAGCACGATCAACACGAGGACGGCGACCACCATCACGGCGTCGGTTGTCACGGCCTCCATCACGGCGTTGGCCTCCATCATTGCGGCGAGGACGATCATCACGTCTGCCACCATCAGAACGATCACGGTGATCACGGCGGCCTCGATCATCGGATCGACCACGTTTGTCATCATAGCGGTCATTGGAGCGACCGTGCCTGTCCTCATACTGATCTCTGTAACATGAGCGTCCACCTCCACCTCCGCGAGATGGAAGATCAGGGCCACGCCTTGCTGCATTGGCAGAGGAGATGAAAACATCACCATCTTCAACCTTGTGGAGCTGATCGAACGCCTGGAGCTGACTAAACAGATCTGTCAAGATGGTGTTTGGGTTGGCACGGATAGCTGCTTTGAGTGTATTATAAGAATCTCCAAGGCCATGCAGGATGGACCAGATCAGCTCCTCATTATCTAAAGGCTTACCAGCAGCAGCAAGCTCGTAAGCTATGGTTTTCATCTTAGCAACATACTGTTCAGCAGAGAGGTCACCTTTCTTTGTGTCGTTCAGGGCAGAACGAAGCTGCTGCGTCCGAGAGCGGGACTGGGTGGTTGTGAGCTCCTCGAGCGCCTTCCAAACAGCAGCAGCAGTGTCGAGGCCAAGAACATGAGGCAAGATTTCAGGCGACACAGCATTAAGGAGGTACCTGAGAACTTGTTGATCGCGGGTGATCCAGGTGACATAGGCCGAATTCTCGACCTTTAGTTTCTTGCCATTGGTGTCGTCCACCTCGAGCTCTTCCGAAGGTTCAGGCTCGAGTCCCTTCACAAGGTTCAGAACACGGGCACCACGGAGAGCAGGGATCACAAGGGCTTTCCAAACGAGCGCATTCTCGCGCGTCAGGAGCTGGGCAGGCGGCGCTCCAAGCGCGGCGGCCAGATGTGTCACGGATGACGTCGATGAAGAGGCCATCAGGAGAGGATGTCAGCGGCGGCGACAGGTGATCGCTGCGGCGGCGGCGGCTTGGTGTCTGTGTGTTGTAGGTTTGTAGGCGGCGGTGGCGAGGAACGCGGCGGCGACTTTTGTAGCTGTTGGGTTGTAGGGTTTGTAGGGTTTGTAGGCGGCGGCGGCGATGAATGCGGCGGCGGCTTCTGTAGTTTTTGGGTTGTGGGGTTTTGGATCGGCGGCGGCAGGTGAACTGCGGCGGCAACGATGATTATCTGCGGCGGCGGCGGCGGCGAAATTTTTGCTTGTGGTGGCTAGGTCGAGGAAGAGGGCAGCTCTGATACCATATTAACCTAAGCGGAACCGATGCATGTTGGGGCTCGGGTTTCGTGTTGGTATAGCACCGGGAATAGCCCCCGAAGGCGTATACATATGGGCCGTATATGGTTGGTGTACTACACCATACCATATACGGTATTACATGTTCCAATATTGTGTACTTCAATTTTAACTCTGCATTTGTATGAATTGAAGCCTTAAGTGTTTCTACATTAAGGCTCTTCATTCATTTAGGTGGTGTGTAAATTCAAAACTTTAACCAATAATATATACATTATGCCACGTACACATTGTACACCATTAAATTCGAATTCAAAGATAATCTCATGATTGCAATTGTATCACCATTAGAAAATTACTGACATTCCTGTGGCACCCCGATCCAGATGATCGAGTTACCCCATATACCAGTCCCAGAAACACTGGATATATGACAACTTGATAAACAAAGACATAACCAAATACATATATGGCTCCGAGTTCGGATGGGTACAAGATTACAACACGGGGTGAGGCTCCAGCGATCGCGCAACAGGCGCACACAACAGTATGTACATTATTTTTCTAACATCGAGCCTCTATCAGAGATCGCAGCGGGTACGTAGGTAGTGGCAACGACGGGCCTTATTCCACGGGGTTCTGCCTGGGATACTGACTCCTAATTCTCGTACAGCGGGTACTCGGCGACGGGTGCAGCGGGGTCTGGCCACATGAAAAGCCAGGTGAGTACATTGAATGTACTCACAAGACATTAGCCTAAAATCAAACAAGGTCTATCTATATGGCATGGCATAAGTTCGGAAAGTAGCATGGCATAAGTTCGTGGGTATAAGTGTTAGTCCAAGGTTAACGGTTGGACATAACTTACCTACTTATCTTAGTAGAGATGTTTCGTGTTTCTAAAGTGAGATCACATTTCTCACTCAACAACATGTAACCACAACTAGGCTCCCAAGCCTCTTGCCAACTCTGGCTTTACTCTAGGCTCTCAGGCCTCTAGCCAACTCTGGTTAGGCTCTCAAGTCTCCACGTGATCGTTGGGTTTCACATTAATTAATTCTCCATATTCGACCGGATTGACTCATAGCATGACTTGACCCAAACATCGTCCCATAACCTAGGGACAAGGCTAGATTCTAGATTAACACTCTCGAGAGGTTGCAACTTTTATCCACACGCTGAAGTCTAGGCTTGTACCGCCGGTACCGAAGTACTAGAACCGATCACGGCGACAGTACAAACCCACACTTCCACAACCGTTTATCCTACCCAGACACTCCCTGTGTAGCCACCGACATGTCCAAGGGACCAAGTCTTATGACGAAGTGAATCCGGCACGTCCTCAACAGATGAGCGACGCCTAGCTCCGGAACCTTCGCAAGACTAGCCCCGACCACAAAGGTAACCGACTAGACTTGCCAAAAGGGTGGCGTCAAAGGAGGCTTGATAGAATACTCGGCCATGGCCGCCCATATGAACGACGCATGGTTGTGCTGGTTGTGTTTGGTGAGTGGCACTATGTGACACAATCTAGTCGAGGGAGGTGATTATCTTCTTAGTCAAATTTTAATTCCCGTCACCAACATGATCCAAGCAACACAACCACATAATAATTCCAGCAGTAATTAAATTGTATTGACCGGGCGACTATGGCGCCACCACGTATCAATGTATAAACTTAGCAGAAGAAAATGGCGCCAACCGGATGACTGTGGCCGAGCTACCTCCGACCAGCGCCATCTCGTTTGACTATAAAAGAAAGCGTCAACCGGATGACTGTGGCGAAGCTACCTCCGACAAGCGCCATCTCGTTTGACTACAAAAGAAACGTCAACCGGATGACTGTGGCGGAGCTACCTCCGACCAGCGCCATCTCGTTTGACTACAAAAGAAACGCCAACCGGATGACTGTGGCAGAGCTACGTCCGACCAGCGCCATCTCGTTTGACTCCAAAAGAAACGTCAACCGGATGACTGTGGCGGAGCTACCTCCGACCAGCGCCATCTCGTTTGACTCCAAAAAGGGGTGTTGCACAACATGTTGAAGATCAACAGATATATATAGAAATGCGACAATATTTAATGCAACATGACATGCGAGATGCAACAGCAACCAATTCAAACAACCACGGAAATTCCTAAAGTTCGACCGAGCTTGAGATCGGGTTAACGGCTTGCCTTCAGCAGTGGGGTATGGTTCGGGATCGACTTCAACTTCGTTGGGGAAGTTCAAATCTATCAAAGGAATAAAACATGCATCAAAAACCCCTCCTAAGCCATCGAATAAATGCCAAAAAATAAATTCCAAATAAATCCATTTTGGTTCCAATGGAAAGACACTTTCAAAACAAAGCTACCAAAATTAGTTTCATATTTTTCTGATCATTTTTGAGGGAGATATGGCATGTCAAAGTTGGATTTAAATTCTGCCAATTTCAAATAGAAAAATAAAACAGAAAACGTTTCGGGAAATGATTAAAAATCTGACAGCGGGACCCACCAGTCAGTGGCACTGTGTTTAAACCGTTTTTTCCGCGCGAAATTAGGGAGAGCACTGTGCTACTCCGGCGAGCTCACCGGTGGCGTTTTCCCGCGGCTAGGGCGACGGGGAGGTGAGGGAGAGGAAGCAGCACGGCTCAAGGAGGCTCCGCGCAGCTCATCCGCGCACTCGCGGATGCCGGCGAGGTCTGGCGGAAGCAGAGCTTCTCCTCCCGCGGCAACGGCGATTCGTCGAGGACGGACTCGATGATTCCGGCCACCAATCTACTAGGGGAGGGTGGCTGCGGGTTCATGGTGGTCTGAGAGGGTGGCATGTGCGAGGAATCGGTGGGGGAGGTGCTGGTGGCGAAGAAATCGAGCGGAGACAGTGCGGCTAGGGCTGGTTCAATTCCGGCGAGGTGTTGCTCCTCCGGCCTCGATACTACGTGGGAGGAAGATTGGGAGGGGAGAGTGGTGGTGCGAGGCTTGGAGGGTGCTGGGGTGGCTTATTATAGCCATCCCGAGGGGTGGTCGCCATTGCTGGCACGGTGAGGTGGCGCGCGCTGGGCTTGGGTGTTGTTCGTGCGGCGCGTCGTGGAGCTGATGGTGGCGGCGCGTGGCGGAGTGTCTCACGAGCTCACAGGGGAGGGCGGAGAGGCACGGGTGGTGATGGGGTGGCTGACAAAGGGGCCCCGGGCGGCGCTGTTCTGGACGGCGCGTCGGGATGCGTCGGTGGCGCGTGGGGAAAAGCTTCTCCGGCGACGCGTGGCGGCTGGGAGGTTCAGGGAGAGGAGGGGACGCAGGGGGGCACGGGGAAAGCAGCGGGGAGGGCCACGGCGACGACCAACAAGTGGCGGCGCCGCCTGGCACAGCCATGCCCGTGGTGATCACGCGGCAGAGCATGCCAACATCGGCATGAGGATGTTTCTCACAGCTCCGACCTCCAAATGAGATGAGGTTTTCACCTCTGCGCGCCAAATGGAAAATCCAACAACTTTGCAGACTAAAGTTTTTCCAAATTCGAAAGTTGGTCTATGTAAAATTTTGGAAAAACCATACTGGTCAAAAAGCAAAAATAGGTTTAGGGGTTCTAAAAATAAATGGGCTTGAGTCAAAATATTCCCTGAGATAGGTACTGGTCATGTGCATCTATTTTGGGAGTTTTCATGAAAAGGAGAAATGCTTTTAGATGCTTTAAAAAATAATTGAAGTTTTAAGCAGAAATGAAAACAGGGAAAAGATCAAATATTTTCCCAACAAGGTATGGAATATTTTTACATATTTGGGTTACACACTGGTTAGGGATCATCCCTGAATTTTTGGAGAATTTTTTAAATGAAATTTAAAATACTTCCTTTGTAAAGCTCTAATAAAAGGATTTTGGTTTATAAGATAAAAGAAAAATATAGAGGAAATGTTTTTGGGTAAAAGGCCATGCAACAAGTGTACCAAGTTGGAGAGAATCCAAAGCACAAGATCCCAGGCTTGGACAAGGTTTCGTAAAAGATTGAAAATTGGAAAGGTCGTTAAACCGAGGAAAATTTAAATAGCAATATTTTCAAAAGGAATTTTTAAAAGGCCAAATTTCAGGATGTTACAATTCCCTGCACAAAAAATTTACTGACACAAAATACACACTTAAGGTTCTAAGTTAGACATACAATGCTCCTCCTTTTAGAGACTAAATTTGTTCACAATGATTAAGAAACACATGTAGTAAAAACATGACGGAAAGAGCTTGTCTAGGTTCTAGGTATCGAGGATGCATATAACCAATTTAGTATAAAAGAAGAAGAATACATGACTACATATTGTAATGCGCGCCATAGCGACCCCGCATTGAGAGCACATGGACGTAATAAGAATGAACATCTATACCAGATTAGGTGGACATGTATGTGTTGGATGTATGCCCAAAAGGCAATGCATTTTTACATCTGATTCAATAATTATGATTTTTATTCTCTATGCTATAACTGCAGTGGTTTCTGAATACGTGATTCAGAGGAAAGCACACTCGCACGTGTAGAGAATATGAACACGTAAAATATACCCTAGTTCTTTTACGGACTAATTTGTTGATTGCTTGATGACACTGCTTTCCTAGTCATGGACATTGTTTATGTCAGCATCAATGAGTGGCATATTATTCGATAATAATGTGGCCGGGTAACCCAAGTTTTGGTATGCTAAGAGATTCCGTTAAAATGTCTTTTTGTTCTTAGCTTTATCACAGTAAGGTTATTATATAACTTTTCCTGTAACCATGAGGTTATTAGGGTTATACATACTGGAAGAGTTACTTTGGTAATGTCAACACTATGGCCGCAACTGGGTAGTAAAACGGCAGTCACTGGGTGATTCGAAGGTGTGTGTATATCCTAATGTTCTGAGATGGGAAATTACTCCTCGGTGATTAGAGAGATACGCCCTGGGCCCTCTCGGTATTAAAAGGTATCCAATATGTTCTGCAGACAATGCGCGGTGAAGTTACACCGTGTGGGATATCATAATACGGAAACGAGTAAAGGGAACTTGCCGGTTAACGAGATAGACAAAGATGTAATGATGATTGATTCATGGTGACATCCACGGATCTATATCTCGGGCGAAGTTTTGGTATCGCGAGTAATGGGAATGATATATTAAATAACCAACAGGTTCAACAAAGTGTCTTCGCATAACGGTAGTAGTTATTCAGATCGTCCCGGGATCTGACCCTGGCCGGTGATTGGATGGGAACATCCAATTATAGCTACACGTTATCGAACCTATAGGGTGGACACGTTTAAACTAGGATTGGTTAGTTGTGTATTATGGTTGGTCTGGAACATGGAGAGAGTATCACCGACATAGTGTCTGCGTGATAGATATGGTTTTATCGGAGAGATTGTTCTGTGATAGAAGTTGCTATCACGGTCGGATTTATTCCGAGGGTTTATATATGAAGGAAATATTTTTTTCGGAGTATTTTATCGGCGGACACTGGGTGTCCCGGATCATGTAAAAGTGTTTTATATGATAGGAAATTAATTCAGTAAAATATTCTGTAAAAGGAAATATTCAAATGAGAATTAATTAGACAAAATATTATTTAATTAAATATTCATTTATTTAATTGATAAATAATTATTGGAAAAATATATGAATAAAATTGGAGCCCACCATGGGGGCTACCAAGATGGGCCCTAGGGCCCACCAAGGTAGCCGCACCACCATATGGTGGTGGTGGGCCAAGGTGCCGAAAGGGGGGAGGCTCCCCCCAGCCGAAAAATATATGAGCCGAAGTCCTACTCCAACTCCTCCCTCCCAAACCGAATTGGGCAAGGGGAGCTTTCCCCTTGTCCAAACCGACTTGGACTAGGGGAAAGCTTTCCCCTTGCCCAAGTCCCTCCACCCTTGGTCCAACTATATAAACCCCACCCCCTCCTATTTGGAGAAGAGACAAGACAAGATACAAGTTGACACAATCGACTCTCAAGTTTAGATCCCTTCTAGTTGGATTAGAGGAACCTATCCGATTAGACTAGATCTAATCTCTCTCTCTCCTTCTCATGTGTTGAGATCTCCACCTTCATATACACCAGTAGTGCTTCAAGCTTGGACGGCGAATCCCTGCTGAACCTTTCCCGGCGTATGCGTGCAAGCTCTCGGAGGGGTGATCCGTTGTTCTCGACGGTTGACCCTCACTCTGCTGGATCAAGGTGACAAGGCGAGGAGGAGAAGGCGTCGGAATCTCTCTACCAGGATTGGTTGAAGGGAGACGGCGACAAGCTACATCAACTACGTCATCAGCACTTCTTCCGCAACTTCGGTGTTGGTCACGTATTCAATCTAGATCTTTGGATCTTTGTATTCGCATGTATCTTCATAGTAGATCTTGGCAGTTGTTGCGTAGCTATACGGAAAATTTTAATTTACCGTACACGCAACCCAATAGTGTGAATCATCATTGTTGAATCCAACCACTAAAGGATAGTGATTTTCATCTTCTAGAGCAAGTGATACTCCAACCCTGTGAGCACAACCCAATTAACGCTATAAATGGAGTTATAATCTCAGGTCTTGAGAATTGGTAATCGAAAAATAGCACCACCAAAGCTAAGTCTCCCGAATGTCGTCACAATTTTTAAGAGAGTATTCAGACATACCCTTGGCATTGGCCTTGGCAACTGTAGCGTGGCAGAAATATCCTTCAATACCATGTTGTCATGCTAAAGGCATCTCCAATGTTAACAAGATGAGTCTTAAGTCTTACTTCACATGACTTAAGGCCGCCCAATGTACTGCAAGTCGGCCTTAGTTGAGACCGGACCTTAAGATCCTAAGACTTGCCCGTGAGGAGTAAAAATTAGTTTCTCTCTCTACTCTATCCATCCCGCTGAGATTGGAGTAGTTGTGATTGCCGCAACAAAACATAATCACACTGATGGAGCTTGGAAGAGGAGACACCGCTGTCATGGGCACTGGACGCGGTGCCCCAACGACGGAACACAGAGAATTAACACCGCCTAGATCGAATCTAACTACGACCGCCGATGAAAACTGAAGAAGTAGAGCTCCACCATCGCAACAACGTCGGATGCAACAAAAGGACCACTACCAAGTTTGTCGCCCATTCAGATTCTAAATATTGGAGAAAATTTAAATGGCGTTGTAGCAAATAGCGTGGGGTCCATTTTAAGGCCACCTTTAAAATAAGGGCTCGTGATACCCTAAGCAAATATATTTCTACATATCGTGTTTAGGATAACATAAGGTGATTAGCATAGCTTACAGTGAAAATCAAGCCTAACAAGATAGCAAGCACCGTAAACTGCTAGCTAGAAAAAAGTCAAGTTCCCTCATATGTCACTTTTCCTTTGTGATGTATGATTGTGCATGAAGTAGCGTTGAGTAAGAGCATCTCCAATGGCACTACTCATTCAAGCCCCATCTGTCAAGTCCAGGGGCGAAGCCAGAATTAGTAACCGCTGGGGTCAAAACAACCAGTAACACACACTTGTAATATAGGTACAAGGGATTGTGTCTTGGTCATCGTGATTACACTGTAACTCCGCCCCTGGTCGAGGCATGTCCGCGGACGTGAAAACAGGCACCAAGGCACTACCCATCCAAATTCTTTCCCGAATGAACACACAAAACCTCAAAGTCCCCCCAAATTTGGGGTGAAATCGGGGCCCTCCCATCCATGCCACATCTGCAAAAAGAATACTCATGCCCCCTCCCCCGCACTCTATCTCTCCACTTCCCACTCTTTCTCTCTTCCATGCTATGCACTCACCATGCCGACCGAGAAGTTCAGTCGCCTCCTCGCCAGTCTTCACAGCCAACTATACTCCGTCGATGCCCCTCCTCTCTATGTCGTCGCCACATCTCCTCTATCTGTCACTCTTCTCTCTCCCGCCATTCCATATCTCTGTGCCACAACCGTCTAGCCTCTCTCATGCAGGAACGTCTCTCGTTCTCAAGCATGCTAGCCTGCGCTTCATCCCCATTGTTTCCGTGGTTGTGCACAAAGCTCTGGCCATCACAACACACGCAGCCTCATTTTATTGCAAAGTTTTAAAGTGCCAAAGTTTGGCCACTGACAAACAGGGTAGAAATGGGAGATGCCCTAAAATCACATCAAGGTGAACATGGTGTTATAAACGACAAGCAATTAAATGATAAACTAAAGCAAGATCAACACACGGGGAAACAAGATTTTAACGTGAAAAACCCTTCCAAGTAGGAAGAGAAACCATGAGCGCCAGCCAGCAATACTTCAATATATCGGATGAGGTTACAAACGCCGAGATTTACAACATGCCACTTATCCTAAACCGGCGGCTTATAAGAGTTTATATAGCTGTGAATTCCTAAGTTGGCAGAAGTCCGACTCGGTAACGATCCGTACTGCAGGGGTTTTGCTCCAGACTCCGCTCCATTCGGCCCAAATGCCTTCGCTTCGCTCATCAGAAGTTAGTATTTATATATATTTATATGAATTTGAATCGCAATAAAAACAACACATGGTCGGGCACGTACCACTCGAATAACATTTGCCTTGCTCAGCTGGCTCACGACGCGCCATGGATGATCGTCTCTCCGAGCTGTCTTGCCCGGGCAGTCGCCTGGTCCGCTCCGCGAACAACGGGGCGCCAACTCACAATCAGCCGTGCCGGCGCCGCACTATGCACGACGCGTGCACTCCGTCCCACCGACACCGTGGCCCCGTCGCCAGCACTCCCCAGCCCCACCCGTCGGCGACCGCGCTCGCCGTGGCCGTGCGTCCCACTCGGCTCCCACTCGTCCCGTTCCGAGCCGACGCTTCCCTCACTCACCCCACCACCCACACTAGTCCACAGAACCTCACCGTCGTGTTCGGTCAAAACCCACCGCCCCAAAACGCTACAAAATCCGGTACATTCTCCAGCAGACGCTCGCTACAGCGCTCCAGCGTGCCGTGCTCCAACCAAAGGTGGCGGCAGCGGCTTCGAAGATCGAGGGATAAGCTCCGTTCCGTCCGCGAGACCGGCCGGCGGCGGGCGATGGGGGACGACTCGGACGGGGAGGCGGAGGAGTACCTGTTCAAGGTGGTCATCATCGGGGACAGCGCGGTGGGGAAGAGCAACCTGCTCTCCCGCTACGCGCGCAACGAGTTCAACCTCCACTCCAAGGCCACCATCGGGGTGGAGTTCCAGACCCAGAGCATGGACATCGACGGCAAGGAGGTCAAGGCCCAGATCTGGGACACCGCGGGGCAGGAGCGCTTCCGCGCCGTCACCTCAGCCTACTACCGGGGCGCGTTCGGCGCGCTCCTCGTCTACGACATCTCACGACGGTCCACCTTCGACAACGTCGGAAGGTGGCTCCAGGAGCTCAACAGTACGTACTGCTCTGCTCGCCCCCTTATTACTCTCCGCCCACCCCAACTGCTTCCTCTTGCTTGATTAAATTAGCTCCCACGCTTTGCTTGTTGTGCTGTCTGTTAGTACTAGCTTGGATCGACTGATTCCTTAAAACATCGCCTAGATCTGGACTGATTCTGATTCTGGGCGGCGTCCCCTCGAAAGGGACACTAGTAGAGGATCACCATTTTGTCTCAGCCACCTTGTAGACGCCTAAATGGTAAATGATTCGATTGGGTGTTTTCAAATAGAATTGTTACACCGGGCTGGTTGAGCGACCTGTCCTGAATCTGCTCGTTGCCTCTTTTGGGATTCGTCATTGAAGTAGAATGCATCCTTTCCTTGGGACTGCTAATTTGTGATGATCTATATTTTGCAGCTGCACATTTCTGTCATGGGGGCTGCTTACTCAGATTAGCTCTTCAGTGTTAAGATATTCAAAACATGATTCAATTGTCTGGTTGTTTCTTGTTGTGTTTATAAAATCTAGAATTTGTCCTGATCGATATCCTCCCATCACTCTGATTATGCTTCATCTATATGGTTGTTGCAACCTGCGTGCATGCCAGTCCCTTTTTACAATGGAATTGATACATACAGATTTGTGCTTTCTATTAAGCAGGGGCTTCTGGCCTTTCCTCTAAAAATAGAACTGATATACACGAGAGCATGATTTCGGTCACCCTTAAGTTTGTTCGTGGTTTCAGGCCAAACTTCTTGATATATGTGCTGGCCACCTTTCATTCCACATTCCCCTTAAAATTTTGCATGAACCGATGTATCAGAAGTTCTGGGCATGTTGCTGTTGAAACCGGCCAACCACCATGGAAAAAAAATGCATTGTCTAGGTTCATTTATTTTATGTACATGGAGACTTTAGCTAGGATGCATCACTCTTCTGACATCGGAGGCTGCTTAGCTTGAATTTATTCTTCAGTGTTAAAGGATGTTCGAAACAGAGTTGTTGTTGTCTGGTTGTTTGTTCTTGTGTGTAGACACCATAGAATTGGCCTGATCGATATCCTCCAATTACTCTGATTGTGCTTTGTCCATATGTTTTTTTTTTGCAAATGTTGTCCATAAGGTTGTTGCAACAACATGAATGCCATTTTCTTGTTACAATAGAATTGATACTCAGAGCATGATTTAAGCCACTCCTAAGTTTGTTAATCGTTTGAGGGTATACTTTTTTTATTGGTGCTGGTCACGTTTTATTCCCTGTTTCTTCTTGGAGGCAAATTTTGAGCATGTCGCTGTGGGAACCATTCAACCAACATGCAACACATGGATTTCTAGGTTCAGTCCTTTCATGTGCATGTGGATAAGCTCATCCTTGATTACAAGTTGCAATCTGTGTTTTACTGCCAATTGGTATGCCATGAAATTCACAGGGTGGTATTGGGGACATCCTACTTGTCCTAGGTAACTACTACATTTTTAGTTACGGAGTAGCACACTAAGTATTGCAGCAGATTAAAAAGGTATTACAGTGTTATGAATGTACCAATAAGCACCATGATCGGCAATTCTACATTTTACTGTTTGTGGTTCTCCTTGTCTTTTTGTGTGTTTCTTAGAATTTTGCATGAACCGATGTATCAGCATGCAATTAACAGACTAAAACTGAAAATGATATGGATGCTATGCTGTGTATGCTTTGTGCCCAAAAGTGTTTAATGATTTTGTGCCTATTGGGCATTGGCTGTTGAAAATAACTAGATTGGATGGATATGGGTAATGGATGTATTGAAAGGTCTCATATATGATGAGGATTGGGGACTACTGTTGTATGGATAAGATCATAAGATTGTGCTCATAGTACTCGCAAGAAAAAAGCTGTACTCACAGTGACACTATGCTTAGATGTGGATTGGGCGTGATGGTTTACTTACTGCTAGTTTCTCACACTATACCTACTACTAATGATATCCTTGATTACCTGGTTTCATTTCGCTAACTCAAAGGGAGAAACTCCTATTCCTTGGGAGAACTTACTATGTAAGAACCCATAATGATGTGCCATGTGTTACCTTCTTATTTGTTCTCCAAACATATTTACCACTTTTGATGGTTCTGTTTTCTTGTTCAATGCCTTTCACTGCTCGGTTTCTACATTTCTATATGATGTAGACAATGACATGTTAGATTGTTAGTCCTTGCACTTATGGTTCTGTACAGCGGTGAACACTTTGCATACCGTGTGTATTTTCTGCTGATGTAACTTAAATCTATCCTCAAATCCAATGCAGCTCATTCTGACACAACGGTTGCCAAGATGTTGGTGGGCAACAAATGTGATCTGGAGAACATCCGTGAAGTGCCTGTCGAGGAAGCCAAAGCACTTGCGGAATCTGAGGGACTCTTCTTCATGGAGACGTCTGCCATGGACTCGACGAACGTGAAGACGGCGTTCGAGCTCGTCATCAAGGAGATCTACAGCAGCGTGAGCAGGAAGATCCTGAACTCCGACTCTTACAAGGCGGAGTTATCCCTCAACAGGGTGAACATCGACGAAGATAACTCAAAAAACAGCCAGAAGCAAACAAGCCGGTTCGGGTGTTGCTAGCAAAACCTTCGTACATTGTTGATTATTGGGTTTTTACTGAGACGTCGTGTTTTTTGGGTCACCGGTATTGTTTGTAAACCTGTAACCAAAGTGCGGTTTTGGTTCTGTTTACACATCTGAGTTAAAGACGGACTTTACAGGGTGGGAGAAGGATAGTTGTGTTACTCTAAGATTGGAGACGAACTGTTTCTCGCTGTTAACTGAAAAACCGTGCGGCTAAAGTTGTCATATTTGCGAAATTGTAATGAAGCTCAGCCTTTTTTTTTTTTTTTGCGAAATGAAGCTCAGCCTTTTGTTCCGTCTTTCATACATCGCAGCTGAAAGCATCGAGAAAAGCTATTCCGGGGTGTCAGCTAGTCGTAATTCTACAAAGATTCCGGTCCTAATTCTACAAAAATGCAGATCCCGGTCCTAATTCTCCAAAAATAAAGATCCCGGTCATGATTCAATTTTGAATATGTCACAGGTGGTCCTATGCTTACGGAGTTACCGGAGCAGATTTGACCGAGTTGGTGATAATTATGCAATTTTCCCATGCCTTCTAATTTCGCGCCTTCTATCGTCAAGTGCACCAGTTGGTAAACGAAGTTGGGCAATCCTTGTTAAAGACCTCTGGACCCCAAACCAGATAAAGTGGAACGATGGTCTCATTGACACCATCTTCAGACAGGCCACAACTCTTGTTACCAAGAACACACCTATATTCAGAAAATGCATTTTTTTTTTGATAAAGGGAGATTTATTACTTAAAAGTTTAAGTATTACACCTAGCCTCTGCATAATCAAGATGCACACAGCCAAAAAAAGTCTGAAGTTCGAAACATAAAAAGACGAATTACATATCATAATGGGAAATTGTAAGAACGCCTATGGTGGTGGAGGGCCAATTCGCAAATTATGCTGCCATCCATGTCGGGATAAAAAGTCCCTCGCCGTATCCTCCAGTCTGGTACACACCTCCATAAACAGGTCTCGATGCCCCACACGTTGCAACTGAGACCACGAACGGAGAGTATCAGTAGTCCTGTAGATAACCTGCATAAGAGAACAATTTTTATCATTAAAAACCTTGTCATTTCTATATAGCCACAACGACCATATTACGGCAAGCGCTCCCATCCTAATAAGTTGTTTGAACCTATTATCCACCCCATTCAGCCAATTGCCAAAAATATTGGCAATGCTTTTGGGTGGGTAAATAGTAGAACCTATCTGGATGATGGACCATATAGAACTAGCAAACTTGCACTCGAAGAATAAGTGTTTGATTGTCTCGTCTTTATGACAGAAGACACACTGTTTACTTCCATGCCAATTACGTTTTGCAAGGTTGTCTTTAGTAAGAATAACTCCTCGACGAAGATACCACGCAAAAACTTTGTTTTTTAGTGGAATCTTCATCTTCCAGATTTTCTTATTATTATCAACCGGCACATCTGGTTGGATAAGAGCTGTATACATTGAGTCCACTAAGAATTTACCACTATTGTGTAAATTCCACCGAAACTCATCAGTCACTTGTGTCAAATTGACAGAAGCCAGACGCTGAAGTAACTCGTGCCAAGCGACCAGTCTGGGACCAACAAGATCTCTTCTGAACGTCACAGTTGGAGTATGGTCTACCAACACTTGAGCGAACGTATCACTCTTGTGACGTCCTTGGACTATAGCGTATAACGCTGGATATTGTTCTCGGAGTGTGGTAGTACCTAGCCACTTGTCCTCACAGAACCTTATCTCTGACCCATCCTTAATGGACAAAGAACCATATGGGAAGAAGAATTTCTTCGTCGCCATTAGGCCAGCCAAAAAATGTGAATCACCTGGTTTCCAAGAAACCTGTGATAACGCACTTGAGCCAATGTATTTCCTCCTAAGAAGAGTTTGCCACACCCCATCTTCGGTCAGAAGCTTAAACAGCCACTTATCAAGGAGGGCTCTATTCTTGACCTCAAGATCATGAATCCCTAGACCACCATGGTCCTTAGGGCGGCACACTACATCCCATTTGTCAGCCGATATTTCTTTTTTTCACTACCCCTTGCCAAAAGAATCTAGATCGAAAGTAATCCAATCGATGCAAGACTCCCTTTGGTAACTGGAAGAAGGAGATCATATACAGTACCATATTAGTTATGACTGAATTAATGAGCACCAACCTACCACCCAGGGATAATAATTGTGTTACTTCGGTTTTTAGTATAGTTGTACTTGTGTTACTTCGATTTCTTTTGTGTATTTGTACTTTCATGTACTTGTAATTCATGTGAGAATTTTTCTTCATACTTTGTTATGCGTACTTAAAAAATAATTAGAAAATAAAAGAAAAATAGTAGAAAACACGCCCGTGGTGATGTATCTTCTCAAACCTCAACCTTCCGCTGGTTTACCCGAAACGTGGGTTGTTGGCTTGTCACGGCTGGACCGCCATGAGAAGATGAGCCATTGGTATCTGGGCGGGTGTCCACCTTGTACAATACAGTAGTAGTTTTTCTCAAAATTAAAAAAACAGTAGTAGTACACCAGACTTTACGGATAGAGGATGGTGTGCCACATCCAACTGTCAAGCAGGGCTCCACTGTGAGTAGAGCTCGAAAGGATGTTCAGAAGTACATGCTGACGATATGTGGTGACAACTGGAAGATGGTGAACTGTGTTAGGTTCGTGCTTGGAGCATGAAAAATATGATTTCCTCCTCCGACATCGTTGAGTGGGGGTATCAGATCTGTAGTTTGATGGCGTGTCCGAGGTGCCGTTCCAATCTGATTCTTTCAATGGTAATGACTTTGCCTTTGGCAAGCTACTTCGTAGATCTGTAAAGCCGTAGATTTGCGATTGGGTCTCGTCGAATTTGGATGAAGAGGTGATTTATCGATTGTCTTTGAGTGGCTGCTGCGTTGGTGCCGGAGTTGTGCGACAAACATTGGTATCTTGATTAGTGTTTTTTTTTCTATCCGTAGCATTTTTCTTTTTTTTAGATAAAAGGCTGTTCAGGCCCGACTTTGAATTAACAAAGTAGCATTTTTCTTTCCTGAGGATTCTTTCTGTAAAAGTTAAGATCTCCTACCTTTTCAGTTTTGTCAGGTTAGTGTTTACGTAGCTTGTAGCTTGAAATTTATTTTATAAATGAGACACATATTACATGCAAAAAAAAAAAAAAAACTGCCAAGCAGCGCACGACATCCCTTCGTTATCTGAAGTCAAATCTCTTGCACCGCTGCCAACAGAAGGCATTACCTGTTGCCAGAACACTAGTATTATGCAACCCAATGTTAGTGCCAAGCACGTAAAGACCATATAAACCTAGTTGACCTTGTGCTATACTGTTGCCTCTCCCATTTCCCAGCCATAGCGCTCGACGTGTGTGCCAAAGCCAAAACACAACCCGACCCGATTCGTACTTGCTGCACCAAAGATCAATCCAATGCAGGATTCGGTGGTGAGGATGGGGCCTTGCGGCGGCGGCGGCGGCCACGAGAGGGACATGGACATGCGCGGCGTCAACCGTGTCGTCAAGGTGGTGGTCCGCCACGGCGACACCGTCGACGCCATCTCCGTCCTCTACGAGCGTAACGGCCGGGAGGAGTGGACCGACCTGTGGGGCGGACAAGGCGGGACGCTCTCCGAGGTATGCATGCGCACGGTGACGCTGGTGATCGATGGACCTAGCTAGCTTTCTTCGTTTAATAACTGGTTCATCTGGATGATGCTCGATCAGATCTGCCTGCGGCCGGAGGAGCACTTCACCAGCGTGGTGGGCCACTACGGCGAGTTCGACGGCAGCTTCGGCGTGAGGTCGGTCACGTTCGTCAGCAACCGGCGCAGGTTCGGGCCGTATGGGCAGGAGGACGGCGTGCCGTTCGCGCTCCCGGCGGCCGGCGGCAAGATCCTCGGCTTCCACGCGCGCTCCGGCCGCCGCCTCGACGCGCTCGGCACCTACGTCAAGATGGGTCATCAGTCGTCGCCGACCACGCCACGGTGCTGATAGACCATGGCTTTCCTCATACAAGTTCATTTGTTGTACTGTACGTGCGTACGTACGTAGTATATCTCACTAGTTACGGATGCATGCGATTTATCATTTCATACTTTGTGTTTTTCTCACCATGTACTGCATGTATGTACTCCCTCTTATCCAAATTACTTGTCGCGGAAAGAAAGCTGCGCCGGTAGAAATTTGTAAAGAGACGACGACAATAGTTTCGGATCGGAGGGAGTATCATAATTCACAGTTCGCTCAGAATTATAGTACTGCTCAGAATTATAGTCTATACTACTATTAAAAGAGCAAACATGTTGGGATACATTAAATCTTGTCCGTTCAACTTTCAATCAACGATCCAGATCGCTCCAATGTTTGACAACTCAACACACCTTTTCGTTCTGATTGTATTTGATTATATTTACAAGGATTGCCACAGCTAGATAAAACACCAGCGTGCGTGTGAGACGCCGCCGTCCGGCAAGGTCCGCGCGGAGCACCACGTACCGGACGTCGGACTGGTCGGCGCCTAGGTCGTCGCGAGGCCGCATCTCGGGCCACTCCTCCGCTCCCCTTCCCCACCACCCGCCCATCGCCCCCATCCCCGGCCCTCCCCGTGCCCCTGTGCCCGGCGCCGGCGACGATGACGAGGTCGAGTACGAGGTATCCGACGACCACGAGCGCGCGGTACAGGAGCTTCTGCAGTGGCGGCGCGCCTACGCCATGGCCGTGCCTACCAACGACTCCACCATGCGCGCGCGCCTCCGCCGCCTCGGCAATCCCATCACGCTCTTCAGGGAGAAAGAGATGGAGCGCCGCGACCGCCTCCGCGCACTCATGGTCCGCCTCGAGGCCGACTGCCACATCGACCTTCTTCCGCGCCGGTGCGGCCGTGCAACCCAGCTTCGGCCCACCTTCTTCCAGGTCGGCGCGGGCCACATGCTGCTTCCCGCCGCCGGCCTTGCACGCCTCCCCAAGATCCGCCATGATTCTTCGACGCAAGCCACCATCGCGCCGCTCGGCTTCCCGCATCGCGCCTCCGATTCGCCGCGTCAAATCGGGTCCCCCGAGCCACACAACCTTGCCCCGTCCCTCCCCATACTACCGCCGCCGCCGGCTTTGGCTCCTGGCGCAGTCGCGGCATCTCCCCGGCTACTGGCGCCGTCCAGTCCGTCTCGGACCCCCATCTGCTCCCTCACGCGCACCAGTTCGTGATACCACGCGCTGCCGCCGGCCTGGTTCCCCGTTTCCAGTGAGCTGGGCTCCTGCGCCGCTCTCCCTTGGCTCCACGCGCCGCGGCTGGGAGTCTCCCTGACCTGCCCCTTTCCGCATCATCGGCACCACATCAGACTGACAGCGGAGCAGTTCGTGCACGCAGCAGTAACGAAGCAGCGGTTCTTGAGTCGAGGCAGAGTAGCTTTTTGGATAGAACATACACTAGGTAATTTTGTAGTGATTCTATTCTATGCATCCGCTACGTTCGGCGGTGTTGCTGCCATCTCTCTTTGTGCGGTAGCTGCTGCTATTCACTCTCAGTCAGTTGTCTGTTTCTATATCTCTCACACACTGCTCCGTTCTCTCTTATGTGTGATTATTTTGCTGGATATATGCTGCAAATGATTTTAGATGATATAGCAGGAACCTTTTTGAAGTACACATAACCGGTGGAAATATATAAAGAGAATAGTTAGAGATGATCTCCAAATTAATACGTATTCTTAAATTGACAGTACAAAAGAGACGGTACACATTTTCGTACAACATTTATACAAGATTTTATTCCGTGAAGATGTCGTGGTTTTTCTTTTGTGGAATAGGTTTGTGCGCCTGCATGACACATTTTTCTCTCTTCTGTGCGTGCACGGGCATGTCTGCTAGTTAACTAAAAAAAGAAAAAGAAAAAGAAAAGATACATGCCTCAGACCAGAATGTTTCGGCGAACCCGCCGCTTGCACGCACAAACCGCAACATTTTGGGCATTTGGCCCAATGCGCACCAGGCGCCAAAAACCAGAGTGATTGGGATTCACAGGGCCTGATACGATTGCGCAGCTTGGGCCGGCCGGGACCACACATTAGCTAGGCTTCCCCCCGGTACAAGCCACAAATGGCTACATCCATGGACCATGGCCCAACAGCAATACTAGCAGGATTCTAGAACCCGACCTAGTGCCCTTGCCAGTGCTATATAGGTGAAGTGAAATCATAACTTGCAGAAACAAGAAGGAAAACCTTGTTTTAACTAACGGCGGTCCGACGGATCCCATCGTCGTACAAAAATCGGACACTAAGTGTCGTATGCAAAGCAGTTTCGAAATAAAAAACATCATTCTCTTCCATGCAACATGTTTTAACTAACGGCCTACAAGTTGCGCAACGGACCAAGGTCTCAAGGTAGCTACTACTATTGCCCATGGTCCATGGACCATGAACCTACCTGCTAGCTTGTAAGTAGGGTGCTGAATCATCAAGACACATGTCCCATATATCACTGTGCTGTGTTGGGGTAGCCAGCGGAAGGAGACACCCTACCAAGAATTCAGCAGCCTCTGCCCCCTTTCAGCTTCGGCAAAACTCTGCTCCTAAATCCAAAGGCAATGCGCACACTAGTACTGCGAATTGGAGTAACTATATCGCCGGTAGACGGACCACAACTGCTAGGTGGCGTGCACACTGTCGCCGCCCACCGTAGTGCTGGGCCTCTCCGGCCGGCCGCGGCAGACAAAGTCTAACGGTATCCGACCACCGACCGGATCGTCCTTGCTCTTTCCTGCAGCTCGTTTGGCCCACTATCTCATTTAATCGCAGGCCGGGCCGGCCGGCTACTTAGTTCAACTGTAACATAACAGCAAAAAATGTTTGGTTTGGTCTCTCGGCTGGAGTGCATACCAATTCAGCTTACTCCTCTTGGAATCCTTAAGCATGCATGATTAGTTGTCGATCAAGGACAGATTTGATCGGCCCCGTTAATTGCTGTCAATGCATGGTGAGAATGATTGACAGCTACATAAGTACTACACCGGATTCTACCCTTTAGTATCCAAAAGACTGTTCACATCTCGGTAGGAGGATCGATCGACCAGAAGCGATTCGCTAGCCTCCTGTTTACATCGAGAGATCAGAAATGGCAATCAATGGCGGCCGGTAATCATGGCTTGCACCAATAACAGAAGAGGAAAAGATCTCTAGATGCGGCGGAGGAGGGAAGACATGGTAGCTATCGGGCACGAGGCACCATCATATCATGAGCACGCCTTGGAAAAGTCGAACCGGAGCGCTGCCATGCCTTGCCGCCTCCGGCTGCGAGCAAATGTGAGTCGTTTCAGACAGCGCCGCGGGCACCTTCTGATCGAACACAGGCCGGAAAATCAGCAGCTCCACCAATGCCAATCGGACCTATCCACCATTTCTGACTCCCTTTCTCTCCCGAAGAACCGGGACGACGACTGCCCTCCGATGATGGTCCTATCCATTCTTCCATGGATAAGATGACTGGCAATCCGGCATGGACATGCATGGTTGGCCATGGCAACCTCAACCACGCTCTTTCTGGGCCACGGCAATATTGGCCTTGCAAGGACCTATACCAGTTGGCACCAGCCACACGCGAAAAAAAGAAAGGTTAACACCGTGCTTCCAGTAGATAATAAGCTCATGGCATGCATCAATGCCATTGCGGACCAGATCTTGGAGAGTGTAGCACAAAGCGTTAATATCTCGCAGCACTTTGGAGCGATCTCCCCCATCGATCCCAAATGGGAGTTAGCTGTGGCATCTCATGATCCCACCGGATTGTCTTACTTCGCATCGGGCAAACGGTACACTTGCGCGTTGCCGGGGAGGGGCCCCGGAATCGGGTCCGACGGCGACGCCCGACCTAACAACTAAATTCGGGATTCAATCATTGCGACCCGTAATCATTGTTACCCGGATCGGTCGATCAATCCGCTTCTTTTCCTTCTCCGATCGACCGGTTCTTTCTTTTGGCCATTTGAGCTGAGCGAAAATTGGCACTGAATTTTGTTCATCTCTTTCTTTCGTTTCTGATTTGATTGCTCCGCCATCCAAGCAATCAACCCAAGTGCATGGATATATCGACCAATCATACGCGGAGGTCATGATGGAGGCGCGTGGGTTCGATTCAATTCCTGATTGATCATCAATTAACCATGGATCGTTGTTGCTATTATCGATCGGTCACCAGATGGAGGAACCAGCGCCATACCCTCGGATCTAGCAGCTACAGTTTCCGCCGGTGCAAGCATGGACGATGGAATCATGCATGCATATATAGAATGATCGCTGCATCGCCTATCCGATCGCCGTCGTCGTTTTCAGTCGCAAACCGGTCGATCGGGGCGTACGTCGTCCGAGAACGACGCCGTTCGACGCCGACGCGCCGGAAACCCTTCTCCAGGAAACAGATTTGGTCTCGGGTTCCTGCCTAGCTTACGCGCAGATCTAGAAGAGAGCTGTCGAATGATCAGCGGACGTCTCAACTTTCATTCAGGCGTATTACTATTTGGGAATTTACTTCGTGCATGGTGCATGCATCACCCCTAGGAGGGCGATCTGGTGGTGGACCATGCAAAGACTGTAGTATGTACTGTAGGATGCAAACTAGGTCCGATCCAGCTCGACGAGATGTACCTTGTGCTTGACCAGATGGAGCGCAGGAAGGATCGAGCATGTGATGCTTGTGCGGATTCGCGTGGCGGTGCCTGCACCGCAAATGCACGGCACGCACCGAAACAAAGGAATTAACACGGTCACTTTTAGAGTTTTTTTTTATTCGCATGATTTTAAAAACACAGTAATCACTACTGGAAAATGTGTCGCTACCGGGGATGCTAGTCTTCGCACCTGCGAACGCTCGCATGATTCCCCGACAAAAGTCGCCAGGAGGAGAAAGAAGACCGTGCGCCGTCAGAGAGGAAGAAGACCGCTGCCACAGCCACCGCCAACCGAACCACCGTCCACACCGCCTGCGGCCGACGCGCCGCCTCACCGCCCCGCCCTGCGTCGAGCTTCTCCTCCGCCGATCCGTCGCCGCCCCCGGCAATCTCCTATAAACCCACTGGCATAAGCGACCCCCGCACCCCCCCAAAGTTAAGTTTCTCCTCGCCGTCGCCTCCGGCTCGGCCGTGCGCGAGGAAGGAGGAGAAGAGGTGCGCTAGGAAGAAGTCAACGCGAGGGACGCGCGTAGATAAGCTTTCCTCGTTGCTACCGACATACCTAGGCTTTGCCAAGTGCCAAATCACAGGACAGTACTCGGCAAAGCAGCCGAATACCAAGTGGGCCCAAATAACACTCGGCAAATTACTTCTTTGCTGACTCTTGTCTATGGCGGCACTCGATGCAAAAAAAAAAGTCGGCGGACACCCATAAAAGCACTCGACAAAGACGCTTGCCACGCAGACGGCACCGTGACGGTGCGCGGTGTTTGCCGGCGACACTAGGCGCGAAATGATTTTTGGTTTGCCACTATTTTTTGAGTGTTTGCCGAGTGTCTTCTGAACGACACTCGGCAAACATTATGCGCGAAATATTTGGAAATTTGCCGCCAATCTTTTACGTTGTTTGCCGAGTGTCATGTAGACGATACTTGGCAAACCCTAGGCAGGAAATTATTTTCGCCTCGCACGAGTTGTTCCCGCCTAGTGTTTGACGTGTGTCGAGTGTCTAGGTTAAAGATACTTGGCAAACAGGGAAATTTTTCCGCCTTTTCCATTCACTGCATTCACGCCTTTTTTTCTTTCTCCCACTTTCTCAGCCCGCACAACCCATATATATACATAGCCCATTTCTTAGCCAAGTATTCTTGATAGCCAGTAAAGTTATCGATTCCAGTAGTGCATATGGTAAAAGCAAGATTTTAATATCATGCTCATTTTAATCCTACAAGATTTCTTACGTACCAAAGTTATTTCTGATCCCAACACAAGAAAAACAAAATATTCTTTCCCTCAAAAAAAAAAATCTTATAAAAGGGGTTTGACTGGATGTTAAACGGAATTCCTGCCGAGATGTGATTTGTGATGATCTGTATGTTCAGCCTCTTCGCGATCGGGTGTTCAGATTTTCAGTTTCTTCTAAGGCAGTGGGCTTTTTTGTTCATGCCTTACGATCATATTCCTGCCCGCAGTTCAAATGTTTTTTTCATACTTGGGGTAATGCGGGTCCTAATTGGATGAATGAGTTCTCTCGCTGGCAAAGTGAATGTAACAGTGAATGGGTTCTGGTTAGTCCGAGCAAGCGGAGAACTGACACTGCGTTACTTGCTCTGAAACGCAAGCCTGCAAAGTCCATTCTGCAGCGCCATCATGCAAGCAAAGCTACACGCTCTCTGTCTTTTGCATCTGTGATCTCGTATGAGGCGTGTGTAGGCTATTCTTGTCAGACAAGCAATGCCGATGAGTCGGGTACTTCAAGTTCCTCCAAGGAGCCCAAAGCAGATGAGCAAGTTTCACCCTTGCAGTTTGGTTCAGTTCAATTTGGATCAGTGATAAGTTCAGATAAGCAGGTTGCAGGGCTGCAGTTTGGTTCAGTTCAAAGTTCTGTCTCCAGAGCGGCAATCTCGGGTTCGAATCCACAGGATCGGTCCCATGGGAAGATATCAGTAAATGACTCGGTTGAAGAAGACTTCTCTAGTGGGCCGGAAACACAGAAAGGGTATATCGGGCTTGAACAGCTAGTAGATGAGGTAGCTTTTGGGTTTTGGGACTGCAGTAGATGTCTTCAGATGGGTCACATGTTTTCCTCCTGCACGAATAGAGTACGTTGCCGTCGCTGCTACCGTCTGGGGCATTTTAGGAAGAATTGTGAACAGAAAGGAAAAACAACACAAGTCTGGGTCCCCAAGGTTCGAACAGAGAATATAGTTCCAGAGGAACGCGCCAGTAATCCTAAGGATTCATTGCCAAATCCTCCAATCTCGCCTGTCTTGGCCTCTCTGCTGAGAATCCCGTCCCCTCCGCCACAGCCTTCCTCGCATCTTCACGACCCTTTTGCAATGGCGGACTTCAAGCTTGATCCGATGAGATGGGTGCCGTAGGACACAACATCATTGACGGTGGACCGACATGTCTTCCTCGCATGTTCTACACTCCAGCAGTTCGTCCGCCGCGCCGTCATGACAAGTTCTGTGTCGGAATCCTGGAGCCACAGCCGCAGGTTAATGAGGAAGATTTCTGGAGAGAACAGGTCAGCTTATATATTCAGCAACATCTTCAGGGAGCTTTAGTTTCAGCTCAACCATGTCTATTTGGGATCGGTTTGTTTGAGCTGTGTAGCGCTGCGGCTGTCTCCGCTCTTGTCCAACATGGCCCGTTCCCGATGCAGCATGGACTCACTGTCAGGTTTGTTCATCATGATGATAGAGTCAATCATAGGGTGGTACAGGGTTCTTGGACTGGATGGCTTATGTTCTTGGGAGTGCCGCTTGATTACCGCAATGCTTTTGATATATCAAATGCAATTTCGACCTTTGGCACTTTTCACCACTGGCACCAACAAGATGCTGCAGAGGACCGTACTTTGGTGTTTGCCTCTTTTTCATCACCTGCTTTGGTTCCGAGAGAAGTAGTTTTGGCAATTTTAGCAACTCGGGTGCTGTGGAAAGAGAGACTTGGACAACAGCTTGCTACATTCTAAGTGCAGATCTTACAGACCCCACGCCGCTAGATGGCAATCCCCACCCTCTGTCCGGAAATCTGTTAGCAGACCAGAAGTGGTCTGCTCTCCGGCCTTTCCCTGAGTTGGGTTTGAACGGGCTTCAGCGGCAGCCAGAGGCAGAGCAACAACAAGATGCAATGAATGTGGGAAATCCAGTTGAGGAAGTTGTCCAGGAGTCGATGGAAGCGGTGCCCTTGGGACCAATGCAACACGAGCATTTCAATGTGATGCAGATTAGCATGGCGATGCCTGTTTTTGGTCATGTACTTCCTCCGAGTATGCAATGGGAATGTGCTTTCAATTCTGTTATGCCAACGCTGCTGACTTCACATATCCCACAGGGTGTCTCTATGCCACCAATCCAATCTGTCATTCTCTCTAAGCGGTCTTGGACAATTGCCTTTGACCAACATATAAGTTTCACTGTCAAGGAGCATGCACTGTCAGCTGTTGCTGCGAGACTTTTGGTTAGGCGCCCTGTTGCTCGCACACTCTGTTTTGATCAGACAACAAATGATAAGCTAGATGAGGCTGTTTGTGTTTTCAACTCCCCTGAGCCTACTACAGTAAAGAAGAGGCGTGCCCGTACGAAGAAAGCTGATACCCCGACAGTGGATACAGGGCTCCGTCGCAGCACACGTATCAGATCCAAGCTGGATGGACATAGGCCAACCCCGTTGGTAAAGCCTTCTGCTCCGCGCAAGAAAAGCAAGCACACACCGATTCAGAAGAAGGCCACCAGGGGAAAGGCAAAGAAGCAGGCAGAAGATCCGATCATGCAGGAAACTCCATTAACACTGCTGCAGATTGTGGGCAATGCACTGGGAATTGACGAGGCCAAGCTAACAGAGGAGGTGCTTAAAGCTGCTCCTGAAAAGAAATCATCAAAGAAGGGTTAATAATGTGTTTACAACCATCTACTAGAAAGTGGTGGGTGTTTTGCTGGAATGTACGAGGTTTGAATGCTGAAACACGACAACGAGAAGTTAGATCTAAAATAGAGGAAAGCCAATGTTCAATAATATGTTTGCAAGAAACCAAATGTGAGTTCATTGATCAGAGATTCATCAGGAAATCTGCTCCTAAAAGATTTGATAACTTTGTGTACGCTCCATCGAATGGAGCATCTGGAGGCATGTTGGTTCTGTGGAGTTCTGCTGTCTTTTCTGGCACGCTGATTCAAATGACTAGTAATGGCATTGTTGTTGAGTTTACGTCTACGCATAATGCTGAGACTTGGACCTTAGTTAGTGTCGTGGTGGGATCACGGCAGATGCCATAGGTATGGCTAAGATGGGGCCGAATGGTCGTTGGGGGAATCCGGGGAGGGTTTATGCACTCAAGAAGTGCACACGCAAGAACACGCAAGAACACGAACGAAGAACCAAGAAAGCAAGAACACAAAGCACACCACGATGTACCCTGCTTCGGGGCCCTCTTGTGGAGGTAACACCCCTACTGCAGCACTATCCTAGCCAGTGTATAGCTCAGAGTGACAAGTACAAGCTGCTCCTCGAGCTGTATGACGCTACAATGGTGAGAACTCGAGGTAGAAGATGGAGCTAGACGGGAGGAAGAAGGCACTCCGAGCTGAGTCCGAGGTGTTTCCGGGGTGTTCCGAGCTTCCTCTCTCTCTCTCTCTCTTGATCAACTAGTTCCAGCGCGGGGGGGGGGGGGTCTCCCTCTAGCAGGAGGGGGTGAAGCCCACTATATAGGCCAGCCGGGTTACCATTGTGCCCCTCGCAGAACACTGTTGCCATGCCTCTGCAACGGTCGCCACCGTACCACCGTACCTCGGTCAGGGACAAGACGTGGCTTGCCCATCTCCTGTAGCCTAACGGCAGAACTAGCATGTCCCCTCTGACCGAGACAGGACGTGGCCTGGCAGAGCTACCTCGTAGCCCTTTTCCCAGATCGCGTGGCCAGCGGTCAGAGACGTGCAGGCCCGCCGAACCCGGAGCACGCCTCTGCCAGCTCTTTGACAGACGCTCCCGTGTCAGGCGCTCTTGTACCCGGCTGGAAGTGACAGGAGCATTGACTCCTGCCCGACCTACAACCATCACCTCGGTTAGCTCGGTACGGATGTGACGGGCTCCGTACCTCGGGTCTTGCGCTTAATATCTTTTACCAGGTCGGATCTTACTTCCTCCCCACAGCTTCTCCTGCACTCAACACAAACCACTGCACTGAGGTAGTTAGGTCGGCTGAACATAGCTCGGCCAGTGAACCTCGGCCCTGGCCAACAGTATACCTCGGACCCCTCTGGGCCAAAATAGGTCGGCCTGTACTCTCCAGGTCAAGATGAAGCTCGGACCTTCCCAGGCCCAAACAGGTCGGCCCTTTCCGTACCTCGGCACAACTTCGAACACCACCTTATGCCAAGCCTTGACCCTACCCGGGGATACTCCCCCGACATTAGTCCCCGAAGCTGGTGCGGTCCTACGACCTCGGAAGGAGGGCCGTAGCAGGTTCAAAACAAGCATCACACCTCCTAAACCGACCTCCAACATAGTCACGCCGAGGTACCTCCCACACACCACCATCCAATCCGAGGTAGATATGCGAACTGAACTCTCCGAGCTATCTGACTCAGCACCATCTTGCCTCAAGATTTTCCGAGGCACGTGGCGAAGAATCTCTGCCCGGGCTTCGGAATCCGGACCTCTGAAAACCAGGTTCTGACCACACGCCGCCCTCGTCAGCCGGACCCACCGAACAGCGCACCTGCGCACTCAAGTACTTGACCGCCCCGACCCCTCGATTCTCGCGCTGACCAGCGCAGGAAATCCGGGGTAGGCGGTTGCCACCCTGCGGCCCACGATGTGGCCGATCGTGCGGCCACAAACCGCGTAACCGTGCGCCCACCCGCACACGATCCCGCGCCTTCCCGATAACCGCGCGGTAGTGGCGCAGTTAATGCGTGCAGTTACCGCACGCGGCTATAAGTAGGGCCCCACGGGCAACTTCGCCATCTTCTTCCTCCTTCAGTCGTCTCGCCTCCATCGCAACCAGTGCTGCTGCTTCCAGTCGAGAAGAAACGTGTTCCCGCCGTCGCCGACGAGCAGCTCCTTCGTCGCCGCTGCGACCGCGTCACCGGCGCCGCCCTTCAGCACCTCGTTTTCACGGTATGCACTCCCTTTCTTGATACCCTAGGCATTGCCCTAGGTTTCTTCCTCTTCGCGCTTTGGTTCTTCATATGTTCTTGAATAAAATTCTATTTACCTCCTCCGGTAGATCTTACTCGCATACTTTTTTGGGTAGAAACGAGTTTCATACCTCGGACTGACGTTCGCCTAGCATATATGTGCCTCTAGGTACATTAGATAGCCGTCCAACTCCTCCTGAGTTAGCCAGATATAGCCTTAGATTCCAGATTTACTTTTTCTTTGCTAAACTTCTGTGCATTCTTCTGCAGATTGATTCTGCCGAGATGTCTCCTCCTGAGACTTCGGAACAAACCGAGGTTCCAGACCTCGAACTGGAGGTCGGAGAACGAGCCGGCTGGGAAGGTTCGGATGTAACTCCGGACGAAATCCAGTGGCTCAGGGCGACTCGGCGGATTCCCGCCGGGGTAGAGTGTCGCCTGCCAGAGGGCGAACTCGAGCCTCAAGTCAAGGAAGGGGAACGGGTGGTCTTCGTCGCGCACTTCCAGCGCGGCTTCGGACTGCCCGTTAGTGATTTCTTCCGGAGCTTCCTCGACAAGTTCGGACTCCAGGTTCATCACCTCCCCGCCAACGCCATCACCACTCTCTCCTGCATCGTTTCCTTCTCTGAGGGATACCTCGGCCTCAAAGCCACGGTAGACCTCTTTTCTCGCTACTTCCAACTTAAGCGGCAAGTGATCCCGGATCCAAAAACAAGGATCTGCCCAAGCTACTAACCGCCTGCGGAGCAGCCATCGTAGCTCCTCGCCGAAACTCCATCTTCCCACGTATCGCTACTCCGGACACCGTTCGCAAGTGGCTCCGGACGTGGTTTTACGTGAAGAACTCCGGCGAAGAGGACTTCCTCAACCTGCCGGCGTTTAACCTCAGCCCTCCTACAGAAGCTCAACTGGGACTACACTCCCCCTCACAGCGAAATCAAGTCCATCCATGGGTATGTTGCGAAATGGCAGGACCCGGAGGACCCTGCGAACGACGGGAAAGTCCTGACGGCTGACGATCTGGCCTGCACATTCGTGAAGCGCAGGGTCTCCCCTCTCCAGGCGAGGACTCACAAGATCTGCCACATGAGCGGTCTTTATGATCCAACCCGCCATACGCACGTTGCACTGGACAACGCCGCGGTAGCTCGGCGAGTCCGAGCTATCACCAAGTCCAAGATCCTGACGCTTGGACATGGGGAAGGGAACCCCACTACAGGACCAAGCCACCAAAACAGGTACGCTATTCCGACGTTTTCTTCGGTACTCCTTTACCACCGAGGTCTTGCTACCGACGTTCATCTTGACCATTTTCTTCCTAACTCCTTTTCATATGTCTGCCATATAGCTGTTCTCCCGCCAGACCGCCGAGGATGGAGTCCATCCTGCGGACCACTTCGGCAAGGATCTCCTGTCGAGGACCCACCATCCAACGTGGATCCTGACAACGAGGATTACATGCCCATTGCCTCGGCCCGCGTCACCACCGCGGGTAAGCCTCAAGCACAAGCTTCAGTTCAAGAGATTTCGGATGACGAGGAGGGATTTCTCGTCATGGAACCAATAAACGCGGTACCTATCTCCTGCCTTCCTCACCTTCCGAACTTTACTCCAGCAACCAGCCGGAAACGCGCTGGTGCCGCAACTTCGGCCGCCGAACCATCCGCCACTGGAGCCTCCGGACCCACTGAGGCTCCGGTCAAGAGACGTCGGCTGAAGAAGTCCGGAAATCCTCCTCATGCCCGAGGGGGCAAGAGGTTTCCTACTCGGATGGGTAATGCTTTGCTTCTATAGCCAACATGTTTGTTGCTTAAACATATTACCTCGGTATTAACACTTAACCATCTTCCCTTCGTTGCAGTGACCCATAGACGTGGATCAGGAGGTATCCTCCATGACTGCACCCGTTGGTGCCTCTGAAGCCACGACCACCCCGACGAACTCTCGCCCCGATCTCCTCCACCGAGGTCTGGCCCGG
Source organism: Poa pratensis (assembly GCA_947311845.1). Classification (NCBI taxonomy): domain Eukaryota; kingdom Viridiplantae; phylum Streptophyta; class Magnoliopsida; order Poales; family Poaceae; genus Poa; species Poa pratensis. The sequence goes on along the minus strand of CAMZMU010000044.1, from coordinate 16,144,289 downwards.
CCTTGGAGAAATCTGCCCCACCCGAGGTCAGACTTCTCCGCGTCCTCAAACGGATGCGGGGACCAATCGCGCCAGAACTCCGGCTACCGCCTTGCCGGAGCCTCGACTCTCCCCCCGCAGCCAGACTGCCCGCAACCAACAGCAACAAGCATCAGCAGAAGCAACAGCAGAAGCAACAGCCCAAGCAGCAGCCCAAGCAACAGCCCCAAAAACCAGTTCGCCAGACTACCTTGCCGTTGGAGAAAGGCAAGGAGAAAGAGAAAGAGACGGTGAAGTCAAGGTCACCCCCAAACCAACATCTGGGTCTGGCACCCTGACTATCTCTTCTCCTTCAAGGATGCAACCGAGGTCTCCTCCCCGGTGACACGCCGAATTCCTCCATTCGCCGCACCCGTTGATGAGACTGCCCTCCGGCCGAAGAATATGCTCGGAGGGCATCTCTTATATTGGATAACCGGCCTGCTTCAAGCTCCGAGGCTGCTTTGGCCTTGGAGGCCTCGGTTAGGGGCATCGAGCAGGGCGGACCGTGGGGATATCCTCCTCTGCGCACTGACAGTGACCAGAGCCTCGGCTCCTTGGAACACTACAATGCAGACTGGAATTCTGCAGACGAGGTCTCCTCGGCCTCCCTAGCTGCTCCGGTGGCTGAGCATCCTGCGGGAAACAGCGCCTGCGGCCGAAGCGTACGACTACAACGCTGCCCTGCGTGCTGCTCAAAACATCGACGTAAGTCCTATTCTCTTTACTTTCATGCAGTATCTCATCTAATATCCACCATTCCCAGTCCCCGAGATTCGAGGTAAACTATTGACGCTCCGCCGGAGTTAAAATTGTTTGGCTTGAATCTCAACTTTCAATTTTCATCCGACGTATCCAAACCATTTTACCTTACTTAGCATGCACCTCGGGTACGAGTCCCCGAGACTCCTGTCGAGGCATACCCCGGCAACATTTTCCCAATGATTTGACTCCGAGTCCCCGAGACTCTTGTCGAGGTATAGCCTTTCTAACCGAGCTATGTTTTTCTTCCTTGCAGAATACTATGAACGTCCGCACGGACATCTTTCATACCCTCTTGTTTGACCACAAGAAACTCCACGACGAGCACAAGGCCGTCCTTGCAGAAAAGAACTCTTTGGACGAAGCTCCAACAAGAGAAAGCCGAAGTAGCTCGTCTGGTAAAGGAACTGAAGCGCATCACTGAGCTGCGGACGTCGGAAAAAGAGCAGCTGCAGGCGGAAAAGGCCAGTGTTGTTGAAACAGAGAAGAAACTTCGGGAGGATGCCGCCAAGGAACATGAGAATGCGCTCCAGTTAGCCGAGGCCCGCGCCACCTCGGCCACCGAGGCTTATGAAGCCCTTCAAGCTTCGGTTAACCAGCTCCTCCCGACGCTGGAACGCATCAACCAAGAAATGGACGGTAAGCTTCTTGCCCCCCTTATCCTTGCTTTGTCCTCAACAGTACTGGCTCTTTGCCGAACTGTTTCTTTCATTATTAACAGGCTATCCTTCTGCAGAGCACTTCACCTACACCCAAATCTCGGCCGCAATATCACTGCTCAGCACAGGAAGAGGCGTAACGAGACGAACCCCGTCTGGACCATTGAGGACCACATCGTGGCCATCAAAGCTCGGATCCATCCCTTGAAAACCATTGGGTCCGAACTCCTCGATGCAGGTGTGTCTGCTTTCCGAGCCTTGTGGCCTCTTGCCGATGCTCCCAATACTACGCCTGAGCTCGCCGCCAAGCTTCGTGAAGCCGAACAAAGACTCGAGAGTGGCGCTCATCTTCGGCTCGCGCTGGAGCTGATGCCGCTCTCAAATTCATCATGACTTGGTGCGAGAAGATCGACCTCGAAAAGATGGACACTCTTCGCCGAGGCTCGCCCTGGTCCACGGACCCAATTCTCATCCAGCGCGCGAAAAGATGGCTGCCTTCTTCGCTGGATATGCCAACACCAAGAACTTGAGCGAGGGAGACACCTACTCCGACGCCGAAGATGACGAGCCAGAAGAGGAGGAATACGAAACAGAATCCGACGTCGAAGCCGAGCAAGGTGACGATGGTGACACCCGCGAAGCAGAAACCGAGGCTTCTCCACAACCTGGTGCCGAGGTTACTGCCGACGTTGCCAGCACCTCCCAGGCTACCTCGGCTCCGGACGAAATCCCTGCTGCATCGGCTGCTGCCGACGTAATTCCTGATGCCTCGACCTGAACTTATGCTTGGCCAAAAAACTTCATTAAATCCCCGGTATGCCGGGACGCAGATGTAATCAAACTTAAGTAGTTCCTTTTGCTACCTCTGTTACTATCATGCTTATCGAACCATGCTTTTCTAAGCTTTACGTCGAATCCTTTTGAATGATTGCTCGAGTTTACTTTCGTGTTTACTATATTTGGCATTCTTTGCTCTTGTCTGCCATTTGGCGTTCGACAGTCGAGTCACAAGATTGTTGTTCATAGCATACAGTACTTGGTAAATTCCGAGGTATGTTTCAAAGTCATCCGACATAAACGAAAGGTAAAGACAGGGGTTAGTAAACGACACATGCCGAACTATATTTTGGACCGAGTCCCCGAGTTCATTTTCATGTCTCCCACGTTTTTTCCTCTTTGCTCTTGACTACCTTTTAGGCAGATGCCAGTCGAGTCACAAGATTAGTTTCATAGCACACATTACTTGAAGTTTGAGACGAGGTTCAAAATAGTTCGGCATATGAACGAAACTGACAAACAGAGATAAAACATAAGCACAAGAGCGAGGCAGTCCCCGAGCTTTAACCTCGGAGTGCCGACATTTTTATTAAGGATTAACCGAGGTACATACATTGCGCCTTTCATGAGTAGAAAGGTCGGAGTAGAGCTACGTTCCATGGTCGCCTGACCTCTGACCCGGGGTTGTCCAGCCCATCTTCCCTTGGTTCCTGCGCATCTATAAGATAGTAGGAATCATTGAGCAGAGCTCGGCTCACAACGAACGGTCCCTCCCATGGAGGTGACAACTTGTGCCGGCCTTTCTTGCGCTGCACCAACCTAGCACCAAATCTCCCTCGTGAAACACACGAGGGTTGATACTCCGGCTATGATAACGTCGGAGACCTTGCTGGTAAATTGCTGACCGAGATGAGGCCAATTCTCTCGCTTCCTCAAGCAGATCTACTGCATCCTCCCGAGCCTCTTTTGCCTCGGCTTCAGTGTACATTGCCACTCTGGGCGCATCATATTCGATGTCAGTGGGTAGCATAGCTTCTGCCCCATAGACCATAAAAAATGGCGTATAGCCAGTTGATCGATTTGGCGTGGTCCTTAGACCCCACAGTACTGCTGGTATCTCATCTATCCAACACCCCGGCGTTTTCAGCAGTGGTTCAATGAGCCGAGCCTTGATGCCGGCCAACACTAGAGCATTTGATCTTTCCACTTGTCCATTAGACTCCGGGTGTGCCACCGAGGCTATGTCCAGCCGGATTCCCTTGTTCATGCAAAACCGAGCGAACTCTCCAACAGCAAAGTTAGTGCCGTTGTCCGAGATAATGCTATGGGGGTAGCCATATCGCAGAATAATCTCCTTCAAGAAAGTCACTGCTGAATGACCATCCAACTTCCGGATTGGTTTCACCTCGATCCACTTGGTGAATTTGTCCACCATCACCAATATGTGTGTCATGTTACCTCGGGCTGGTTTGAACTCTCCCACCATATCCAAACACCATACCGCAAACGGCCAAGTGATAGGAATTGTTTTGAGCGCCGAGCTGGCATATGCGTTTGCTTGGCAAACCTTTGGCATCCTTCACATCTCCGGACTATGGCCTCTGCATCAGCAAGAGCAGTGGGCCAATAGAACCCATGCCTAAACACCTTGGCCACCAGAGCTCTTGTGCTGCAATGATGACCACACTCTCCTTGGTGGATCTCCAAAAGCATCTCCTTGCCTTCAGCTGGCTCAACACACCGTTGCAACACCTCGGTTACGCTTCTTTTATAGAGCTCCTTGTTGATGATGGTGTACGCCTTGGCCCTCCTTTGAATCCTCCTAGCCTCGGTTGTGTCACTTGGCGTGCTTCCCTCCGTTATGAACTTCATAATTTGCTCCGCCCACTCCGGCACCGGGTGCAAAGGAAAAAGTTCCTCATCCACCTCCATTGGCTCGGCCACCATAATCTCCTCCATTATTTCCTCCACCATCCTGCGACCAGTCCCCGAGTCTGGATGAGCAGTCCCCGAGGTTTGGTGTGCAGTCCCCGAGCTCTGCCACGCAGTCCCCGGGTCCGACCAAACGCATCCGACGTCTACCTCCATTGGAACAGGTCCGGGCTCTTGCTCCGCCGGGATGAAAATAGATTCGGATTCAGGAGAAGGTTTGATTGAAGGAGTTCTCAAGTGATTCAGGGCTACCCCTGGTGGTACTGCCTCTTTTGATGAACCGAGCTTTGACAACACGTCGGCAGCATCATTTTCTGCCCGAGGTATATGCCTGTACTCACACCCTTCAAAGAACCCGGATATCTTTTGCACATGGAACCGATATAACGCCATGTTGGCATCCAGAGCATCCCAAGTTCCAGAAGATTGTTGCACCACCAGGTCGGAATCGCCGAAGCACTCTACACGCCGGATACCGATCTCCTTTGCCACCTTGAGGCCATGGATTAAGGCCTCATACTCCGCCACATTGTTTGATGCTGAGAAATGAATCTGCAGCACGTACTTCAGCTGATCTTGCTTTGGCGAGGTGAGGACTATTCCAGCCCCCAGCCCGATCTTTGTTTTGGACCCATCAAAATGCATTTTCCAATAATTATAGTCCGGCCTGGGTGGCTCATACTGCATCTCGGCCCAATCACAAAAGAAGTCCGGCAACGCCTGGGATTTAATTGCGTCTCTTCTCTCATAATGTGGTGCATATGGAGACACCTCAATCGCCCATTTGGCAACTCGGCCAGTTGCATCTTTGCACCCGATGATCTCCGAGATTGGAGCTTCGCACACCACCGTCATGGGATGCTCCTGGAAATAATGCTTCAACTTCTTGACCGCCAGGTAAACACCATACGTCATCTTCTGGTAGTGAGGATAGTTCTGCTTCGAGGTAGAGATCACCTCGCTCAAGTAATACACCGGTCTCTGCACCGACCTGCCACCTTCTTCGCGCTCCACCACCACTGCCACACTTACAACTCGGTTTGTGGCCGCAATGTAAAGTAACATCGGCTCATTGTGCAATGGTGATGCCAACACCGGGGCAGTGGACAACATCTTTTTCAGCTCACCAAACGCCACGTCGGCCTGCGGGGTCCATGTAAACCCGGTACTTTTCTTCATGAGCTGGTACAAAGGCAAGCTTTTTCTCCTAGCCGAGCTACAAATCGGCTCAACGAGGCTAGGCACCCTGTGAACTTCTGCACATCTTTCAAACACTTCGGTAACTTCATGCTCTCAATAGCTCGGATTTTGGCCGGGTTTACCTCGATACCTCGGCTAGACACCAGGAATCGAGCAACTTTCCAGCCGGGACACCAAAGGTGCACTTGTCCGGGTTAAGCTTCAACGATACTTTCTCAAATTCACAAATGTCTCCTCGAGATCCTCGAGGAGAGTACTTTTTTCCTTAGTTTTGATGACGATATCATCGACATACACTTGCACATTTTTGCCCATCTGAGAGTGCAGGCATTTCTGCATACACCTCTGATAAGTTGCCCCGGCATTTCTCAGACCAAAACACATGACACGATAGCAATACGCCCCATACGGGGTAATAAAAGGTCTTTATTTGATCCTTTGGGTTCAGTGGTATCTGGTGAAAACCAGAGTACGCATCGAAAAGATAACAGTTCACAACCAGCAGTGGAATCGATCACTGATCAATCCGAGGTAATGGAAATGGATCTTTTGGGCACGCCTTGTTGAGGTTAGTGAAGTCAATGCACATGCGCCACACCTTGACCACGGCTGGCTCGTCTTTCTTCTTTTCCACCAGACCGGATTGGATATCCAGTCCGGATGCAGTACCTCCATTATGAACCCGGCTGCAAGCAACTTAGCCAGCTCGTCCAGCACCACTTGTCTCGGTCGTCTGAGAGACGACGGGTCGGTTGCCTCACGGTTTCACCTCGGCCTAACAAATAAAGAGTGCTCTGCCAACTCCTCGGAACAGGCAGGTCCTTAGCGACCATGCAAGATATCCGATTCTCACGGAGGAAGTGACAGAGCTCGCCTTCCTATTTCTCGCCAGCCCGGTCCCAATGATGGCATATGATCTGGGTGCTCGGGTCAATGGGGATTCTTGGTCTCCTTGGGACCTCGAACGCCGCAGTTGAGTCCGGGCTCATCAGTCCGGAAGCCGAGCTGTGTTGACTGCGCCATTGCCACCACTTGATGCAGCTTCTTCTTCTCAGCTGCGATCACCAAAGACTCGGCCAGGTTAGACCCGCGAGGCACACTGATGCTCGCTTGTAGTCACCCGAGATGGATTATGATCCCATTAGGCCCTGGCATTTTCATCTTCAGGTATGCAACATGGGTGGAAATCATAAACTTGGCCAAAGCTGGCCTTCCAAGCAATGCATGGTATGCACTCTCCAAGTCCACCACCTCGAACTCGATACTCTCAACTCGGCAATTGTCCTTGGTTCCAAATGCTACATCCCATATCTTGCCCATGGGTGCACAGGAAACGCCGGGCACAATCCCATGAAAAGTACAACTGCTTGGCATCAACTGATTAGGCGAGATGCCCAATTTCACCATTGTGTCTCGGTACATGATGTTGATGGCATGCCATTGTCACCAGAACTCGGTGTGAACCTCACATTGTTGGTAGGCCACACAACGTTGGATCTACCACCAGGGCATACTTTCCAGGGGCTCGGCATGATCGAGGTGTGTCTTTTGCTCCAAGTGATTCCTGCTCAGACAGTTTTAGGTCGGCACCACGGCATTCTGCATTCACTCCATGGCACGCTCTGCACGTCTTCTTGTCAGTTGGGCTCGGTCACAAAGACCACATAGCTCGCATGAATCTCTATAGTCAATTTCGGGGTATTCATATGCTGACTTGGTCCGGCACCATTGTTGTTGTTATTACCTCGGACATTCAACATTCACGGGTTTGTGTGAGGCTCGGAAGAGGTGCAGTGGTTATGGGGGTAATTTGCTCGGACAGATTAGGGTGGGACCTCGGCTGAATCTATGAGGTGGTGGTCCTGTTCTGATTCCTCGGCCTTGCCCCTCTTCTCTGATTCTGCGGTTCAGTGCACTGCGGGTTGAATGGTTGGTGGCTTGCGCGGGTCAGTCGTATGGTAA